>OZ010575.1:54744330-54746830 GCA_963932145.1 Acanthosepion lycidas
AATGGCAGCGCAACGACTTGTGATAGCACACAAAATTTTAGGAATAAGCTATCTCTCGGTTTACGTGTATTTTTACAGAATTTGTTCTTGTGGGAGTGGCTATACTATTTTCCTTCTTTAAGTGGTCAGGGAGTTAATTCTTATCAGATAGCTTATTCCTAAAATTTCGCTTGAAGATGAAACGTGACTAAACACCTCAATCCAACTTAATTTTATTAATTATTTGGATGATTTCGGCTCACGTTTTTGAAACATGAGAACTCTTATGTAGCGAAGGAATTATAATATATATATATATATATATTCACTGTTATATATATATATATATATATATATATATATATATATTCCCTGATATATATATATATATATATATATATATATATATATTCCCTGATATATATATATATATATATATATATATATATATTCACTGATATATATATATATATATATATTCACTGATATATATATATATATATATATATATATATATTCACTGATATATATATATATATATATATATTCACTGATATATATATATATATATATATATATTCACTGATATATATATATATATATATATATATATATTCACTGATATATATATATATATATATATATATATATATTCACTGATATATATATATATATATATATATTCACTGATATATATATATATATATATATATATATTCACTGATATATATATATATATATATATATATATTCACTGATATATATATATATATATATATATATATATATTCACTGATATATATATATATATATATATATATATATTCACTGATATATATATATATATATATATATATATATAATATATATATATATATATTCACTGATATATATATATATATATATATATATATATATTCACTGATATATATATATATATATATATATATATATTCACTGATATATATATATATATATATATATATATTCACTGATATATATATATATATATATTCACTGATATATATATATATATATATATATATATATATTCACTGATATATATATATATATATATATATATATATATATATTCACTGATATATATATATATATATATATATATATATATATTCACTGATATATATATATATATATATATATATATATTCACTGATATATATATATATATATATATATATATATATTCACTGATATATATATATATATATATATATATTCACTGATATCTACACTGTATGCCAAATTATTATCGAGATAACTTTTTTTTAATATTTGAAAAACTGTCCAATCAATTCACACAAAATTTTCACACAATGTTGGCAACATTGACTTGCTAATCATTGAAATTTTTTTACTGATCTGCACAATGTAAACAAACTGGCGCCATATTTGTTATCAGCACTGTGATTTGAGTGTGCCAAATTATTAAAAAGGTTTAGTAAAATTCCCAGAATTGAGCAAACAAAATGTTTATCAATGTTGCACGTGAATGTTTATGATCAAAAGAATCTAATAAATAAGATAATCAAACAAATAATAACTGATACAAACAAAGTCACAGTTATAAACAAATTAATAGGGAATGTGCTTTCCCAGTTTTGATATTACTTGAAGAAGTTGACTAACCATAGAATTTGTTATAGGATGTAATCTGCTGTAATGCTGTGAGATATGTCAATAATTGCTTTCTACAACTCAGCGTTGCTCCTGAATTGTTGTCCGTTGGTGTACAGTCTTCGCTTCATGATGCTCCAAAGGTTTTCGATTGGGTTCAAATTCAGAGAATTTGCTGTCCACTCCATTTTTCAAGGTCCATCAAAGCCTAACTGTTTCAAATATTCAGTAGTCGTGTGAGCAGCATGTGAGGGAGCATTATCTTGCATAAAAACAATTGCCCTTCTGAAGGCAAGTCTTTACCATTTCATTCACGATTCAAGATGCTCCTTCATAAACGTTATGTATACATCAGCACTCATTTTGACGCCATCTGGTACTCTCCATGGGCCCACTAATGTGTTTCTAACAATACCACCCCAGATCATTATGCCTCCACCGCCTTGTTGGCATCTCTAACGCTTATGGCAATTCTGTCCTTTCATTGCCCAGCCTTTACACCATCTATCTGGCTCATGAAGTGTTGCTCGAGTTTTGTCTGTGGACAAAACTTTAGAGAAGTCAATCTTCATATTGTCCTCGGCCCATTTCAATCGATTTTGAATGTGATTTCCCGTCAACGGGGGCTTCGATACAGGTTTGACTGTTGTTGCTATTTCCCTCAGATTCCGACACTAAGTATTTTAGACACAGTAGGATCCCCAATGCGACTGAAAAGCTCTTGACTGGTAAGTCTGGGGTACTTTGTGGCCTCTCGTTTAAGTCGTGACATGAGACAGCATGAAATAACCTTCGGCTTGCCTTTATCTGCCCTTTTGCGTACTTGTGAAGGGTCGGCAGTGAACTTTTTTTTGATGACATCTCTCTATCATTTTAGAAATTT
>OZ010575.1:54751830-54866830 GCA_963932145.1 Acanthosepion lycidas
ATAAGAAAGACACTAGATAGCAATTGACACTGCATTTAAATTTTTGCACATTACAGTTAGCTGGAAAGCATTGAACTGGAAGGGAGTTCCACAGTTGAAAAGTGTGAGAAAAGAAACTGTTAGCATAGAATTTACGGCTCTATCTAGCCAGCTCAACTATAAATTTCCAAGGTCTCAACGCCAGTCTAGTACTGTGCTTGAATTCAAAATGTCTATCTACCATAATGAAAAGTTTGTCAGAACACTTACCGTGAAAATATTTAAAGACCCGACATAGAGAGGCAACCATACAGTGGAGGGAAAAGTGAGTGACGCTGAGCTGCCAGATCAGGACTGATAATATTGCTGATTCTTTGGATTTTATCAAGAAACTTAAATAGCAGGGGCACCCCATAATTTAGGAATTAAGCCTTTATCAGTTGAAAAGGGCAATAACAATTGCTTTAATATAAAGATTTAATAAATTTCAACTTGCTGCTCAGTCAGTATGTGGTGAATGAATGCTAACAATACCATTACCATGTCTATCTCTCTTTAAATATATCTGTATCTGTGGATATAGATATATATAAACCAAAGAACAAAATTTTGTGCTAGATAAACCATTCATTACACGATAAAAATGACTTCTTGCCCATTAATATTGAAAATAGATAATAATCAATACAAATTAATCAAATATATCCAGAATGAAAACCATGAAATACTCAGCAATTAATATGTCTCTAAAAATGGATATTCATTATCATCATTGTCATTATTATTCCACAGTTTAATAAAATGATCAAATTTAGGTATTAGTCTCCATGCAAACAAACTAATCTGTCCGGCTGTAGTCACTTCGATTACCTTGCCTAAGGCCCACAACACAGCTCCTGAGATCTCCCAATATAACTCTTGCACTGTCTCAACAGAGACTGTGCTGAGCCTTGTCTTGATCTCCCGCCTTCCATGAGGCAAAGATGTAATCAAACAACTAATATGAATAACCTAGACTTAAGTCATCTAATGAATCCGTGATGATTGTCATTCAATGCACACATATATTGGAAAATATTGATTGCGTCTGTTTTCTACAGTTTTTTGATCAATGTGACTATTCAGTTCTTACAGAAATAATGTAGATTTTACAAGCCTGCAAATACACTGACAATTGTTCTTTGTCTAACATGCTGAAAGTACTGCTTGAATTCTTGTTCAATTAAAATCGAATAAACAACTAAAATGGAGAACTGTTGCCATATCTGAACTAGAGCTGCTCAATCATCACTTTCCAGTCTTGATATTGTTCAGAAACATTTATGCATCCTTTGGGGTGATGAATTATTTTCCACTCTATAATCTCATTCCCACAAATGAAATATTTCTAGGCTCTCTCTATTTTATTGCTATTTTTGTGGCAAATGTTCAGATCTGTTGCATTCGTTAGTTGAAACCTTTGGAGCTAGGACCCATTCTGATATGTAGACAGCATCAACTCATCTTCATTTCTTTCATATTCCATTGGTAAGGTGTAAATTCCACTCAGATTGTTCCCCAGAACTGTTACCTTGGGGCACAGACTCCATAGAGGATGCTTTCTCTGGTCTTGGAGGGCAATACTGAATTCAAAACTGTAAAGAATTTTTTTTTAAGGCAATTCACCCTCAAGCAAGGTGGGAGTGCCACTAGCATGCAAGGGGTTACAGAGGATTGAGAACAAGAGTAAAGAGGTGTGTTTGAGGAAAGGATACAGAGTAGGATGGGGAACAAGCTCAGGGTGTCAGATGTCGATTGACATTACACTTTGATATTTGAAGATTATAGTCATCAGGGAAGCAAGTAAGAGGAAGGGAGTTCCACAGATGGGAAGTGCAAGAGAAGAAGCTGTTTGAGAAGAAGGCTAGATTTAACCATTTTGACAGTGAAAGGGTGGGACCAAGATGCCAGCCTGGTAGCACATTTAAATTCATGTAGCCCAGGAACCAGTGAAAGTAGCTCATTGGAACAGTTGCGATGAAAATATTTGTAGAAGAGTCAGAGTGAGGCCACAGCATGTCTGTGGTATATTTCACAAATGTGACTGTCTTTTACAGAAAGGCATGGCAATTCAGAGATAAATAAATGAGAGCCACAATTGCTTATCACCCAGCTATGGGTTAAATAACAGGGTAGATTTGGCTTTCTAGCCTTAGGTGGCAACCAGTCTAGAATGATAACAGTGAATTCAAAACTATGGCAAATATAACAGGAAATCATTTCACTATTTTTCCCCAAGAAGTCATGAAGTATTATATATAATACAGAAAAGGAATGTGGAGATCCATGGTCACATACCTTTTGAAGGAACAGGGCATTGAAACAAAGAAAAAGCAAATAATTTATTTGTAGATTAATAAGTTGGAGTTCATGGCTTTTGCTCAAGCTATTTGACAAAATAAAATGCTAAGAGAGATCTTGTGCTCTGCATAAGAAAATGAAGTGATGTATTTGTAAAGATGTTGATGTTAATTTCCCTGAAAATGTTGCTATAAAATTTTATCTAAGGTAGTGAATGTGGTTGTGTCTGTTTTCGTAAGACAGGCTTCAAAATTCATCAAAGATGCTGCACTCAGAAAGAAGTCATTCATTACACATTATGTAACAACTAATGCAAATAAGCCTCAATATTGCCACATTTGTGCAAGGCAATATATAACCTCAGCAGAACATTTCTACTGTCCATATTTGAGGATTGTTCAACCAATGACATTCTTGGAAATTGAGTCACAGCCATCTTTCCACAAAATAACATAGATATATAAACTTAAAAAAATTTGTGAATTTTAATGAGCTACAGTACAAAAATAAACATGTGTCTGTAGATGAATGGCAAGGAAATTAACCCACAAAACTAGGAGCTATCCAAATATATTAAACTTGATATGTTATTATTTTTTCATTTTTTTTTCCGATTTTATTTCCAGAAAAATACACTGTTGACTCCGGGTTGAATTCCAGAGATTTAGCAACCAGTCTCTTTAAATCTCCTGATACGAAGCCAATACTGGTGATAGGTTACTGAAGTTGTTCAAGTAATATTCTTTGGTTTTAATTTTGCCTGGTATTATTCAGTAATAAGTCTCTTAAAACCTCCAGTTTTACTGGACATATTCTAACACTATATAGATTAATTATCTTTCAGAAAGATACTATTCTGTTGTCTATATAAATCTCTTTCAATCTACTCTTTAGCCTTTTTGTATTTGCCTTAATGCTACACTAAGACCTACGGATTACTTTCACTTTTCAGTAACTTCAGAGATATATTCATTGATAGCATTCAATAGTTTTCACATATTCTTTCCTTTCCATTTGCCTGTGACAAGATTAGAAATATCAACTATCTGGATGATATTATAGTATGAGTTTTATTGATATTACCTATTTTTAATGTGTTGTTATTTCAATTACCCCAGTATGTACATGATTACTTTACTTTCTTCCATTTTTAACATGGTTGCTTTTTTTCTTTATTTTTTTACAATAATAACTTTGATATTAAGCTGGAAATTTGTTTGCATTTGCAGAAAGTATTTTTTTTTTTTCATATATTTCAAAATCTAATAATTTATTCACTACTAGTGTACCCATACGATAAAAAAAAATGATGGGAATTGTTAAAAAATTTTAATATCAAGATGCAATGAAACAAAAGTTTAAAACAATGTATTGTGATGCAATAAAATGGAGATCTAGAATTCACAAGTAGAACAGAGGCCAATGAACCATTTAATTAAACTGTCCTCTTAAAATGTTTCTTAGAAAAACTTTTTTGCTACATTAAATTTCTTACATGATAAATGTAACAATTACATGTACAGGGTGCTATGGATAAATTGTCATCTAAATTACACAAACATGAAAATAACACTGACATCTCATTTTAACAGATGTATTTACCAAAATTACACAAAAATATCTTGAAATACTAAAGAGTAAATTTATTCAATAAAATTGCCATTGGCTTCAACCCCAGCTTCCAAACAACATCAGAATCTCTTGCATCATATCTGGATGGTTACCTTAAGTTGGTGAATGCTGCCATAATCTTACACCTGACCTCAAGTGGAACTCCTATATATGATCCATCACTAAAGATGCAGGTAAAATGATCAGCCCTCTGTACTACTCTAGTAAGTACCTGATTAATCATACTATCTTCTACCTTTATAAGATCAGGCCAAAAATGGAATACTGTTGTCATATTTGGGTGGGAGTAACCCATTCCTCACTGTCCAGTTGCAATAAAGTTCAAAAGCATCTTCATACCCTTGTGGGAGAATAATTATTTTCCACCCACTAACCTTTCTCCCACAGGTGGGATGTGGCAAGCCTGTCTGTGCTCTATCCCTACTTCCATGGAAAGTGCTCAGACAAGCTATATTCATTGGTTTCACTAGGTCTAACCTTGATGACTAAGACCTGCCATACTACTGACATAGCAAACCACACATATTCCCTCTGTATTCCATTGGTGAGAATCAAGGTCCACTTGAGCAGTTTCTTCCCATGAACCACTACTCTGTGGAATGGACTCCCAAGAAGATGCTTCCCCAATCACTACACTCTTAACCTGTTCAAGTGTAGAGTTAATAGTTATCATTCCCTGTTATCCATATAAACTATCCCTTTATATAATCCTTTACCTCAAGTGGCCCCTGGGTCTTGTACAGGGTGAACCTTACTGTAAAAACAAAAAAAAATGAAAGATATAAATGAATAAATACACAACTGTAATTATTATATAGTGTTAGTGATTATTAACATTAGTAAGGGAAAAACCACTCATAAATTTACTCTATTAAATTGATTTACCTCTCTTCATACTATAGAGTATGACAAGAAAGCTATAATTAAATATACAATAGTAATTATTGTATAGTGATAATTCATTTATTTCCTTTTTTCTTTTAATTTTATCAGTAAATGAAAGAAATAAAAATACAAAAATCTACAAAATATTTATACTTATATTTACAGAATAAAACATTAATTTTATATTTTCTCAAGGGTGTGTTGGCATTGAAATGAATGTAACAGCCTTGACTAGAATTTGAACTCAGCCTACAGATTCCATTTTCCATGTTGATAACAAATATCTACTTACATATCTACCTATCAATATATGCAAAGCATAGCAGTTATTTGTGTGGAAAGTGGCACTGACATTCTCTACTCAAGGATGTTGCATTTGAAAAAAAAATTACTCTTGGAAAGGGGTATATGACCATTTTTTTTTTTTGCCCAACTCTAATCTTCTAGTTACACATTTTTGTCAGCCTGTGGAAAATGTTCTTGTATTTTCAAAAATTTCAGATTATCCTTAGTCTAAGATCTATGTGTATGTTTTCTTTTTCTATGACGATCTGATCAAGGCTTCTACCTTAGAGGGGGGTCAATTTGGATCTCAAATTAACAGTGTATCCTATTCTTGTTATTCTCTAAATAAACTCTGATTTGTGCTGATACCATTTGTTTAGATGGTTGAATCCAAATAAAATGACTCCAGTGTCTCACTCGACTTTTCTGTCTTATTAAATTTTTTTCTATTTCTTGTTAAGTGCCATTTTTTACTGCTTGATAATATTTATCAAGTTATATTTTAGTTCTAAAAATATGGCATCATTATTCTTATTCTTTTTTCATGATTCCTGTTTCACATCTAGATCAAAGTCTGAATTATTGTTCTCAGGCATAATAGTGAAGACGTCACTTGACTGAAATTTTCAGTCATATGCAGATTGAGTACAGGAAATTTATGAACAGAATAGATGCAACTAGGGAAATGGTTAGCAAAGCATTCCATTCCCTTTTCTGTGAGTCCCAGAGCTTCTATCTCCACTGGTGATATTTTGATATTTATGCACACATCTTGTTTTTCATCTCCAGCTCTTTGTTTGACCCGTCATCAGAACTTAGAATATGTCAACTGCATTCCAAGAAGAGGGTTAAGACATCCTGAAAGGACTACTCTATGGGTGAGTACTTACAAACTAAGCAATAAACCTAACCAAAGTCTTCCTTTTTGATTCAGGTGTAAA
Organism: Acanthosepion lycidas; assembly: GCA_963932145.1. Lineage (NCBI taxonomy): Eukaryota > Metazoa > Mollusca > Cephalopoda > Sepiida > Sepiidae > Acanthosepion > Acanthosepion lycidas. The sequence goes on from OZ010575.1 coordinate 54,757,893, forward strand.
ACAGACATATTTTTACCTTTTTCACTCTATTTAAAACTGGACACATATCTTGCTTTTCACTCAAGTGTAAAGTAAACCTATGTTTCCCTTTTTGACTCTATTGTAAACTCAGCATTACTAAGAGCTACAAAGGAGAGGTAATTGTGGAGATCCATGATCGCCCATATCTTAATGGGATTCGGCACATAGAAGTAGTACACCTGATCAATAATCTACCTTTCCGAGAATGTTGATTACTGTTAACAGAACTATGTTTACTGTTTTGACTCTAATGTAAACCTGACTACTGTCTACATTTCTATTAATTCATTATGATTTCCATACATTAAATTTTTGTTAGAAACATAACAAAAAGAGTACTGCACTGTTATAAAATATTAGTTCTCCTATATGACAGTGAATGTTGGACAATCTCCTTATAGAAGAAGAGACCGAGGCAACAGAAATGTAGCTCTACAAAAAGATACTGAGAATCACATTGACTGACCATATGAGCAACAACAATCTTTTGGAGATAAAGGAAACAAAATGAAGACTTACTCTCAGAATCAGAAAGAAACAACTGAGATTTCTAGGGCACATCATGAGGAAAGTGGCCTTGATGAATTTGCTACTCACAGGACATATTAAAGGCAAAATTTGCAGATGAAAGCAGAAAATTAGCTACCTAACAAGTTTGTGCAATTGGCTGGTAGATCAGAAATTAGCAGAGATAGCAAAAAGACAAACCTTACTTAGAGCCACAAAAATGACAGGTAATCATGGAGAGTCATAATTGCCCATGTTGTTAAGAGAAAAGTTCTTAGTTTTTCTATAATTTGTTTTGGCTGGTATGGCTATCTTGATAAGCACATACCTCTTTTCTTGCTTCTCCTTAATAATAATATCAGTTTTGATGAGTTATTATTATTATTATAGTAGTAGTAGTAATAGTAGTAATTATTATTATTTTTTTTCAATCCACTTAATGTTTCCAGTAGTAACTAGTGACCTATTTATGTGACTGCAAATCTCCTCAATCCACCAACACCCTTCTTAATATTCTAGCTCAATAATTTCAATAATACCATTCTTTGGATGTTTCCTACTCTTTCTCTAATTTCCAGTTCAACCAACCTCTTTTCTAGGCTTCCCAATACTATTCCAAGATTTCTGATATTGACTGGCATTACTGTCACATACCCGTTCAACAACTCTCTTTATATGTTTTCAATCTCTTTCAGATCTGCACTGTGGTCACCAGAACATAATATCTGGCATTTTCTTATCCTTGTTAATTGGTAAAATTATTATTATTATTATTATGTTTTGCATTTGCTTTGTGTAGTATATAATAATGATGTAGAGGAAGTGAAATGTAGGATGAACTGCCAGCTACCTTCAATGCGGATGCCGATCACTGTCGATCAAAAAGACAATGCTTGGTGTGCTGCATATGCAGGAGAGGATAGCCGACACAAACCCAAGAATGTCTGCTTGGAAAAAATATGGTCACAGTGGTAGGATGAGAAATTTGGTTAGGTAAATGATTTGTGTTTTGCATAACAAAATTACCAATGTTTCTGAGCTCAATATAAACAGACGGATTTCTGTTTCATCAGTGAGTGACTCACAAGTATTATTATTATGTAGAACGTTGTGATTCTAATTTCCTTTTTGTTTATCATCATTTTCTTTGTCCCAGTTACATTCAACCTTTGTTTACATCATTCCTGTGTGAAATTCTTTGTCACCCTATGCTGTGGACATGTCACCGCTTTATTTGCTTTGTTTGTCTCTGGTGCTGCTGTTCATTCTGTCCCTCCTCAATTGTGTTCTGTTTGTATAATAATAATAAATTCAACAAGCCAGATATTATTGACACAACCCTAAATGTGGTTCTATAGCAGAGGATGCTGAGAAGCCATTGGACTAAACATGTGAAGAAGGACAAAGTTTTTGAGAAAATGTCAGCAAAATGAAAGCTTTTGTTGCCTCCAAGTCTCAACCAGAGACTTCTTAGAAACAACCATGCAATCATCGGGCCAAAATATATGTAATTCTGATCATTATATGGAGAAAAATCTATGCAAGATGTGAGAAATACCTATGAGTATGAGTGTTTGCAATTCCCATATTTTAGGGCTTCCAGGAATTTGATCTACATATTTCTTTGCTCCTTTTAATATGATTCCCAAAGCCCCAATAATTGGTAATGTTATCTTGAGATGACACGTTCTACTGATTTCTATCTCAAAGGTGCAAACAAGGAGGAAGCTTATAATTAACATCAGGAAGAGGCAGCTGAAATTTCTGGGACATGTAATGAGAAAAGAGGGCTTGGAAAATATGATACTCACAGGGTGGATAGAGGGAAAGAGAGACAAAGTGACATACCTAGCAGGCTTAATTATGTGGATGAAAGAACAGGGTTTGGGAGAAGTAGCAAAATGACAAAATATATTGAGAACTACAAGAGATTCAGGGAAGTGGAGAGCCATGATCAGCTACATCCTGATGGGACACAGCACATAAAAAAAAGTATGCTTAGCGTGAATGTCTCAACCAAAGACTTCAAGAGACAAGTAGTTTTTGTGTCAGAAGATGCAAACAGATGAGGCGCCATGCAATCATGCAGAAAAAATGTAATTGCTGTCACTGCAAAGAGAGAAATTTACGCAACATGTGAGAAGTACCCATGAGTGTTTGCAATTCACATATTTTAGGGCTACCAGGAATTTGATCTACATATTTCTTTGCTCCTTTTCATATGATTTTCAAAGCTCCAATAATAGGTAATGTTATCTTGACATGCCACATTCTACTGATTTTCTCTCTTGCAGTCCTTGTGTGCCCCTTTCTAGGGCTGTAACATCTATCAGAAGACACTGTTATTATTATTTATAAACTTATTCACATTGAAGTAATTTCTACTTTGGTAGTGATATCAAATACATATTTGATATTATTTATATACAATATACATATAGATACATATTATGGCTCCTTTTTTTATCATTTAATCCACAGAAAGGCAATAAAGCCACTAAGAAGCACAGGGTTATTAAGTGTGAGAGAACATGAGAAATAATACTATTAAGGAGAGAGGACAATAAAAGATCATGAATTAAGAAAATAGAAGTTAATAATTGATATTGCATTTAAATTTTTGAAGATCAAAGTTAACTGGGGAGCAAGAAGCCAGATGGAGTTCCACAAGCAAGAAGTGTGATAGAAGAAATTTTTAGCATAGAATTTATGGTTGCATCTAACCATTTCAACTGAAAAATTATGAGACCTTGCTGCCAATCTAGTACTGTGTGTAAATTCATAAAATCTAGGTGCCATAGTGGAAAGTTCATCAGAAACAATTCCTATGAAAGTATTTATAGGAAAGGCACAACGAAGCTAGATCATGGCAGTGGTAAAGTGATTCTTAAATGGTTAGTCATCAAATATCTTACTTTTCAAAACATCTTCACAACAACATGAGCCACTGTCCTCTACTTTTGTTTAATGTAATGTGACAGTAATCGTTTTATTTACTTTTTTTTTAGCCTTTAACCTTAAATGTCTTGTATCTATTTTGTTCATGATTCATTAAAGTTTACTTTTCTTCCCAGACAATGAATCTGTTTTCAATCTTGCTTGACAGATGAGATGTATTAGTTTTTCAAAACATAAAGTGTGAAAAATGTTGCAGTCTGGGTTTTATCAACTTATTTTATTTATTTCTTTTTTGCTCAATTCATAGAGGGTTTGCCCTTGCCATGAGACATCATCTATCTTATATATAAATCACATCTTATGTCTGCAATCATATGTCAATTTAAAACACTGAAAACTAAAATTTTAAATTTCTTTATGAATTATTTCACCCCAAGCAAGCCAATAAAACCACTAAGTTACAAGGAGTTGCTGAGGGTGAGAATAAGGAGAGAGAACAATCAAAGAACAGGAATTAAGAAGATACAAGATAATGATTGACAATGCATTTAAATTTTTAAATATGAAACTTGAATGGAAAGCAAGAAGACAAAAGAGAGTTCCAAAAGCAAGAAATGTGAGAGAAGAAACTGTTATCATAGAATTTATGGTTACATCGACTCATGTCAACCATAAAATGTTGAGACCTTGCCTTCAATCTAGTAGTATGCTTAAATTCATGAATTCTAAGCACCAAAGAGGAAAGCGATATTTATTCTGTACAATATAGAAATGTGGCACAAGGCCGAAAAGGGGATTGGGGAAAGGACGGTCTTCTGTCTTAACTGTAACTTAGCTAGCCGCAAGCACTGAACTAATCATACGAAACGATATTCCTTACACCAAAACAACACATTCATACGTACCTTTGTTACTACAACCACCATAAATACCTTTGTCTCTATGAAAATACTAACTCGTTCCCATATTTACAATTCATTGTCTGTGGGGGAAGAGGAAAGCTTATCAGAACAATTACTATAAGAATATTTATAGAAAAGACAGAGGGAAGCTATACTATGTCAGTGGAAAATGACAGATGCCAGGTCAGGACCAATAACATTATACAGATTCTTTGTATTTTATCTAGAATCTCTAAATAGAGGCATCAGACAAGATGTGGTAGTAATATTCAAACTAGAATTTTTTTCAATACGCTGACAACTGTTGAAATCCTCACCGTATTTTGTATTATTGAAGTTATCGCTAACATTTTTGTTAAGATTTACAAACTCAACATTTTGATCAATTTTGCAAACCAATCAATAAAATTTGAATAAGCTGGTTTGTTTGGAAAAATAACTTTGACAAAAACCCCTACTTTGTGGTTTACACACATCCTAGTATAACCAACAGTACTTTGTACCCACTTACCTGTTTGCACTTTTCTTCAAAATTTGGTTTGATCAATCAATGTATGGCTATTTTAGAGGGTGTGACAGATGGACAGAGTAATGGAGGTCACAGAATTTTAGATAGATAAGGGAAAAATGGTAGACTTACCACGTCTGTGAGAAAATACACTGCAGATCTTTCATTGGATTTTGTCAAGAACCTCAAGATGAATAGCCAGAGCACCAGGGCAGATATAGCAACAGTATTCAATGCACGGACAAATGGTAGATTTGAAAATGTGCAAGATGGAATTTGATAGATAGATAGAGATAGGGAAGAACGGTAGAGTTATAAATGTGTAAGATAGATTCTGGCAAGAAAAATTGTCTAGCACAACAAAGTGAACCAAGTGACCATAGATTTTCAAGTATATAATAGAGGAAAATGATAGATCTTATTCTTTTTGTTATTATTAAAAAAATTCAGGTAGTCTTTTTCCAGACTTCTTTAGATGTACAAGGTGTGGCAGAAATACCTCCCACATAATGTCTAATCATTATGTGGGAGATATTTCTTGTATATGTGGAAGCTATTTCTTCCACACCCTGTGAAATCTGCATGAAAGAGTCATGAATGGGCATGGACATTTTATTTTTTTTTTGGTTCGGGTATTTTCCAAGTTCCAAATATAAGGCTGTTTCCATTATTGTGGTGAATGAGTCAGGACACTTAAAGACAGCAAACAAAGTATATAACATTACAGAATATTCTTTTATATACCATGTTCTTTCAGGATGTGAGATACCATAACTTGCCACAGCTATTTGTCTTTTTCTGTTAAAAGTAACCTTTGAACCGTTATCATCCATCTTTGTTCTTACTCTACCCTAACAACTGTTCGTTAAAAGCCAATTAAGTAGCTTGCTCACTGTTTTCAACTGCATTTTTTGCATTCTATATATCCTGTGAGTGTTAAATTCCCCAAGCCCTCTTTCCTCATTATGTGCTCCAGCAATCTCAGTTGCCTCATTATTATTGTTGTTTGCAGTAGTTTCCTTGTAGTTCCCATTCTCCTTAAAACTTTCTTATTCCATTCACACTATTTCTTTTAATCATTTCCTTGCAAGCAAGGTGAGAATGCCACTAGTATGCAGTGGGTAACTGTTATATTTCTGTACTAATAGGAATATATACTTGAAAAACAAGGTGGATAAAATAAGTAAAGGTTTATTGTAAAAAACTAGTACAATAAGAATAAAGGTAACAGTTATGCACATGGTCGTTGCAAGTCAATCCAGTAGTGAGTGCTACTATTGGATGGTCAGCAGTTCTTGCATAAGTCTGACTTGTACTCAAAAGATCCCAGCTAGTCTCTGTAGTCCATTGACTTACAGCTACATATAGGCAGTTACTACCTATAGTGCAGTCACTCATGGGGGTGACAGGTTATTCCATTACATCAGTAACAGAGAGTGAAAGTGAGAAAAAAGATTGGGTATAGGAGGGATTGAGGAAAGGATAAAAGATGAATGGGATTCCAGATGACAGAAGAAGGCAATTGACATTTAAATTTCTGAAGAGTGTAGTTTTCAGGGAAGGATTTCCACTGTTGGGAGGTTCAAGAAAAGAAACTGATGGAGTGAAAGTGGTGGTTACATTTAACTATTTCAACAGTAAAAAGGTGGGACCTCGATGTCAATCTAGTGGTACACTTAAATTCATGTGGTCAGAGCACCAGGGAAAAAAGTTTGTCAGAGCAGTTGCCATGAAAATATTTGTAGAAAAGACAGAAGGAAGCCATATCACATCTGTGAGAAAGTGACTGAAGTTGAGATGTCAAGTCAGGATTGATTACATTATAGATTCTTCTTTGGATTTTGTCAAGAATCTTGTGAAGAATAGCATGAGCACCAGATCAGATATGGCTGAATGATAGATTTTTAAATGTGTAAGATGGACTCTGATGAGAAAAACCTTCTGGCACGGCACAGTGAAGCAACTTTCCTTGCAGTAGATGCAGCAATTGATTCAATGTAATTTTTCCTCTTTAAGTCAGTTGAAAACATAAGGCCAAGGAGGTGCAATGAGATGTTCTTCAGGAGTCAAGTATCAGCCATATTGATGGCGAGCAGGAAAGTTTCTCTATGGTGGTTAAATGAGTGTAGTTTAGTTTTGGTGGCATTAAAATTTACGAGCCATTTCTTGCCCCAGTTAACCACTGATTGGAGGTCTTTTTCAAGAGCAGCATTCAGGTTAACTTTGTCAGCTCTGACAGATTTGCTATTGAAACAGGAATAAATGGTAGTGTCATCTGCATAGATGTCTACTTGGGAACTCAGGACATCAGGAAGATCAGGTAGGACCCAGGATAGAGCCTTGGAGGATATTTGCATTTATGTGAAAGGATCTGGCCATTCACAATGACCTTCATTTCATGATTTGATAGGAATAATTGGATTAAATCAAACAATCATCCTGTCATACAGTAGCCCTGAATCTTACATAATAGACCAGCATGCCAAACCTTTCAAACAACTTTCAGATACTAGAGCCAGAGCTTGAGCTTCACCATTATTATCAAGATTTTGATATACATATTCAGTGATGGTTGTAAGCATGTCAGTGGTAGACCAGGCAAAATAGAAACCATATTGTTTGTGAGAGAGTAGGTCATGGGAGGTAAGATGCTTAACAACTTCTGCATTGGTTAAAGCCTGAAATACTTTGCCGAAAAGTGGTAGGAGACTAAGAACTCAATAGTTAGAGAGGTCAGAAGGTTCATTAGAGTTCTTAAAAACAGGAACTACAGAGGAGAACTTCCAACAAGCTGGAAAGAAGGAAGCAGAAAGGCAATGGTTGTAGAGTTTGGAGAAAACTGGAGGCAGCCATGGAAAATGTTTCTTTAGGACGACAGCCGGATCCCATCACCTCCACTTGCTTTATGGGAATCTAAGTTAGACATGATGTCTGAGACCAGAGATAAGAGTTATATTCAAATCACTAGATAGAACCTCTGTCCTATTGAGAAAATCAGGTTTCAGTACTTCAAATGAGGCAAATGTTGGAAGAGGATTTCAAAGCAAAGCATTCAATCTTATTTACTGTAGATGACAGGACTTCAAATTGATTGAATAGAGGAGGGACTGAGGATTTGCTGCTGTTCATAACACTCTTGCAGAGCCACCAATAATAACTAGAACTCAAATTGTGAGATGCTATACACTGTTTCATTCTATCAGCAAATAGTAACTTTGCTTCATTGAGGACACATTTGCACTCATTATGAGCAGAGACAAAGAGACATCTGTTGCAATAAGACATGTCTCTCTGGTACAACTGGTAGAAGTGATTCCAGTGGGCTATAGTGTCTGAGCATGCAGATGAGAACCAAGAAGATGAACGTGGTTTAACTTGGTAATTCCTTGCTGGAATGAAAGCATCAGTGCTGGCTTTCACCCAGGAGGAGGTTTCAGACACACATTTTTGAACAAGCTGATTAAAAATTTTATTCCAAAGGACATCACAAAGGAATCACAGAACAAGTCCCAATCTACTCATTGATAACAGAAAAGATATTCTGTTGATAGGAGGTTTTTGGCCGGTGGGAGAGTGGAGGGAGATGTTTACAGACACTACTGCATGATCAGAGTTGCTGAGAGGGCAGAGCTGCATAGTATGACAAAAATCAGGAAGAGAGAGAAAAAAGAGATTGAGAAGAGAAGCAAGTCCATCAGGGTTACTGGGGAAATGTGTGGGGAAGTCAACCACTTGTGTGAGTGTTTGAGAAGTTAAAGGTTTGGATGCCAGTGAGGTCAGTTACTGAGTGCTTAAGCAACCTGGTATGGTAGGCATTAAAGTCACTGAACACAAATATATTTGCAAACAGGTCTGGGGAGATGGCCTTGTCTATATTATCAGAAATGCTATCTGGCATGCAACAGTCTTGAGAGGAAGGGAAATAGTAGAGAAAGAAGAGAGAGATGGAGACACATGTAAGAATGGTCTGAAGATTCAAGACAGAGTTCTCTAGCCAGTCGGAGATGTTCGCGGACATAAACTCCCAAGACATGCATGTGGACATTAGAGTCCTTTCTAAGGAGAGGAAGGTAACCAGGAATCAAGAAATCAGAGGATGGGATTGAAAAGTTAAGATAAGTTTCACAGAGAGCTAGGATGTCAAAGAGGAACAATTCCACACTGAAGAAGTTAAGGGGTTTAGGTTTTTTTTGTTGAGCTGGTTTAGATTTTTTTTATATCTTTGGTTGTTTATAATCATGGTGTATTATTTTAGTAAGGAAAGGCCTAGGGTAATAGTAGCAGTTGGTCACCTAATGTAACATGTGCAGGAAGAGAATTGGTGCAGACTGCAACATAGTGTGACCTTGGGGTTTCCCACGCACCTTACCATGTGCAACATGGCACTGCAATAACCCCAATAGTATGTAACTGCTGATCAGAGCAGCCTATCAAGATGCTACACAAGAGTCTGGGCCCCTAACTAAAAAAAAAAAAAAAAAAACAGGAAACAATCCAGGGTTTGAATTCTAGATACATTATTTCAAAGAATGAGCTTTCAGATAACTTATTTGGAGAGTCTAATTGTGGCCAACAGATGTCCCAGCATAAACCTCTTATGGCATTCTCAGGATTTGTCAGTAGAAGTACATCTCTGTGACTTCCAGTTATTTCTCTGTCTGTGAGGCAATTGCCCAGATATCTAAGTCCATGGCTTGAGCTTTGCCATTATTATCAAGAGCTTGGTATACAAATTCAGTTATGGCCATGAGCACATCAGCAGTAGTTTGGGCAAAGCGAAAACTGTCTCCTAGGTTTCCTTTACTACCTTGTTTAGAAACATCTGCAGTTTTCTTTCTGTATCTGCGATCAGCACAGTGACATATGCGTATCTTAAGTTGTTCAGGTTGTGTTCACAAGTAATAAATCATGTCAAAATGTCCAGCTCACTTAAAATTGCCTTACTTTATAGGTTGAATGAATAGTGTGATGGTAATTAGTTCAGACATTCCTTAAACAGGATAAAGAACATGAACAGTACAATTTAATGCTGGAAATCAAATAAAGGCTTCCATTCAATATTCAAAGAAGATGAACAAATACAACAGGCACTTCAATAAGTTTAGAAGCTATATTAACCAAAATACAGAGGTTAAAATCAACAAAGGTGAGGAAACAGATCCAAGATAATCAATGTATAATAGTAACAATGTCTCAACTCAGAAATTAAGATAAGATTTGATGGACTAATTAAAAAAAGTCTCAAGAAAGTCAGTTGATAAGAAAGAAACCTACTTCAAGTAATATGACATTCTTTTTTGTTCCATGTTTTTCAGGACATAGGCGATCCTGACTCTCCACAACTTCCTGAATTTTATTGCTTTAATAAACTTATAACCCTTTACCATCCCTATTTCTCCTTGTCTTACCATCCATTGACACAAACTCATGAAGTTAGTTACTTGCTGTTTCCTCTGCTTCTCTTGGCTTAAATATATCTTGTGTGTGTTAGATTCTCCAAGCTCTCTTTCCTCCTTATGCATCCCAGAAATTTCAAGTTTCACTTTTGGATTTTAAGGATAAGTTTCCTTATAATTCTTTGAGGGCATCAGTATTATATAAAAATGAGCTTTGCTTGATAGGGTACTTGATTGAAAAATGATCATTACTTTCAGAGAGTCAATATTAATGAAAAAATGCGCTTTCCTTTGATAGAGTCAGTTTTTGATCAGAAAATGAACATTACTTTGAGAGAGTCTGTATTATATAAAAATGAGCTTTGCTTTGAGAGATTATTTGATCAGAAAATGAGCATTGCTTTGAGAGAGTCAATATTTGATCAGATTCTACCTGCCATGCTTTGGTTTCATTTATAAATGTGCATCAAATAAATATAATCATAATTTGGGTTGTTGCAAATTGGAAAGGTTATTTTCTAGTTTCTGGTATGGATTTATTTTTTTGGTGGAGGAAGAGTAACAGAATAAGAACTACTTGCTCCTAAATCTAACTAATTCAGCAAACAAAAACACTCTAGTAGCTCCATTTAAAATTTAATTGCAGTTGAGATTTAGTCATCTTTTTATTACCAGCACTTACACCATTGCTATTATTGTGCCTGTTTCCATTTTAGCAATTAAACACTACCACTACTATCACTATTGTTGTAGTAGTAGTAGTAGTAATTTTTTGGAAGTCTGTGAAATGAGCTGAACCAATTTCTTGATGCTTTTAAAATAGTTTTTTACTCACCTTAGATTGCTATACAGAAGGAAAGATTTTTATTGTGCGCAAGCGAGTTTTAACTGGCTTGAAAGAGAAATAGATACTTTGAATTGAATGCAAAAGAGAAAGAAAAAGACTTTTAATTGCTTTGAAAGAGAAAGAAAGATATTTACATAGCTGTATGAAAATGATAGAGAAAAAAGAAGGTTTTATCGGATTTGAGAGAGAGGGAGAGATTTTTACGTAGCTAAATGCATGAGAGAGAGATTTAATTAGTTTAAGTGAGGAATAAAGATTTATACAGAGGTAAATACAGAAAAAAGAAAGAGTAATTGGTTTGAAAGAGAGAGAGAGAGATTTTATTAAACGAAAATGAGTCAAAGTGAATGAGAAGACATTTTAATAGATATTGAGAAACCAAGATGGAAAAGTTCAAGAAAAGGATTTGTCATTGGCTTGACAAATGTATTCCACAATAAACGTTACTACCTTGAATGAAACCGATAGAATGAAAAGAGCTTCCAAAGAGGGGTGTTTATTTCTGGGAAAAAAGAAAGAATGAAAGACAGAAAAGGAAATAAAATGAAAGAGATTTCTGAGGTAGACAAAGTTAAAGGGAAAAACTCTTGTATAACAAGAAGAACAGAAAGAATGAGAGGAGGGCTGAACAAAGAAGAATGTGATAGAGAAAGAGAGAGTTCAATTTATTTGAGAAAGAGAGAAGAGATGAATCAGGAGAAAGCAATAAAAATCATTTGGGTGGTTTGACAGAGTGAGGCAGTTAGAAATTGAAAAGGGGAAAGAGTCTTGAAAAAGAAAAAAAGTTTATTGATTTGAGAAAGACACGAAGAGACAGCGTTGAAAGAGCGACAGGATGAAGAAATAACTGTATTGGCTGTGAAAAAAGATTGAAAAGGCAAAAAAAGCAAAGAAAGAGAAAACAGTCTTTAAAAAAAAAGATAGTAAAAAATGGTTGGTTCATTTATTTTGTTTAGCAGCATATCAACACTTCTATGGGTTATTTAATGCCAATATCTAAATATCTTCTACATAATTTTATTGTTTTATTTTGTTTTTCAGTGATATAAATCTTACTAATTAACCCATAACTGGGGGTAGAAGAGGTGTGTTTGTGTGTAAGTGAATATAAACATGATGGAATGTGGAGTCGGCTTTCTAATTAACAATTCCAAGACATTATCCATTACATCACTCACACATCTGAGCTTGCAGCACCTGGTATTCTCAAGCAGTCATCCATTTAGGTACTGACCAGGCTCAACATTGCTTAACTTTGGCAATTGTGCATGAACCGGTGTTCTAATGCAATATGGCTGTAAACCCATTAAAAATAAAGAATAGGATTGATAGAGAGAGTTTTATTTGTTTGAAAGAGAGATATATATATATAGAGAGAGAGAGAGTGGGGTGATAAAGGGTTTTTAAATTGATTGATATTGTTTATTGTGTTAAGAGAAAAATAGAGGCTTTACTGGTATTTGACAAAGACAGAGTAATAAGACGTAGTTTTGCAAAAAGACAGAGAGTGAATGAAGGAAAGAATAAAGATGAGAAAAAGAAAAAAGAAACATTGAGCTTTTAAGAGTCTGCACTGAGAAATAGAGATAAAAAGAAAAAGTGAGTGAGTGAGTGGCATAGATCTGGTGGTGAGCACAGCCATTGGTGGGTTTTTGCAAGAATCTTTTAGTATCAGGTGACTAGAGAAGCATAAAGCCATTGCATTAAATTCTGTCCGAATTTGGCGCCAGTCACTGAGAACTGTCAGAGACATGTCTCTACAGGAGTTAGGCTTGGGGGAAGGGTTAGACTGTACCCCAAACTGAAATAGTCTTTGAACGCAGGTAGGTATCATTAATTCAGACAAATTTGACTCAATATCTATTTTTACAGATCTGAGAATGATGGCTGGCCAGTAAAATAAAGGGTGGTCTGGGAGATTTATCATAGGCTTATAAGCGACTAAAAATATTATCCTAAGTTCTTTTCTGTTGTTGATAGTGGTAGGATGGACAGGAAATTAATGTCTGTAGACTTGGGTTTGTGTTTTCTTTTTTTGTTTCTTTGCTTGTTTTGTTTGTTTTTCTTTTTATTTATTTTAGTCCTTTAATCTCAGGCTTCTTAAGCTCTGTTGGTTATGGATTATGAGATTTGGGTTTAAAATGGATTTACTAATGCAAATTTCTTTTTGCATTTTCTATTGCATATCAATAAAAACAGGCTTTTATGTTTCAATTCTTACAGAACAATAACAGACTCACTGCTTCAATTCCATCTATTGGTAATAGCTGTATTATAAATACAAATGCCTTCCAAAATTTAAAAATGGTATATGAAACAGAAAGATTTCATTAGAAACAAGGAAAAGAGTGCTAAACAGTTATGTAATAAAAAAACATCCTATACGACAGTAAATGCCGGACATTTTCCTCACAGATGACTTGAGAAATCTCATTCTCATGAAGGATGCTGAAGAATATCATGGCCAGAACATGTCAACAACAAACAAGGACACATAGCCAAGTGGATAAAAGCATTGGTTGAATCCAGTGACTTGACCCTAAAAGTTGTGAGTTTATTACCTGGCAGCAGCAGAGGTGAACTTTGAGAGTTGAGTTAAAGGGAGATAACTGATACTAAGGCATCCAGAAGAGGGATGGCACGTGGAACTAGAACAATCTACTCCAGTGGATGAAATAAAGGGTTCAGTTTGAAATTCCAATCATCTGAAGAAAGCCAGAGCATACAATGTGAATATGACAATGAAGATGAGGACAACAGGCCGAACAATGTAAATAATGTAAACAAAAAAGTTTTAAAGAAAGAAAATAGAATAAGAAAGAACACTTGTATTTAGGACCAGAAAGAGTTTAAATTTCAGGGACACATAAGTAAGAAAGAGGGCTTGGAGAATTTCATACTCATAGGTCATACTAACAGTAGGGAGGTACAAAGGGAAACACCAAGTGACTTATTTAACAAGCTTATTTAAGTGGGCAGCAATACAAGGAGGAAAAGGTAGAGTAAGGAGACTAACACTGCTTTGAACTATGAAAGATAGGAAACTGTGAAGAGATATGATCACAAACATCCTGAAAGACATAGCACTTAAAAGAGGAAACAGGTGTATAAATGTATTCTCTTTTCTCCAAATAACGTTGCATATGAAATGTGCCAGTTCAAATAAATAACATGCCAGAAACCTTTTATATAACTTTTAAATAATTTGGCCAACTTGGACCTTTGAGCCCACTAAAAAACAATGGAGTGTCAAAAGGGACGGTTTTCAACTTGACACCGTTATTATTTCACTCCCTAGCAATGATTATAGTTTAAAAAGCAATGATCAAAATTTTATTAAAACCTAAACATATCATGAAAGTGAATTTATACATTTTTTTAACGTTGTGGGCAGAATCACAAAGAACTTTACCAAATAACAGAAACCACATTACTTGAGGACTTTCAACAGCAGCAACAACTAAAATGGATAGCACATGTAACTCATAAAGATCAAGATCCTAATCAAGATGCTGATGCTCCACACTAACACAAACAAAAGGTTAGGAAAGAAGCTCACATCAATACTGGAAAGAGTGATAACAGTTATTGGATTTGAGAAATCTATTTTCCTGAAAAATAGTTTTAATAGAAAGATTTTATAAACTTTAACTGAAAGTAGCACTGTCTAATTTGTCAATTTAATGCCGAACATTTCCACATAAAGAAACAGCTAATCTTACCATTATCATTACTATTTGTGCAATGAAATGTACTTTTACACTTCCAGCATCTTCTGTACTCCAGACTCATGTTGACACATGTGATAATCTAAGATAGTAAGTTTTCTATAACATCCATTACACTGGAGTATATGATAATTGCACATGAAACACTACTGCCTGTGAATTTGTTCTGTGTTGATTAATCCACAAATGAGAAACTATTGAAATACCAAATTTGCTCTAACTGAAACCTTTGTGCAGTGAAATATAAAAGTCCAGCAATCTTTAACCAATGTCCAAAAAACTATGTACCAAACCACCATTATTTAACTACCATCATTCCTTGGTAATGTTTATTGCTTTAAATTTCAATGATTAGAATTTTAATAAAACCTAAGCATATGAAAGTAAATTTAAAAATTTTCTTTGTTCTTGAGTACTAACAACAACAATAATAATAAATACTATTTATTAAATTATTTATTTACACTATTTATTATATTGTTTATTGGAATTGTTGGTAAAAAATTAGCTAATTACCAATCAATTCAAACTTTACAAAATGATAAGTAATAAGGATTTCCTTAAAGTTGGTTCACATATTTTAATAATTTAGTAAATGTTTATAAATTTATGAATAAAAAAATGTTCATATTTATTTCTTTATATTAGGTTGGGTGCAAAAATAACTTTGTTTTCTCACATAGTAACATATGTTAGAAAACGAAATTATTTTTGCACCAACCTAATATATTAGTAAAAGATTGATAAATTTGCCTTGCATTAGTTTTAATATAATTATATTAGCTTTCAGAATGTTTGGAAATATAATATCATTTTTCTAAATAAACAATGTAATAGTGTTCAATATTTTTATTCTGAATTGTCAGGAACAAAAAAATGTATAAATTCACTTTCATCATATGTTCAGGTTTTATCACAATTCTGATCATTGTTTTTTAAAACAATAAGCATTGCTGAGGAATGACAGTAGTAAAATAATAGCTGTATCAAGGGAAAAAACTGTCCTTTTGATCCACCCCCCATTATTGTGGGCATGTAAGATTACTGTAATGACTGTAAGTTGCAACACACATTGTCAACTATGAAAAAAAAGAAGATTTATTCAACCCAACTTCTCTGAATCACATTTATTCATTTTCTGAAATGGCAGAAAGAAAATATATTTTTTGTGATGACGTGTATCTAACAAACTTTGGCCATTATTTAACAATAACAAAACCGATTGTTCATTAATTCTATGTTGTATTATTTTTATGTATTATTCTTCTCCTGTCATTGTTCTGGTTTGTTGCCCATCTTCTCTGCGATCTATTGTCATATAAGGCTGATTAGGTGTATGGAATAAATTGTAAAAGGCAAGACAAATTATAAGTCATGAAGAAAAAGAAAATAATGATGTCTCTTACAATGAATACAAACTTATTCTCACCTGAATAGAAAGTTGTCAATGATGCATCAAGGACTTATCCCTTTGGGAAGAGTATTGTCTGTAGTGAATTAAAGATAAAAGCCACAAGACAAAAGAGAAAAGCTTTCGGGGATAAATATTAGTTTCTGTTCAAGTAAAATAGACTGGAAGTGTCAATGTTATATAATATCTATATCACACCGTCTATGTATGTGCTGCTATTATAAGCAACTCATATCTAGCTCACAAGTTGGCTTATTCTATTCATATCTATCTTTCTCTATCTATGTCTGTTCATATCTATCTATCCCTGTTCATGTCTCTCCATCTCAATCTTTTCATATCTATCTATCCCTGTTCATGTCTCTCCATCTCAATCTTTTCATATCTATCTATCCCTGTTCATGTCTCTCCATCTCAATCTTTTCATATCTATCTATCCCTGTTCATGTCTCTCCATCTCAATCTTTTCATATCTATCTATCCCTGTTCATGTCTCTCCATCTCAATCTTTTCATATCTATCTATCCCTGTTCATGTCTCTCCATCTCAATCTTTGCATATCTATCTATCCCTGTTCATGTCTCTCTATCTCAATCTTTTCATATCTATCTATCCCTGTTCATGTCTCTCTATCTCAATCAGTTTATATCTCAGCCTGTTACGATTATTTATCCATCTCAATCTGTTAATATCTATCTCAGTGTGTTTCTATTTATCTATCTATTAGATCATTGTAAAAATTTGTGCCTGATTAGCAAATTAAAAACCGAATTTTACACACACACACAAAAAAAAAAATATTAGTCAAGTGCACTGTCTTCATTGTTTTAAGCATTTGTTTAAAACAATGAAGACAGTTACTTGAGTAATAAATTTAGTAGAATGTCGAATGTCATCATTCTACAAGCTTCATGATGACATTTTCATAGAAGCCTCACTTTTTATTGGAAGAAGGTTGTGAGGTAGTTTTAGACTGACTGTACATAGTCAAATTTTTTTGTCGTTTAAATTGTTTCTATAGAGACCAGAACAAATGAAAATCCAAAGGAGTCAAAACAAGAGAATATGGTGGGTGCTGAAAGGTTTCCTATCCCAACTCTTCAAGCTTCTGTGAGGTCTGTTTTATATACAAAAATAGAAAGGGGTGTAAGACAAGGATGTGTCTTCTCACTGGACTTATTCAACCAATTCAGCGAAGAGATTCTGAGACAATTAGAAGTTCTACCACGGTTCATTATTGATGGCCAAAATCTTAACAAAATAAGATATGCAGATGATACAGTTGTTGATAGCAGACATGGAAAGAAAACTACAAAATCTCTTATAGAAGGCAGTGACAGAAAGTGAGAAGAAAGGATTAAATATCAACAGCAAGAAAATAGAATATATGGCCGTTAGGAAAAGCCAAAAGTGTGAACTGTAAATCAGAGATACCAAAACCAAACAAGTATAAAAATTTAAATATTTAGCAAGTTTTTTAGAGAATAGAAAATGTGACACTGAAATCTGAAGACATATTGAGATAGCCAAGGATGCATTCCAAAAGCTAAGCAGAGTACTAAGAAACAGAAAAATTTTGCTAAAAACAAAGAAAAGAGTACTAAACATGATATCTGTCTTCCTATATGCCAGTGAATGCTGAACAATCTCATCAAAGATGAAGAAGAGACTTGTAGCAACAGAAATGTGGTTCTACAGAAGGATGCTGAGAATACCATAGACCAAACATAGTTTTAGAAAAAAATGAAAACTAAAAGAACACTTATACTTAACATCTGGAAAAGACAGTTGAAACATAATAAGGAAATAGGGCTTGGAAAATCTGATACTCACAGGACAGATTGAAGGCAAGAGGGGCAGAGAAAAAGAATGCATAACCTATTTAATGAGCTTCAGTAAATGGATAACAAAACAGGGTTTAGGAGAAATAACAGAAAGATATAATTTATTAAGAACTACAAAGAACAGGAAGTTGTGGTGATCATATACGTCATGACGGGACATACCATATGAAGAAAAGAAGGACTGTTTTGAAACATGTAGTCTTGATTGTCATGTTGGAAAATGACACCTTATTTTGCCAAAAATGGCCATTTTTTCTTGAATAGACACAATGAGTTGGTCACAATACTTCTTTGCAGTTATTCTTTCATCAGCTGGAAGAAGCTCAAAGTTAATTATCCCTCTGCAATCTCACCAAACAGACAGCAACACCTTCATTGTGTACAGGCTCCCTTTAGCTACAGGTTCTGCACATTCACAAGCTTCTTTCCAGCTCTGTTTGCATTGAATGTTTGGCCTACCAAAGAGCTGGAGAATGATCCAAATAAACCTTTCCAAAATTCATAGAGCATAAAATGGTGAGAGCACATCTTTTCACACTCCATCTTTAAGTTATTCATTTGTGGACAAAACATCAAAATTCAACAAAGACTGACTTGCAACTGAATGATGCAATGTGTTTCCATCTTTACCACACCAGAAATCAGCACCAAAACAAACACCAGTGTCAAGTTGTCATTTTATATTAACAGTGAAGACCTTTTGCAATGATTTCATATATATTTATGTCATTTTGTTGATGTCTTCCCAGTGTATGTTTATTGTCTTAGATATAAATGTCATATGTATATTCTGTACATTGATCTGCTGATTTAATTTTTCTCTATTCTGTCTTAATCATTCTATATAGACATCTAACAATTTACAATTCTAACTCAGCATTTTTTATTTATGTATTAGGTTGGTGCAAAAATAATGTCGTTTTCTCACATATTAACATATGTGAGAAAACGACATTACTTTTGCACCAACCTAATATGTAGGCATTTACCTCACACTTAATTTTATTATGTAACAATGTATCAAGTTGTTTTATGCCTGAGTCTGTTCTTATTTATGTACCTTAAGAATTATAACTTTATGTATATATTTAACAATCTTTTTTTTTAACAGTACGGTTCACTCTTTACAAGGTCTTGGAGGGGGCCACTCGAGATAGCAGGGTATATTAGGAGGCAATTTGTGTAGATAAGACTAGAAGATAATGTTTAACACTAGCCTTGAACAGCTTAAGATTGTAGTGATCAGGGAAACATCCTCTTGGGAGCTGGTTCAACCAAGAAGTGCTTCGCAGTAAGAAGTTGTTAGATTGGAACTAACTTTTCACTTATGAAATACATAGGGAATGAGGGTGGTTTGCTACTATGTAAGCAGCAACTGAATAACTTTATAGGATTGGGGATAGTTCTGTGTTGATGTTCTTAAGGACAACCACTGGAATTTTGTCTGGGCCAGTACCTTTCTTATGGTCAAGCCCTTTGATAAATCTAGAGTCTTCTCATGCTTTAATGGTAATATTACAGATATTATGTTCAGTGAAATGTGGGAAGTTTGGGAGGGAATGGTATTTGTTGTCTAACATGGAGTTTGAGGCTAAAATCAAGGCAAAGATGTTTGTTTTGTCTGTCGAGGAAGATACAACTTTGGAGCCATTTATAATTGTGGGCACAGATGCTTTATCTCTGCTCATGATTTGGTTGGTGACCTTCCAGAATTCATAGGATACAATTTGTTTCCTTTCAACCTTGGCCTGGACTGCTTGTGCATAGCTGCATGTGGCATTTTCTAGAAAATGTTTGCAACAATTACGGGCAGTTTTGAATACAATAGGGGTCAAACTAAATACATCACTCCTTGTCATAGATACAGAAGTAGTGTTTCCACTGAGTTATGGCTGCAGTGCATTCAGGGGTGAACCAGGGTTGACTGTTTAGTTTTTGCTGGAATCTTTTGTTGGATATAAAACACTCCATTCCAGAAAGGATCCAGTCAGTGACAAGGGCAGCAGTTTGGGAGGCAGCATGTTTGAAGAAGGTTGGGAGGGAGCTTCCATCATGTAGGATTAAAAACTGTCTCAGTCTGCTTTCACATAATGAAAAAACATTCTATGGAATGGTACATCAGTGTATGCCTTAGGTTTGACATCAATCTGAACACTGATTAGGGAATTGACTGACATGCATGGTAGGGTAAAACTTTTATCAAGACAGGTTGATGAAGTTTGCCTGATGTCTCCTCATGTCCGGGACATATGTAGGTTCTTCGATAATCTGGGTTAGTTCATAGGTGATGAGAAGGCCTCTGCAATATCTGCTTTCATCATCAGTTTGGTTGGAGTAAACTAACCATTCTTTATGGTGAATACTGAAGTCATCACAGATATGAACACTAACTGAGGGAAATTAATTGAGGATATTATCAATCTTCTCAGATATTTGATCGAAGATTACTGTCCCTTCATCCTGAGGGCAATAGAGAGCAAAGACAAATGTGGTACTATGGAAAAGAGACACACAGAAGCACATATACAGGAGACCAGAGTCCTCATTTTTTGCATCCCTGCCACAGAGAATCTTGTCCTTGATGCAGCCTTTGAGTCCATGTCTGTTACGATTTAGGTGGCAGTGTTTTGCTATAAGAGGTGAGTAGCCCAAAACTGTGAGCTCCTCTAGTGTGCTTGTGGCATTGATACCGGTTCCAGATAGTAACAGGAGGTTGACTTTAGACTGAAGAAGATGGAATTTCACTTCTGGAAAGTTGGACCAGAAATCTCTTACACTGTTATAGGAAATAGGCCTACTTTGTTTGTTTTTTTTAGATTGGGTTTGCTAGTTTTCTTCATTTTGATTTTAATTAGTTTCATAGGTGTATTGGTTGATGGAAGACCAGTAGGCAGTGAGACAGACACACCCACAGGAGTTGCATGTATAATTAACCTGTATAGAATCATCCAGAGATACTGCCATAACAGTACCCTTTATCATGGCATCAAGAGGCCCCACCAGAGACTACTGCATGGTCCTGAAACCATTTGCCATATGGCAGTACAATAGCCCTGATATTATACACCTGCTGATAGGATAGTCTCCTTTGGAGTTACTCAAAGGTTCATATCTCTGACTATCAGGTGGATAACACCAAAACCCAGAAAACATCTCCCTCCCACACCCTTAATGAATGAACAATGAACCCAGGAAAGAAGATACATATGTGATGCTTTAGGTATACATGACGTGTCTAACCAGAAGTGAAGTCAACAGAACTCATCCATGGGTCAGAAATGTCATACCGATCATAGACCTAAAGGTAACAAAATAAGCTTGCTCATGTACCTGAGGAATAAGAGACCTACTGGGAGAGTGGGGGTACTAAGTTTGTGCATCCTTTACCCCAATTCTAACAATCTATATGAGCAGTTTTATTTAGATTCTATATTTGTCTTTTCAAATCTGTCTGTACATATCTAAGAAAAATTTGGCCTTTTTAGCAGGAAATGAACCTGCATCCCTCAGGTTAGAAAGATCCACTGTTTAGCCTGGGGTGCCTTACTGTTTGACAATGAAACAGCTAAAATGTATCTCCCTCTATCCTGAGGGATGCAGATTCAGTTCCTGTCAAAGAGCCCAAATTTCTGTTTAATAAGATTTCTTGAACATTCTGGCAGGTAGGTGATAATAAATACATATACTGTTTCATATATAAATGGAGTACCTACTCAAATATGAGTATCCACTAATGAAAACATTTAAAGTGATAAAAAAAAATCTGTTGGATTAATAAAAATCAATTCTAAAATTTGCATATCAATCTATATATCCTTCCAACTCTTTATGTATATAATAATCTATCCCTTTTTTAAAAATCTGATTTATATTATTTTACATATCTCCCAAACAATATCACTGTTACTATGACAGATATCCAGATGAGTTACATCAGCTCAGACCATTTTCATGATAACAAGCCATACCTATACACTCTCTATTCCTTTAATAAGGAGCAAGTTCTATGTTCTACTCACACAGCTTCTTCATCAGAACTGTTGCTTTGTGGAAAAGGCTCCTGAGAGGATGCTTCCCTGACAACTACAATCTTGATCTCTTCAAGTCCAGGGTCAACCAATATCTATCCTACACTTCCTGATAATTTGCATTTGTTAATTCCACCTCCTCCTTTCTTAAAACCTTGAGTGGCCCTTGGGCCTTGTATTAAGTATCAGTAAAAATTCTAAATTTATGTATAAATATACCAATCTATATCAGCATTTTTAAATGTGTATTTATGTTAGTCTTTTCAAATCTATCTCAGTCTGTTCATATCTATCTCTACTTTCCAACTTTTATGCATATATTAATCTATTTTAAAAATCTGCCTTAATCGTTTTATATATGTATCTAACAATTGGGAAGGATATTAAAATAATTCAAAACCAATACTGGCAGCAAAATATCTGCATATGGATAGAAAAGGAGTTCAGTAAATATACAAAAATCTTCTCCACAGATTTATTAACCTATGTAGTGAGGTGATTCTGAGAGAATCAGAAGTTCTACCAGGATTCATTATTGGCAGCCACAATCAAGACATACAGATGACACAGGGTTGATAATAGATATGGAAAGAAAACTTCAAGAATTTCTACAGAAGGAAGTGAAGAAAAGCAAGAAGAAACGATTAAACGTCAACAGTAAGAAGATTGAATGCATGATTCTTAGCAAAATGATGAGCCCAACATGCAAATTATAAATTGAAGATACAAATCAAACAAATACATCAATTTAAATATCTGGGAAATGTTTAAACACAGGATGAAAAGTTTGGCACTGAAATCAAAAGGCACATTGGGATAGCCAAAGATGCATTTCAAAAGCTATGCAAATTATTAAGTAACAGGAAAATTTCATTACAAAGAAAAGAGTATTGAACTGTTATGCAATATCAGTTTTCCTATATGGTAGTGAATACTGGACAATCTCTTCAAAGATGAAGAAGAGAAAGCAAAAGAAATGTGGTTTTACAGAAGGATGCTGAGAATACCATGTACTGAACAATGATAAACTTTTAGAGAAAATGGAAACAAAGAGGACACATACTTAACATAAAGAAGAGAGTGTTAAAATTTCTAGGGCATATAAGGAAAGAGGGCTTGGAAAATTTGATATACACAGGGCAGTTTGAAGGCAACAGTTTCAGATGAAAAGAACACATAACCTACCTAGTGAGCTTGAGTAAATGGATGACAGAACAAAGTTTAGGTGAGATAACAAAAAAGACAAAATTTATTAAGAATTACATGGGACAGAAAATTGTGGAGAGTCATGATTGCCTATGTCCAGAAGAAACACAGTATATAGAAGATCTAATGATCTACCATTTTATCCTGCCATTCTTTCTTTCTTTTTACTAATTGAGCTTTGTATTAGATTTAATTAAATATTAGTATATAAGTATATTTCAGCCATTCATGTTTACCTGCCCTTGTCCTTTCATCATCTATCAATCATCATTGTTTATAATTTCTGGTCAGTTTATATAAAACATAAAATAATTTTAAATGAAACTTTGATGCTACTATAGTATGATATCTACCATCCATTTTCTACTATAATCTGATATCTAGTATTCATTTTCTACTATGGTATGATATATACTAACTATTGGAAGTATAAAATATGTCAGGGTTAGTGAACAGTGAACTGGTTATGTATTAAAAATCATTAACAATTTTTTATACAAAAAAATCATCCAATAGTGATTTTAATGTTTGCAAACTGATTTGGTACAATTAAAAAAAAAACAGTAAGCAGATCCTCTTTTTACCTGAGCAATAATGAGTGCATTGTTATTTATAGTTGGTCACAAATTCCTTGGGAGATATCATACTATAGTAGTACTGAAACTTTTATACATAGTATCTTAGATGATTATTAAATACAGTCTAGTGTCTTATTTCTTTTATTTTAATTATTTTGCCTCAAGCAAGGCAATAATCCCACTAAAACACCAGTGGTTATTGAGAGCAAAAGAGAAGGAAAAGACATTAATGAGGAGAAAGGATAAAAGAACAGGATTCAGGAAGATACAAGGTTATTATTGATATTGCATTTAAATTTTTGAATATTATAGGTGGCAGAGAAGAAAGAAAATAAAGGGGAGTTCTACAGGTGAGAAGTGTGAGAAAAGAATCTATTATAATAGAACTTATGGTTATATGTATCTATTTCAGCATTAAAACAATGAGTTGCCAATCGAGTAGTACACTTAAATTCATGTGGTTGAGCAACCAAGGAAAAAAAGCAATATTTATTCCTGTATTAAAACAGAAAATATGGCACAAGGCCAAAAATGGGGATTGGGGAAAAGGATGGTCTTCTTCTGTCTTAATATTAAACTTAGCTAGTCACAAATACTGACCTAAACATACAAACAATATTCCTAACACCAAAACAACACATTCTTACCTACTTTTCTTACTACATCCACCATAATACCTCATTGTCTCTATGAAAAATCCTAACTAGTCCCCATATGTACAATTTATTGTCTGTAGAGGGAGGGGAATAAAAAAACAATTTACAAACTATCCCCAATGAGTATTTACAATAGGAAAACAAAACTATTTACAAGAAACCAAATAAAATAATGTTAATAATACCCCCCCACAAACGTTAAAGGAGAAAAGCTCATTAGAACAACTGCCATTTATAGAAAAGGCAGAAGGAAGGTATGTCATAGTGGTGTGAAAGTGACTGATGTCAAGATGCCAGGTCAGGACTGATAACATTGCAGATCTTTCTTTGGATTTTGTCAAGAATCTCGAGATATTTAGAAAAAGCACCAGATCAGATATGACAGCAATATTATATAACTAAATGGTCAGTTTTGCTTCAGTATAATAAATAAATTAACTCCCTTTTTTATAACTGACATTGCTATTAGAAATCTGTATTTAAACCATAGTGCATGACAAATTTTGCTCTATTGGTTTTCATTTTTAATCAACAAGATGTTGTAAGTGAAAGTCGTGTGCTTTTCTCAGAGTTGATTACTTTCAAAGGTCAATGTTCTTTTTTTTGGTATATAAGACATTTTTGTGTCTGCATATGTACATTGAGTTTAGTCCTGTGCATTTATAATTGTGATCTTATAATTATGAAATGTCTTTCATTTGGATTCTGATAAAATTTTATTTTTCCCAAATAAAACAAAGAGATCTACAGATCGATGCTGAGAATGCCATGGACTGAGCAACATGTAAGTTTTAATAAAAAGAGAAACAGTTGAAATTTCTGGGACACATAATGAAAAAAGAAGACTTAGAGAATCTAACATTCATAAGACACACTGAAAGGCGGAGAAGCAAGGCGACACACAGCACAAGCTATTTAATAAAGGAGTGAATTGATGGCAGAGCAAAGGGCAAAGAGAGATGAGCAAAAGGGAGCAAAAGATTCTTACAGCAATAAATAAAAGGGAGTTATGGGTTCTCTTCATTGCTAATGTCCTGAAATCATATGGCATGTAAAAGAAGAAATAGTAAGACTGGCATTTCTCTTCAAACACATATACACAGACATAAGTGGACATACATATGTGTGCATTTACAGAATAAGAATGGATGTAAGACTATACAAATATGACATTGAGAAATTTATATTTCTGTAGAAAATGTTTGTATGATTGTAGATGTCTAGAGTAATAATTAAGATTATATACATGAGAACAGTGACTTTTAACTCATTGACTACATACTAAAAGAAATGATCATTTATTTAATGTTCTCATTTCATTTGTCCATATGTAGGGATATTTTGTCATGTTCTTTTTAGTACTGCTTGGTTATTGCTTGTCCTGATTCCATTGAGTTTGTGTCCGTTCTACCCAACTGAAGGATTGAACACACAGTTACTACGTCACTAAGTTAGCATACCAATGCTTTCATCCTCATGTCTATTGTCCCTTCATGGTTCTCCACAGATTATTTTTATTTATTATCTATAAAATGTCATGACTTCTTGGGAAAGATAGTGGAGTGGTTTCCCATTGACTTCTGCATGGTCTTTAATTCAGAGTAGCTCTATTCCTAGAATGGCTGCCACTCAAGACTACAGATCCCAGTCTACACTACTATTTAATTCATAGCTAAAAATCAATCATTAAAAATGACTTCAAGTGAATGAAGTTAAGTCTTAAGCAAGACAACACTACTTCAAATTTTAGAGACTGGCACAACATAATCACAGCAAGAACTTTACCAAATATCAAAGTCCACATCACTTGGAGACTTCCAAAAGTAGTAACAACTAAAATGAATAGCATATGCAAGTAGAAGGGAAAAAATGTTTTAATCAAAATGTTTACTTTCCACATTACCCTAAACAAAACATTAGGAAGGAAACTCCTATGAATGCAAGAAAGTGTGTTCAGTCAATGATTGCTGAAATTTTCCTCTATAGAAATAGTTAATCTCGCCTTGCTCACACCAAAAATCACATGGAAAGTGTGTATGCAACTTATCACTAAAGTTGCTGCACAAATGGTCAGCTGTCTGTACCACTCTGGAAAGTATCTGACCCCTCCTACTATGCTCTATCTGTATAGGAGCCACATCAGACCAAAAAAGATGTATTGCTACAACAGCTTGGCCAGAACTGTTGAATCCTCACATTCCAGCCTTGACCAAGTTTAAAAGCACTTGCATGTCCTTGTTGGTGATGAATTGTTACCCACTCTTCAAACCAATCCCACAGTGTTGCTAGCCTCTCACTGCTCTACTGCAATTTTGTGGCAGTTTGTGAAAACTATATTCCTTGATTTCCCTAGTCCAGACCTTCACAGATAGGACCGACCATACCATGTACACTAAATCAACACATTCTTATTCCCTCCATATTTTGTTGGTGAGAAGGAAGTTCTGCTCAAACAACTTCTTTGTTGGGTAAAATGGTCCTATACAATCTTACAACATCTACATTTAGTCACCCTCTACCTTGAGTGGCACTTAAGTCTTGAATTGAGTGAAGAAAGAAAAATTACCATTACCACTGTGAAGAAGAAATGGAATCATGTGTTTCTCTAATGATTTTAGGACGAAGTGATTGTAGCAGATGGAGACTGGGCTTGAACTCGACTTGCCAATTCCATTTTCTACACTGATAACTGTTATGCTGCCCACACAGATATACTAATGGAAACTGTAAGCTTGAAATTGTTGACAAAAGAAAAAGATGTTCAGAATAGTAAAAGGACTGACACTTTTCAGTTATATCTTGGTAAATTTCATATTATCTCTTAACAGAATTGCACGCTGTCTTTTTAATTCAAACTAATTGAAGTAATGCTGCATTATTGAGTTAGCCAGGTCAAACAGTGTCAAGTATTCAGAAATGAACTTCTATGGCTACAGCTTAGCAAAAGAGCTGCAGAATATTAGACATGACATGAAACTATAAATGGAATTCTGTCGTCTACACACCTGATGCAAAAACAAAGTAAAACCAGATGTACAGAAAATAGCTCTTATTTTTGCAGGGGTAGAAAATTTTATTAGTGCCATAAAAATGTTCATATTAAAAGACAATTTGTAACAAAAAAAGTAAAAAGAGATAATTCATCAACAAAAAAAAATGTTTGTGTTGATTGAGTGAGAACCATCTTATTTATCAAACACAGAATGAGAGACACTGCTTTTTCTTGCCATGTTCAACTTGGTTTATATTCCCAATAAACAAATGAAACCAAACACATCACCTGAGGACTTTCAACATGGTATTCTCAATTCTTCTGTACAACTATATCTCTGTTACCAAAAGTCTCCTCTTCTGTTAGGAAATTGTCTAGCATTCATTATTATATAGGAGGAGTGATATTATATAGCATTTTTCCTGATTCATAATATTTGGTTAAGTTTTTTAAGGCCCCTTTTGATATTCCAATGCACCTTCAGATTATTTACTACTATATATTTAGAGATTATTGATAAAATCCAAAAGAAAAATATGCAATATCATTGCTCCTACCCTAATTTAGCTTCCATGTGCCTTTTCTACAAATACTTTCATGGTAAATGTTCTATGAACTTTCCTCTATGGTGCCTAGACTCTGAATTCAAGCATTGGTATTAGCTTGGCAGGAGGCACGGTGGAGTAATGGATAGTGGCTCAGATTGAGGAATCGGAGAGCTGAGTTCAAATTCCAATTGAATCCATTACATTCACTTACATGCTAATACTCTTTGGAAAGGTATGAATCCACTTCTTTTCCCCCCAAGCTATGGGAAAATAGCAGGACAGACCAGGTTCTATAGCCTTGGATGGCAACTGGTCTACCACAGAAAGAAATGGCAACCTACTGTAGGAAAAAAATCTGCCTTGTCAGTCATGTATCTTTTGATACATGATCGACTAAGTGTGTATCATGCATGCCACATAAGTGACTGACTGACAAGCTTGGCAGCAAAATTCCATCATTTACAGAGGAAATAGCTAAATGTACTCATAAGTTCTATTCTAACAGTTTTTTTTCATACACTTCTCAATTATGAAACTCTCTTTTGGCTTCTTGCTTTCCAGTCAAGTGTGAAGTTCAAAAATTTAAATGAAATGCCAATCATTATCTTTTGTCTTTTTAATCTCTCTTCTTTTATTGTTCTCACTTCTCAATAATGTTTTTATTATATTCTTTCACACTCAGTAAGCCCCCTGAATATTAGTGGCTTTATTGCCTTCTTGGGATGAAATGATTAAAAAAAAAAAAAGAAAGAAGATATAAACAGAATTTGATAGGTATGAATTGAACTAGATATGAACAAAATGTGGTAGACAGATATATATATGAACAGAATGAAAATGATATAAATATGAACAGAGTTAGATAGATAGATATTATCCTTTAACACACTATTGAGCACAAATGTAACACTAAGAAAATTAGCAGTAGCAAATATATTTACTAATTATATGTAAATTTTGCCATGAATCTGTGTTATTGAAATAATTCATCTAATTTTCGCACCAGGGAAATGTCTGATTTTATAGAGAAGTCATTTTGGGTCATAAATACATTCATAATATATAACCCCAAGTGACAATCATTTCTGACTTATTTTCAATATCAGTGTTAAATATTTATGGATGCTAATTAGGTTCTTGCCTTATTAAATTGTTGAGTCTCAATCTGGCAGCACAAGATGGTTGTCAGCAAATCGTCAATCTGAATTTATTTGTTCCTTTTTTTCATCAATTATGAAATTGTCTGCAAGAGAGAAAATATCAATTATTATAGATTAAATGGAATAAAATTGGAAATTCCATAACAGTCCAACTAGTTTTGCTGTAACTTTTTCATTTGAATGACTATCACCAATTCTAATAATTAAAACTTATCAGTAAAATAAGCATAAAAGATGTATTTGCTCATAATATATTTGGTTAGGTTATAGATATGTTCTGTTTTTGTTTATCAATTTTTACTTCAAAAAATAAAGTACAATTAACTCTTATTTAATTGTATATTAACCATTATTTGCTTTAAATTATTGCCATATATCAGACAACTCTTGAACACCTTTTGAATAAAATTCCAAAGGTCTTGATGTGAAAATGTTTTTGACAAACTCTAGAATCTGGTTTTCATTATAGAAAGTTTTCCCTATCAAATCATTTTGCAGCAATCAGAAAAGTTAATAATCACTTGGTGTAAGGTTAAATGAATATAATGAGCAAGGTAGAACAGACCAACCACTTTCCAAAATGTTTTCCCTTGTTATTCTTATTGTTTGTGGCTTTTCATTGTATAAGAATTTGCAAGCGGGAGCTAACCCTTTTGCCATTCTTAGATCAACAGTGAACTTAAAACCTGATTGGCTAATCTGTTTTCAGTCAGGATCCCTTCTTGGGGCCATGTGGTAAATTGGATCTTGAACTCCTCCTATTTGCTATTACATAATAGCTCAGCTTTCATTTCTTTGTTTCTAAAGAAATTTTTCTGTTTCTTAATACTTTGCTTAGGTTTTGAAATACATCTTTTGGTATCCGAATGCATGTTTGGATTATACTGTTACATTTTCCATCCTTTGTTATTTTTTCATAAAAGGAGTAAACTGATACCCTTGGAGAAAGTAAATTTCTGAGTGTTTAGTTCAAAACAACTTGAAGCAATTTAATTATATACACCATCAACAAAACAATCCTTTATTGATTTACTTCTATATGATGTAATCAGGATATAGGCAATCATGACTCTCTAAATCTTTCTATTAGGTTGGTGCAAAAATAATGTCGTTTTCTCACATAGTAACATATGTGAGAAAACGACATTATTTTTGCACCAACCTAATATCTCATGTGGTTTATGGCAGTTTTTCTCCCTTTGCTAAGGCCCGAACATCTTTTTCTGCCATCAATCCACACAAGCTTGTCAAGTATGTAGCTCACTGCCCTCCCCTATCTCTTTTGCTCTCAATATGCCCTGTGATGGTTACATTTTTCAAGCCCTGCTTCTTTATTATGTGTCCAAGGAATTTGAGTTGTATTTCCCTGATTCTCAGTATCGGTGATTCTTTAGGTACAATTTAGTTTATACATTCCTTTTGTTTGGATGCTCCGTCCATGGAATTTTCCGTATCCTTCTGTAGAACCACATTTCTGCTCTCTCTAATTTTTTACTTATCCATGGGGAAATTGTCCAATGTTCATTGTCATTTAAGAGGACTGATATCACATCACAATCCAGTACTCTATTCTTTGTTGCTAATAATTTTTTTTCCATTTTTCAGTACCTTGCTGAGCTTTTGAAATCCTTTTTTTTGCTAATCCAATGCATGTTCAGATCTCAGTGTTGCATTGTCCCTTCTTGTTAAAACGGTTCCCAGATATTTGAACTTCTAAGCCCTTCGCTCATTGATAAAAATCTCAAAAGTTCAGATTGAAAATGAGCAACGAAAAAAATTTTAAATATGCAAATTACTCACAGTAAAGGTAAACAATAATTTAATACAAGCAACAAAAATCGGTTTCTTAAAATAATTATTCCATATGCACCACCATAAAAAACAAGTTTATTGCAGTATTTACTTCTAAGTATATTAAGTATTTGCCTCAAATTTACACCATGCATAAATTCACATTGGTTAGAATAGAAGATTGAAAGGAATAATGAGGAAATAGAAGCTATTAACCACAGGACAAATCATGATTCTTATTTACACAGACGTCAACCCAATGACCCCATGTAACATAAAATGTATGTAACATTCAAGTCAGAATCAAAGACAAGATCTGTGGGTCTTTTTTTTATATTGAAACTGTTTATTATGTCTGTTATACACACACACAAAAAATAACATGCAGTTTTGTTTTTCATTCCAACCAGAAGATACCAAGCAAGCAAACAAACATTAATGGTTTATAGAAAAAAAAAACACATACAGATTTGTTTTTTTATTCTGACCTGAAGATACCTACCTAACTACATAATGAAGGTGAAATATGTTATCAATAAAAAGCTTTTCCACTTCATTTCATTTCTCTCCTTTTGTTTTGGATCCTATATCCTACCAACACACATACACACACATATATATATATATATATATATATATATATATATATATATATATATGTATGTATGTATGTATGTATATTTCTGTAGTTTACTGCTACCAGCAAGCAGAAATATTTCTTCTTCTGATGATGGCCATTTTGTCCGAAACTATTCAAAGAATCTAAATTAAATAATAATAAAAAACGAAAGAATATTAATCTACAACCCAGTGTGTATGAAGATTTTAATTTTTTAATATTTTTTTATTGTTCAAAATATTATATATAAATATATTATAATAATATTTTTATTATAAAATATTTTACATTGCTACACAAAAATTTCTGTTTCAGAACTAAAAATTGTTCCTCATCAAGCGATGTTTGATAACTTATGATGAAAATGATTTACTTGGGAAATCAGAAAAGATTGTGGTAGTTCAATGAGAGTTAAAAAGTAGGTGGGGAAACCAAGATTCCAAAATGAAGAAACACATTTGTGGGTATGTCTTGATTAACCAATCAAAAGATGGTTCAAAGCTGAAATAGAAAATGGAGGTTAGTATTTAGGGGTATGTGGGTTATTAATGCATGTCTAGATAAAATTGACATTTTGTTTTTTAGACACGTCAGCACTGACAACATCTGGATACAAATATAAATTTAAGATACTGTGAAGCAGACAGAGATTTTTATTTTAAGAAATTTCAAGATTTAAAAATTTACTTCAGAACTATCTTAAAAGGGGCCTCTATCATGATTCAAACATTTTTATATATATTTTGAACCCAAAATACGATACTTATTATATTAAATGGGCAATAAAACATGGCAATATTAAAGTTCAAAAATCAAAGAATTAAATAAATATTATATGGACCATTATATATTAATGAAATAATGGATATTTAATCTCTCTGTTCTTTCTCTTTATTTGTGTATATATATATATATGTGTGTGTGTGTGTGTGGATGAAAAACTGACTTCCAAAAAGACAGTAAAGAACAAAGATCTAGTCATACTGTGTATTGTCAAAACAATAAAAATTATAAGCAAAGCATTTCCTTTTATTTTTGAGTGCAATAAGAGTGTTATGATCTCATGGGAAAGATGCTGGTTCCTTATCTAATAACAATGTAAGTATTCAATATACTCAATAAGAAATTGTTTATTAGGCTATTTACCTACATACATACATAGTATTTACTGCAAAATTACTACCACATATAGGTTTCATTTTTACAGTAGTACATATGAACCAAAATTTCAATAAACACATTTGCATAAAAATTAGGTAAGATATATTTAAAAATGACCAATCATATCTTAAATAACTTTCCAATGCAACAGGAAGATTCATTAGTAAAGTTTATTCCTAGTCTCACAGGACTCTTAAAACATCAGACCCCTTGATTCAGACAACTCAACCAGGAACGATCACCACCTGGTTAGTTTCCCTATTTCATTCAGTTGATTCCACTAATTTACGTAAGCATATAAAGGTTTTATTATTTTGGTTATTCTGCTTTTACAGTTAGTCTACCTATTTTGACATTTTTTGAATTTTTAAAGCCAATTTTTTTTTACTTGGCTGGTAAAACTTAATAAAATGTATAAATGGAATAAAACTAATACCAATAGAGAATGTCAATTTCTTGGTGGCTGGCTTTAAACAATATTTTTTTAAACTATATGTTCCCCAATACAAAGCCTAAGAGCCACTCAAGGTAGAGGGTTACTACATGATGGACATGAGAAGAGGATGTAAGTACAGATAGTAAAGATGTTTAGGATAGGTAGTAGTTGACCATATACTTGAATAGGTAAAAATAGTAGGTTCAGAGAAGCATCTGTAGGCTGTCTGTTCCACAAAGTAACAGCTCTTGGAAAGAAGCAGCTCTAATGAAGATTCCTCTTTATCAAGAAGGAAATGAGGATGATTCGATCTTGTGTATGTCACAATAGCTGTAGAGGTTTGAACTGGTGGAACTTGTGAATATAGCTATCAGAATATTTTCCATGGAAATGGTGATGGACTAATGAGAGGCTTGTAACATTGTATCTGTGAGGGAGGAATTGTACAACGGAAGATAATTGATTGCTTAAAAGGCTGTAAAAATGATTTTGAATTCTCTCAAGGCTGGAAAGAGAGGATTGGGCAGTTCCAACCCAGATATGATAGCAATACTCCAGTTTTGATCTAATCTGACCCATGCAAAAATAGAGCATGGCAGTTGGAGTCAAGTCATTTTTTGGATTGATATAAGGAGCTAGCTATTTTTCTCGTATATTTAATTATGGGTTATATGGATTAGTTCTACTTGGGATGAGCTTGAGTCTCAAAAGATGATCAAATCATAGAACCTCATTGAGAATGCAATCATTTATTGTAACTGGTAAGAATTTATCTTTAGCTTTAAATTATTTGAGTAAAGAAACAATTATAAAAACCATTAATGAAATAATCACTTATTTCTGAAGATTCCAAATGACCAGATTGGAAATAAATAAGAAAACAGTTATTTTTTAATTTGATTTTTAACATTGAAAATGCAAATTACTTACAGTGGGGAATATCTAACAGCAAATTAATGCAATGGGTCCCTTGCCTCTGCAGGTATTATTCCAATAGAAACTCCATTATTAAAAGTAATGCATATGAGAATGAAAATTATTATTCAAGCAGAGATTAACTGGAAATAATAAAAATTGCTGCTAAGTAAAGCAGATTAGAAAGAGTAGAAAATTTAACACGATCAATGTCTGAAATACTGATGAATGGCAATGGTAATATTAGCCTTTTCCTTATAAGGTAACACTTGACATTCATTGACAGTGTTTCCTTCCTAACTTTTTGTTTGAAGTTGTGTGGAATGTTAACATTGAGATTATGTCATTATCTTCTCTATAAGTTACATTTGCTATTGATTTTAGCTGTTGCTGGTAGCTGTCAAGTGATATTATTTCTGTTATTTTGTATAGTTATCTGTTTACAATTCTGTAACACTGGTCCACAGTGTTCAAAGGATGATTGTCTTTACCAACACAATCAGGCTTCACTCAGTCAGAGCCATTTTAACGATTGATCTATGAAAGCAGTTGCACAAAGCTGATAGGTCAGATATTTCTTAATGGGTTGAGTGCCATACATGACATCCATATGAAAGTCTCAAACTGATGATACTATTTAAAAACATGAATAATGTTTTGATTTTTGTACCAATTTGCAGTGTTGGGCAAAACTACCTCTGGTGCAGCCTATTCAATGGTCAATTTCCTTTTTCCTATACTAAATTTGTCTTAACTGATTCATATGCTGAGGTAATGTCAATAAGAGTCAATATCAGCATGTGAACTCATAAAATAATAATTGATTCAAGTACTTTGTATATTGTGTTTCAATAAATATTTAATATACATTTTATATTATATTAAATAATAGGCACTTTATATTAAATATTTATTATACATTTTATCTTACTTATTATAAAACGCAGCTAGTGTGTGTGTGTCTGTACGTTTATATATTGGATCGGATTTCCTACATTTTTTGACCGATTTCAAAAAAACTTCACAGGACTACATAAAATTACCTTGCGGTGGTTCTGACAGCGCCCAAATTGGAAAAACACAATTGTTTTTGCATGAAATACATTTGAAAACACGATTAGGAGGCATTAATGAATGGGGGACAACTTATATCGAGTTATACTTATTAATATCGAGTTATCGAGTTATACTTATTATAAAACGCAGGTGTGTGTTGGTTTATATATGGGATCGGATTTCCTACATTTTTCAATCGATCTCAACAAAACTTCACTTTTTTTTGAAAGGTAGTGTTTCTTATTATCTTGCACACTTTTTTCTTTATTTTTACATTCAGAATGCTTTAAAAATTCCATTTACAAGACAATTGTTTATAATAAAATTCTATTCAATCGGTAGACTCATAACGATTGAAAACAATGTTTTTGTTTGAGTTTGGGTTTGACCAATTCATAAAAAAAACAAAACAAAACAAAAAAATAAAACTAAGACATGCATGTCCATCAACCTTAAACAATAATCTTTGTCAATTTTATTTTTCAGTCTTTATGATGGTCGATACTTGATCTATCTCTTACTGTTACATCCCTGGGCAATGCCGGGCTCTACTGCTAGTATTAAATAATACACATCTTATATTAAATATTTAATATATATTTTATATTAAATAATACACATCTTGTATTAAATATTTCATATACATTTTATATTAAATATCTATTTCTGTGGCATTTGACATTTGGATATATTTATAAAGTTTTTTGATGCACTTAATTTTTTTGCATGATAAAACCAAGTACCCCACAAGCTTTATTTACATGCATGCTATTGTCCTCATCTTTGTTGTTATTATTTGATAGTTTTACTCTTGAACCTTTGTTAGGTCTATCATGGGATAATAGCATAGTGGGTTAAAACATTGATTTTTGAATTAATAGTAATTGTGAGTTCAATCTTTCGGCTGAGTAATGAAGACTTTGTTTTAGTGGAAACAGGGTTAGTAATAACTGAGCAGAAATCAAAAAGAACCTGACACAATATCCCAAGACATGATCAGTGAAATGAGAATATTCTTCCATAAAGAAAGGATTCAGTTCAAAGTTCCCTGAAAGTTACATGGATCAATAAGCACCTGAAGAAGGTTGGAGAGTGCAATGTTGCAATGATAACAGAAAAGATAAAAACAAGAGTCAACATGTTAATAATGTAAATAAGCATGACTTGTTCCAGAAAATTCTGATTAAAAAAAAAGAAGGAATTATCTATACTTTTAATAAGTGCACATTAAGTATTGTTTATATAAATATAGTTGTATTATTAACACTTTACTGACCTATGATAGTCCACATTTATTTTCATGTGCAAATATTATACTTTTTTTTTTTTTTTTTTAAGCATTTCACCCCAAGCAAGGTGGGGAGCCACTAAGACGCAAGGGGTTACAGAAAATTTAGAGCAACATTAGATAGGAGTGATAGAAGAAAGGATGAGGAGGAGGGTAGTGGAAAGATCAAGGCAACTGGAGATGTCGATTGACATTACACTTGAATAGCTGGAGATTATAGCTCTCAGGGAAACTGGAATAGGGAAGGGAGTTCCACAGGCGAGAGGTGCGAAACATGAAGCTATTGGAGTGGAAGAGACAGCTACATTTAGGAGTTTTGACAGTGAAGGGGTGAGAGCGGGATGCCAGCCTCGTAGGGTGCTTGAACTCATGATGTCTGGAAACCAGCGAATGCAGCTCCTCGGAGCAATTTCCATGAAAGTATTTGTAGAACAGACAGAGGGAGGCGATGGTGCATCTGTGAGAAAGTGACTGTAGACGAGATGCCAGAGCAGGGGCCAACTACATTGCATATCCGCCTCTGGAGCCTATCAAGAACCCCGAGGCAAACAGAAGGGGCACCAGACCATATATGGCAGCAATACTCCATGCAAGGGCGAATTGTACTGCTTAATAAAACATGATTTAGTGTAGAGCAGAAGAAGAAATGTCAACATTTCATATCTGCAGATGATATGGGGTATTCCCAGCCAGATACTTAGTAGTTAATCCTTAAATATTTGTAATATTCCCTTTTCTGTTCACAGGCCCAATTTCTTTTATGTGCTGTCTCTTCAGGACATGGACATTAAAGGACTTAGCAGATTAAAACTTTGGTTAAAGCATATCTGATTTCCTGACAACTGCGAGTTCAATTGAGTAACAACCAAAGTAAGCTTTACTGCAAAGCCTAGAGAGAAATATGAATGTGAAAAAAGTCATACAACCTGGTTCAGTGAAAGAGATAGATAAGCAACACAAAAGTGCATAGACTAGAGATAAATGATATGAGTTATATGCCCTAAAGTTGAATGAGAACATTCTATCTCTATTGATTGAATAAAGGGTACATTTGAAAATTCTAAGTAGCTTAGCCAAAGCTACATTACCAACATAGCTTCCCTTTGCCTTTTCTATAAATACTTTCATGGCAATTGTTCTGATGAACTTTACTCTATGAGACCTAGGCTTTATGAATTTAAGTGTAGTACTAGATTGGCAGTGAGATTTCATCATTTTACAGTTGAGATGGCTAGATGTAACAACAAGTTCTATGCTAACAATTTCTCATTTATCACTTGTGGAACTTTCTTCTGGCTTCCCAGTCAACTTTGATCTTCAAAAATCATTATCTTCTGTCTTTATTCCTGTTCTTTTATTGTTCTCTCTTCTTAATAATGTTTTCTTCTCTAAAACACAGTAACCTCTTGTGTCTTAGTGGCTTTATTTGACCTTGCTTGGAGTGAAATGATTAAAACAAACTTTTAAAAAACTGTGAGAGGGTCTTCTTTCATGTGCTGTCAGCTTTTTGATGAAGATACTCAATGCCTTTCTATCTGGATTAATAGAGTCACCTTGCTTATACTGAGAAAGTTTCAACCAAAGTAAGCTTTAGTGCAAAGCCGAGAGAGAAATATGAACAATCTCCCTGAAGCATTGAAAGTGGAATGAAAACAATCTATCAACTATTCTATTGTTATTCATTAAATAAAGGGTTCAGTTCAATAAATCTGAGAATCTTATCAAGAGATAAACAGTAAGTGGTTTATTTTCTTTTATGTGAGAATATTTATTTTTTAGAAACAACAATAATAAAAAATGTTCTCATATATTTAATACTAATTTTATACTTTTATTAGTCTTTTTAAAGTAATAAGTCAAAGTGGTACATTTGATAATGAACTGTTCACTCCAACATACAGTGTAAAATATATATAGCCGTTCCTTGTCATGGTAGAGAGCTTACTTTTCTCAGTGATCCCAAGTGCAAAGCTATTTGAGTTTCCAACTCCTGTAGGGTCAAATATGTTGGCAAATTTGAAAAGGAAGGACCAGACTGAATTTACATGAATGGTCTTGTCAAACTCTTTTTGATTCACCCTCATCTCTGCTATTGCCACCAGGTGGGGAAAGGAAATAGGAAGAGAGGGTGATGATCCTGATGTGAGTGGGTGCTGACAACAAATAATAATTAATTTTTTATTAGACCTATATTGGGCAGTTGAATAAAGTGGAAAAAAAGTCGAATGAAGTCCTTTTAGAGTAAGAAATGTATTACATGGAATTTTTCCTTTTAGTAACTTTTTCAGGATATGGACAATTATGGATCACCACAAGTTCCTATCCTTTAAAGCTCAAATCAACATTAGTCTTGTTAGTATGTTTCCCAGTTCATCTTCTGTCACCTATTACACAAGCCTGTTAGATAGGTTACTTGGTGTTTCCTCTCTGCCCCTCTTAACTCTCAGTATGTTATATGACTGTAAGATTCTCCAAGCCCTCTTTACTTCTGATACATACTAAAAAATTCAACTAACTCCTTCTATTTCTAAGTGTCCTTTTTGTTTGCATTTTCATTAAAAGGTTGCTCACATGCTATGTCCATGCTATGCTCAACATCCTTCTGGAGAACCAGATTTCTGTTGCTTCAAGTCTCTTCTTCATAATTCCAAGGAACTATCTTAGCTTAATAGCTTTAATTTTCTCAAACCACACTTCTTTGTCTGGTGATTTTGATCTCCTTAACCAAAGAATTGATTGGTAGCATAATGTTAGCCACAACATCCTATTGAAACCTGTCTCGGCCTTTCCTCTCTCTTTTTCTCTTATATTCTTTTTCCTCTCACTTTTGCTTATGTTTTTTTATGTTTCTCTTCCTCTTCTTTTTTCTTTCTCTTTTTGTCAATCTTTTTCTTTCTCCCCTTTCTCTAATATTCTTTTTCTCTTTGTTCTTTCTTTCTTTCTCTAATATTCGTTTTCTTTCTGTCTTTTCACTTATACTCTTCTCTTTTTCTCATTCTCTTATATTATTTTCTTTCTTCCCTCTCTCTCTATATATATATGTATGTATGTGTTTGTGTATGCATGGATATATTTATACTTGCTCTCATGCTCTCTTTCCTAGTGATATACAATGCATAACACATATATTTGAAATTTCATTACCCATTCAGAAAGAGTATAAAACTATATACAGAAATGTGACAGCCTCCCATTCAAATTCATACTTATGGTTGAAAAGTCCCCATTGTACATCATTATATTAAATTGAAATGCAATGCACAATAACATCACCTGGACATACTCATAAGCACATACTTATTGGTGAAAACTTTCATATACACATAATCACACATGTTCCAATGTACACATATAGTATATAGTTACTGTAATGTCCATCCCGACCCAGACTCCTTTCCTCCTCCAAGTGTGTACTGAATTCTGAGCAGACAGCTTATGAGTTTACAATTTCTTACTGTCCAGACAATTTGTTTTAAGCTCAGGTAGAGTGCAAATGGAAAGGACAGTTTGTTTTAGAAAAATCGACCTGATTTGCCTATGTGGATGGTTATCGATATTTGACAAGCATATCTACGTCTGGCAAAAGGCCAAAGTAGTGAGGCATCTATGAAAATCAAAGCATCTATACTAGCAGATTGTGCTGGGAGTTGAGCTTGTTAACCATTACACAACAGTAGATGCACATGTGTAGTTACATATGACATCTTTTAATTTTTTAAATGCAGTGTGGTTTAACAATGAACTGCACTCTTACGGGACACACAAGGTTAATACTGAAAAGCTCTTGGCCTGAATCACTTTTCAATATCTGACCCAATGAGCAAATACCAGAATTATATTGAAATAACTTTTGAGATAGGTTGAGAACTTTTCAGCACCACTCCATATATATATATATATATATATATATTCTAACATATATTGTTAAATATAACAGACAATGAATGCCTATTATGTTTGATCATGTGCCATTCCTAAAATCGTATCGTGGCTTTAGTTTCAAGAGAAAATAAAGACAAAAACTGTCCAACATTTGGATATTTCTTTAATATATTGGTCACCAATATAAGCTTTTAGCTCACTTGAGACATCATCAGAATGTTTATATGGACATTACTACAGAGATGTTCACCATCAATGATGACACCCTGTTTTGTTTACATAGGAGTTTTTGTTTATATTTTGTCTTGTAACCTAAGCCATTATGCAACACTTGGAATTTCAAATGATCAAACATAATATACATTCGATTGTCTGTTATATTTAACAATATATGTTTGAATAATGATCTGTTGTATATATATATAATAATATATATATATATATATATATAATATATAGATAAAATGTTTATATATATAATATATATATGTAATAATATATATATAATAATAAATATATATATAATATATATATAATAATATATATATATAATAATATATATATATATATATATATAATAATATATATATATATATATATATATATATATATAATAATAAAATATATATAATAATAATATATATATATAATAATAATATATATATATATATATATATATATATATATAATAAAATATATATAATAATATATATATATATAATAATATATATATATATATATATATATATATATATATATATATATATATATTAGAGAACATATCTTCATTCAAACATGTTTCATTGAATAATGTAGACATCTTGTGTCTATTTATTTTTATCTGAATCCATTCCATTTCTCTAATCCTTTAATGACATTTTGAATTTCTACCAATCTCCAGTTAGCTCCCTTACGTTGAAACACTTCTTTTGCAACAGATTCCATAACTACAAATGGAAAAATTCAAATTTTTAAAATAACTATAACAGAACAGGTTCACACATGTTTTTTTTTGTTTTTTTTAAAATCACCATCTCGAAGGAATGCAGATTTTATCACAGTTACAATAAATTTGTTTTTGTAATTTATCCCTGAAGAAGATCTTGGAAAAGATAGAAAGTACTTAGGTTAAAAAAAACTATGGCACCTTCCTTGAAGAATTCCATCAAGAAACTGATTAGAGAACTGATGTGGAGACATCTGGAAGAGGCATGTGCCATGGAACTAGAAAAATCTACCCTGTTGGATGAAATAAACAGTTCAATTCAAAATTCCAAACATCTGAAGAAGGATGGAGAGTACAAGGGATGAAACTTCACGAATATGGCAACAAACATGAGGGCAACAGTCTGAAAAATGTAAATAGTGTAAGTAATTACAATACCACTTATCAGAAATAACAACATAAAAATAGAGTATTTTAAATCATAGTTTTGATGGCAGACTTAGAAGGGAACTTACAATTGACTGATTTGCATTCTACAGTTTATCAACCCTTTACAGGTTATTTAAAGCCAGAAAATATTTTTAGATTGTAAGAATGTTATTTTTTGGAGATAATAATGATTTAATAATAAAATCTTACTAATTAACCCATATCTGGGGAGAGAAGAAGTGGATTCATACCTTTCCCAAAAGGTATTTGCTTGTAAGTGAATATAACAAACCAAACTGGAATTGGAACTTGTCCCTCTGATTAACAATTGAAAGCCACTATACATTACAGCAACATCACATCCAATGTTAAAGCACCTGGTATTCCTATGTCATCAGCAATCAAGGTAATGACCAAGGTGGAAACTTACAAGAAGTCCTATAAATACAGTAAAGGAAAGTAAGAAGGGACTAGCCATTAACTATTAAGACAGAATGTATGGTCATCAGCAAGATAGACAACTAAAAGTCAGAGTTTCATGGTGGAGACATCAGAATCAAAAATGTACAGAAATTTAATTATCTGGTAATGTTTGTAACAGAAAAGAGAAAATGTTATGTAGAAATCTGAAGGTGCATTGTAATAGTGAAAAGGGCAATACAGAAAGAAGTTTGCATCCATACTGCCTTGCAATTGATGAACTATTTTTTACTCTGCAACCACTTTCCCACAGATGAAACACTGAAACCCCCTCACTACGTTATTGCTATTTTCATGGAAAATGTTTGATAAAATAGATTCCTTATTTCCACCAACACTAAACAACACAGCTAAGACCTGCCATACAGTGTACACTAAAGGGAACCACCGTCTTTTGCTCATAATACATTAGTAAGAAGTAAATTCCACTCGAACAGCTTTTTCCTATGAAATTGTGGATCCAACTCCTGAGTGTATGCTTTACTGAATGCTACAATCTTAACCTCTTCATGCCTAGGGTAAAACATTGTCTTTCCCATATATCCTTATAAACTGCACCTCTTACTTCAGACACAACAACTGTCTTCAGTAATCCTCTGCTTTGAGTGGCTTTTAGGCCTTGTATAAGGTTAACATTAGTAATAAAAAAAGAAAATTAACAAAGTATTAAGAGATAAGAAAATTTCATTAGAAACAAAGAAAAGTATGCTGAACTGTGATACAATATTTAATCTCTTACATGGCAGTGAATGCTGGACAATTTTAAGAAAAGATAAAGAAAAGACTAGAGGCAAAAGAGATGTGGTTTTACAGAAGGGCACAGGGAAGAGCATGGACTGAACATCTGAACAATAAGGAAGTTCTAATGAAACTAAAAAATACATGTACTTAGAATCAGAAAGACACGATTGCCATTTCTGGTGAGGCAAAAGGGTGCAGTAAATTTAACTCTCATGGGACATACTGAAAGTAGGAGACCAAAGGGAAACAGGGAGTAACCTACCTAATGGTTTCATCAGAATGGATGGCAGGGATGAGCAAAAAGGAATGGTAAGGAGTCAAATGCTGCTTAAGGTAAGAAGTTGGGGAAGAGAACAGTGTTTGCTCACCTGCTGAAGAGACATAGTAAATAAAAGATGATGCTAGAGAAATATAACCATTCTAACAGAATTAACTGCTCTAAGTGTTGTTTCAGGGAAGGTCATAAAAAGAAACTAGAAGAAGAAACTGTTGATGAAATATCCAATTTAGGGCAATCATGGCTCTCCACAACTTCCTAGTTTTTGTCGCTCAAAGTAACTTTTGGATTTTTTCCATTCATATTTTCCCTTGTCCTGCCATTCATTCAAACAGAATCATGAAGTTGTTTACAAGCTGTTTGTCACAAATTCAAGATGTGATCGGTCGTGGCTCTCCACAACTTGTTGTCTTTTGTTGTTCTAAGTAACTTTTTACTTTTTACCAACCTACTTGTTCTGGTATCAATTCACACAAATTTGTCAAGTAGGTTACAAGCTGTTTGTCACAATCTTCAATATGTGAGCAGTCATGGCTCTCCATAACTTCTTGACTTTATTGCTTGAAGCAGCATTTAACTCTATTAATTTCACTGTTTTAGAAAATAAAAAAATGATAGTGACACAAACATGTGAATCCAATAAAACTAATGTTTATAATAAAAATATTTAATGTTGATATCATGACTTGGAGTTTCATGCAAGTCTGCAATCTTCACGTGCTGAATACATTCTGACCATTATGAGATTTGCATTCTCATGGTGATGATTTAAAATAGTGTGTTAAGACTTGTTTATTTAATTAGTGTTGTCTAAAATATTGTTTATAATTTATATCAATGAAATTCTTAAGTTCAAAGACAAAAAATTAAACAAAATTAAAATTAAAATGTTTTATAACATTTATAAGCACTATATTTATTACGCATGAGATATATATATATATATATATATAATAGCTGGCCACTTGTATTCAAGGATACCCATCTATTAGGGTGGCTAGACAATCCCTATTTTAGATGCTCACTCAACACCTACAGAGCCAACCTGTGATTTATACTGCAATAATACTGAACAGATGTTAGTTACAGTTTCAGGGAGAGAGCATGTTATCTAGCGTGATCAACAAACTGAACAAGGCCAGCACACTAAAACCCTCGGTCACAATGATATGTGTTTTCATGCTAGCACAGCTATCGATGGCTCCTAGGGGTTCCGTCTACCCAAGGCTTGTGTCAACCTGTGGTATGGTTTTCAGGCACTTTCCAAAAGTGCCTCACGCTGGGATCGCCCCCTCCAGACCAATAACATCAGGAAGTCTATTTCCTGACAAATCAACTGTGGTGAGATTCAAACATGGGTCACATGGTCAGAAAGTGAATGTTCTAGCCACTCTGCCAAGTATCCACATACACACACATATTATATATATATATATGTGTGTGTGTGTGTGTGTGTGTGTGCAACTATATGTGTGTATATGTATATATTTTTCATCATACACATATCTAAATGTGTCAGTGTCTGGACCTCCTCAAGTAATTTTAAGTATGAAAGAATAGAAATATTAATTTACATCTAACTCACTCATGTTTTCCCTCATTTCCTCACTTCGTTAATTTACATATGCTTAGTACGGCCCGTCAAAAACGTGTAAATTTATTTTCATTTTTTGTTTCAACCTTTGGAAATAAAGTCTGATGATCCTCAGTCCTTTAAAAGGGCTGTGG
This sequence comes from Acanthosepion lycidas, assembly GCA_963932145.1. Classification (NCBI taxonomy): domain Eukaryota; kingdom Metazoa; phylum Mollusca; class Cephalopoda; order Sepiida; family Sepiidae; genus Acanthosepion; species Acanthosepion lycidas. Next base: position 54,802,872 of record OZ010575.1, read on the forward strand.
TGAAATAATTTATTACATGGAACCTTAAAATGGTTGGTTTTTATTTAAATTATTTGCTCTGGATTTACATTGAGCTCTCTGGATTTTATCCTCCTTGGGTCTACCCATAAGGATTACCTAGTTTTTCATAAATTATATATATATATATATATATATATATATATATATATATATATATAATCATAAATTCAATCTTTGGAAGAAATGATATTTGCCAAAAGAACAGATACATTAAAAAAGTGCTCAATATATATATATATATATATACATACATACATACATACATACATACATACATACATATTATTCAATTTTTCTAATTTCTGAATAAATTGTTTTATACAATCAGTAAACTTAACAAAATTCATTTTTGCTATTCATTTTTTCAAGAGAAAGTAGCAATATTCAAATGTACTTGGAGGGGGACAAAAACACTAAAACGAAATTTGTAAAATTTACTGATTGCATGAAACAACTTATTTGTAAATTTGAAAAACTTAATGAAATTCCAACAGACAGACCTTCTCAATATTGTTCAACAAAATTTGTTTGAAAGAATTCTTGCTGCCTAAATACACCATATATATGCAGGCATAAAGTGAAATATATAATTTCAAATATCTACCTTACTATTTATGATAAGTATATTTTCTTCTTCCATTAGCAATAAAACTAATAATTTATGGATGTTTACCTTCAATTTTCTTCCCACTTTTATAAAATTTGTTTTTCTATTTCTAACATTTTTGCATTTATTGCCGGCTTCTTTTTTTTTGCCTTTTTAGTTTCTTGTCAACTTGTCAGTTCCTTATTATTAAACTGCTACTTTGTCTTTATCTTCCGTTCAGATTTTCTTTTTTTTTTTTTTAACTACCCACTCCTCTGGGTTTTTTTTTCAACCATTTTCATATTCCATCACACTGTCATCCCTCCCTTGAATGTCAAAAGATTAAGTGAAAAACATTTCATCTCTAACAGGAGCCAAAATCTACAAATACCACCTCAAACTAATTCATAGCCTCTAAAATGATGCCAATACAGTCATTATATCTATGAATAGATCCTAACTCATATCAAGCCTCCTTCTTTGTTGGTGTCTTTATCTTTCTCTCCATTCAGCCTTTCTTGCTTACATTTTTGGCTTTTTACTCTCGGTCTTCAAAAGACAAAGACATTTTCTCAAGCAAGATTGATGGTATCAAGTCATAACAGACACCTTGCACAACCACACAATTATCTTCTTTTCCCTAAACAAGACAGACTGGTAAGAGCATTTTCTCAGTTAGTTTTAGTATAATTAGACAGCTCAGATATTTTATTATCACAGCTGTTCTGTTTCAGAAAGGAAGCTGCTGCAACAAAACCTTTCTATTCAACTGACTTATTCAATTTATTCCAAGTACTGTTCTCATCATGACTGTTATGAATGTTATTTTAGACATGTTTCGGCCAAGTACCCTCTGGCCATCTTTAGGTGTCTGTTATTTTGGCTGATATGGGATATCTACGTGCTGATTATGTGTTATTTTTGTACATGTGATGCAATTTCTTGTGATTTCCTGCTAAATCAGGGTATATTATTTCACTAACTGGTTCAGAGATTGAACTAATATTCATTAGACAACAATAATATTTGATTAGCCAACACCTATATTGTTTTTGTTTTTATGAATTTCACCTCAAGCAAGACAGCAGAGCCACTATGATGCAGGGGTTAACTGAATGTGAAAGAATATAAGAAAAACATTGTTAAGGAGCAAGAACAATAAAAGAACAGAATTTAAGAGGACAGAAGATAATGATTGACTTTGCATTGAAATTTTTGAAGATCAAACTTGACTGGAAAGCAAGAAGCCAAAAGAGGAATCCTCAAGCGAGAAGTGCAAGTAAAGAGACTGTTTGCAGAGAACTGGAAAGCAAAAAGCAAGAAGTGCAAGTAAAGAGACTGTAGTGATATGCAAATTAGTATAATTAGCATATGAGCAGGTAGCTCATATGATAAACGGACACCAACTTGAACAGAGGTCGAACGCTTACTTAGCGGAGAGTGATAGACTTTTTTTTGACCTTTTGCTTGAAATTTTTGGATCTTTTGGACTAACGACGAACCTTTTTTTTCTCCTAACGATTTGTTTATTTTCAGTGCTTCAAGGACGTTTTTGACGAACTTCTAAGGATTTTTCTGATAAGTTATTCTTTAAGTTTTATTTTTTTTATTTTATTCTACTATTTCTTTTTGTTTGTTTTATTTTTGGGGCTTCGGCCCTCATAATTTTTTTATTTTAGTCCGGTTTGACAAAGTCTTACCGGACGATTTCTTTTTTATTGTTTATTTCTTTCTAGTTATTTTAGAGAGAAAAAAAAAAGTCAGCACAGTTTTTGGAAAAAAAGAAAACTTTGTTTTTTCCTATTTTATTAGCGACTTCGGTTGCCTTCTCTCGTCTTTTTTGGTTTAACTAGTTTGTTTTTTCTTTTGCTTTTTTATTTTCTTTAGCGGCTTCGGCCGCAAACCTTTATTTTTTTCTGGTTGTAAACCAGACTTTTTCATTTTTGTCTTGAATTTTTTAAAAAAAAGGAGTTTCTGTTTTTGTTTTTTGTTTTTTTTTGGTTTTTTTCGGCTGCCTTTGGGCGCCATTTTTATTTTTTTTTTCCTGTTTAATTTTTGTTTGTTTTTTTTTTTCCAGTTTATTTATCTTTCAAAAAGTTTATTGTCTTTTTTTAATTTACTGGTACATCCAGGCTTGTTTTTTATTTGTATAATTTCTTTTCCCCCCGCACCAAACTCCTTTTCTGGCGATAATTTTTAAAAGACCCGCAGGTGGTAGTCTCCACGTTTTTCAATATGGCCGACGGTGCCAGTCGGGCCAATATTAAAAAGGACCTTTTTGGTTCGGTGGCTAAAGCCAACCCCACTGACAATGCTGGCAAGAAGCGGGCTGATGGTAGCCCGAAATCTGACAGAGTGACTAGCTCCAAGAAAGGAGAAGCTAATGTCGAGGTGCCAAAGGAGGCACAAAGTAAGACAGCCGAGGAATTGCCCTCTTGCTGGAAGTGCCCACCAAGTTGTATTGTGAACATGGCGGATTTCCTGGATAAGGTGAAAGGTTACGCCCATCTTGTAAATAAAGATGGGTTCATCGATGTTGTCCAGGAGCTCGATGTGTTCAAAAAGAGAATGGTGACCGTTTTTGTGGTGGACAAAAAAAACAAAAAGATTTGTCGCTCCACTAAAGACACAGTGATTAAATCACTTTTGTCCCTGGGGATAAAACCCCAAAGAGTAATTAAAGGTACAGGGTTCTTCATGTGGGACATACTGCTGCCCACACCAGAAGATTGCCTGGCCATGGCAAAGAAAGAATTGATCACGAAAGATCTAATACTAAGAACAGAGTACGAAGGCCGAAGACGGACCAGGGTGGCCGTGTTCAAGGTTCCTCCTCAAATTTAGGGGCTCTCTCCGACAATTTGAACGGGGGATGGACTTTTGACATCATGCTGGATCAAGAGGCCTTCAAGTCCGTCCCCAACTGTTTGGTGTTTGGTGACCGGAAAATGCCGGTCATAGTGACCGGTAGGAGACCAACTTGCTGGAGGTGTGGAGAGACTGATCACCTTTCCTCCTCCTGCCCAGGGAAGAAGGCCCCTGGAGTTCCAGTCACAGGCGACCAAAATACCCCCTTGGCCGACAAAGTAAAATCCGCGGCGCCTGTAGTGGGCCTAGCTGCGGGGCGGACCGTTGGGGAAAATCCCTCGGTTGGGTCCAGACCCACATTACCCCCGAAACCGACGCCTGCCACAAGTGTGGTTAAGGAGAAGGATGAGGGGGAATGGCGCCTCGTGGTTAGGGGCAAGGGGAAGACCCAAACAGCGGTTCCTCAGTCCCAACATGACCCCGGGGACATTGTCACCTACAGTCCCATTCCCTCTACCAGCTCTGAGGGCGACGCCTCGGCGTCTTATGCTGAAACAGCAACTGAGAACCAAAAACTTAACGAGCCAAGCTGGCAGAAAATTCTGGACCTTAAAAAATTGCGTGAAAAATTGGAGGCCAAGCGGGCTAAAAATAAAAAATCACTGGGGGCACCGGGCCCCCTATCCTCTGCCCCGTCTTCCCCTCCATCAAACTTCACAAAACCACCTCCGCCTAAATCTCTGACAAACTCTCCTGCAAAATCTCTTTGTTCCTCCAAACCTTCTCCCGTAAAAACTCCTTCCGGTATGACACCCTCTACAACACCGAAAGACACACCTATGCAAACACCCACACACTCTCCTCAAAAAAAAAAGAAACCAAAGTCCTGACACACAATCAGTTACGGACAAGAAAAAAAAGAAAATAAAACCTCCTTATCTCCCAGGGGAAGATGTCTGCCGCGTATCCCGGGAGCAGGCTGACAGGGTCTTCGAGCAAACTAAAAACCTGATGCCCTTAAAAGTTCTTTGGAACTTCCGGCACATCAAGGGTGTAGATGTGGAGGTGCCGGAAAATTTTAAGGCCCGAAATCAGCTAACCGTTATAAGAACTGGCCTGGGTACACGGAAGATATGGGGCATGATAGAGGAGGCTAAGGCCTCCTTGAAAGTGGTGCCCCCAGCAGTAGTCCTCCTTGAGGAAAACTTGGATGAATCGAAGAAATGCAAAGGGAGGGTCCCTATTTTCATTCACCCATCCCTTTATAGAGCTCTGAAGTTAACCTATCCCGCGGACATCGGTGGCTTGTCTCAGAGTAATATTCTCAATACTGAGATGATGTCAGGTTCGATGGGACAAGCTGTCGGTGTCTTCACCCCAGCCATGTTCTATCCTGAAGGACAACCTTAATCGGCTTCATGATGGCTCTCTGGTTAGCTAGTTTAAATGTCCGGGGCCTGAGGTCCGAGTCTCGCAGGGCGAGGCTCACTCGTGACCTTCAGCGCCTCGGGGTGAATGTATGTTGTATACAAGAGACCCGGTTTTCTTCTCATGATCGTGAGGACATACTGTCTAAGGGGTTCGCCCTTTATTCAGCCTGTTTTGATGGTCGTTCGAGGGGTGTCTCTTGGCTAGTGAGCAGGTCTTTGAAGGCTGCTTGTACCCTTGTCTTCGCGGATCCGGCGGGCAGACTTTGCGTGCTGGATGTTACCATAAAGGATAAGGTTCTACGTCTCATTGGGGTTTATGCGCCCAATACCCATTCCGAGCGGCCTGCTTTGTTTTGGCAGATCGCGCTGTTCTTGACGACGTCTCGTCGGGTAGTTTTAGCAGGGGATTGGAATGCCGTCCTTGACCCCGATATAGATCGTATAGGGCATAAACAAGGTACTAACAACCCGGATGTGAAACCATTTCGGGACTTTATCGATCGGTTTGATCTGGTCGATAAGTTCCAGAATGAACACCCTCGGGAGTTAGCATGGACTTGGACAACTAGTGGCAACTCGACTCCTGGGACGCTTGCGAGCTACCTGGACCGAGTCTTAGTTAGGAGAGTCGATGTAGGCCTCTTAGGGTGTCCAAGTTTCCATTATATAGTTTATACGGATCATAGGCTTGTCCGGGTCCGTGTAAACTTAGATAAGCCTAAGGTTATATTGGCTGGTTACTGGAAATTGAACTGTTCACTTTTTGGTGATCAGGGTTTCCGGGGCCAGCTGTTACTAACCATCCAAAGGGAATTGATGGGAGCGGTTGTGGGAAACGCCTGGTGGGGAAATCTTAAATCTAAAATTCGAACGTTTGCTGCCGATTTTAGTCGTCGACTCAATCTAGATAGATTAGCGGCGCAAACTGCTTTAGAAGATAAAGTCGATCGGGCTGTGAAATCCCGTGTTAGTGGGGACATAGCTTTAGCTAAGGCAGAGTTGTCCTCCTTGCTTATCAAGAAGGATCAAGCTCTGGTAGTTAGGGCTAGGTTAAAAAGAATGTCTTCTGAGGCAGCGAATATGGCCGCTGAACTGCGTGCAGAGGAGAATCGAAGCGCGTCTAGGCAACATATTGCATGCGTCACGTTGCCGGATAAGCGGAACGTGACTACAAACGCGGGCATATGTGAGGTCTTTCGGGACTACTTTCAGGATCTTTTCACCAGGGAGCCTGGTCTGAGCTCTGCTCAGTTCGACGCCTATTTAGCTGACTTTCCCTGCCTCTTGGCAGCTGAAGCGGCTAGGTGCGAGGGTCCCATAACAGAGTCGGAGATCTGGGAAGCGCTGAAGCAGGTTGGCCTGGATAAGTCTCCGGGACTAGATGGTCTTCCGTACGAAGTTTACTTGAGGTTGTCGCACGTTTTTGTTCCTTTGCTGGAACTGATTTACAACCACTGGATGAAGCAGGGGTCTTTACCCCAACGCTTCACCAGGGGTGTGATCAAGTTGCTGCGTAAGGACAAGAACGGTGAGGATGGGTTAGGGAACTTCCGCCCTTTAACGATGTTAAATACGGACTTAAAAATTTTGGCGAAGATCTTAGCCAACCGTTTGCAGCTTGTCCTGTCTAGCCTGATTGGCCCTGAACAGACTTGTGCTGTGAAGGGTAGGACTATTCAGGATAACCTTCATATGGTACGCTTGATCTTAGAACAAGTCGACAGTGAAGCCGCGCTGATCAATTTAGATCAGTCCAAGGCCTTTGATAGGGTTGACCATCGATTTTTGGAGGCTGTCCTTTCGGCGGCCGGTTTCAGAGCAGACTTTCGCTCCTGGATCCGACTTTTGTATGCGACCCCCGGTGCGCTGGTGGAAGTGAATGGGGTAAGATCAAAGCCTTTCGTATTGTCTCGCTCCATTCGTCAAGGTTGTCCGCTCTCGCCTCTGCTTTACGTTCTTGCGTTGGAACCTTTCCTTCGCAAGTTAAAGGCGAATCCGGTCCTGCGCGGAATTTCCCTGCCTGGGGCTTCCACCTCAGCCAGGTATTCTGCCTATGCTGACGACGTTTCGGTTCTTGTGTCAAGCAGAGCCGAGATTGACGTAGTCAGCAAAGAGATCAGTGGGTATGAGATGGTGACAGGGGCCAAGATCAACCGCGATAAGTCTGTGGGCTTGCGGTTGGGTGCGTGGAAGGGAGTTTCTCTTCCTGGACCTTTCCTTTGGACGGATAGGCCGATCAAGATACTCGGTGTCTGGTTCAGTCCTGATCTCCAGTTGGAAATGAATTGGTCGGAGGTGCAAGGGAAGGCCGAGATCGCGGGTAAACTGTGGTCTCGGAGGAGACTTTCCCTGAAGGGAAGGGCGGAGGTATGTGTTTCACACATATATCCGATCCTCCTTTACCGACTGTCTGTGCTTCCACTCCCGTATGCCAGGCTAATGTCATTAGTCCGGACCTTGTTCTCTTTCTTGTGGAGAGACAAGGCCCCTATGGTGTGTCACGAGATCTGTTGCCTTCATCCCTCTGAGGGCGGTCTGGGTATGCCTAGCATTGAGATTCGTCAATATATGCTTCGCATTACCTTTCTAGACCGAATGTGTCGCGGATTGGATGAGGTGGGCACCTTTTGGAAAGAAGATGTCCGAAAACATTTCCCATCCCTGAGAAGTGTGCACTCGTGCGAGGAGGAGGCCGGCCGTACACCTCGTGCCGAGTGCTCCTTCTACCGCGAATGTCGTAGTGCTTTGAAGCTCCTCTTACGGACAACGGATGGCCTCTCCGACACCCAGGCGTTGTCTCGTAAGGTATTATATCATTTGTTAGTTAAGGGGTCCGTTCAAGATGGTCTGATCGACGAGCTCGGTCTTACGAAGCAGGAGGCTCGCTCGATATGGCCTTGGGCGCCTGGGTTGAAATGTCTCAATAATGATGAGGCATCACTCACCTGGCTGATGATTCGTGGGGCCCTCTGGGTCGGCAAGAGACTTTGTTCAGCAGGTTTGGAGAAATATCCAAACTGTCATCGCTGTACTGGTTTTGTTTAATTCCCCATCCCCTCCCTCGTTAGGTGGTCAGTGATATTAGTTCTCTGGTGGATGCGGGACGCCTTTCGTTTTCGTGTGTGTGGTTTTCCGTATTTGTTGTTGTGTATGAATGTGTGTGTGTCTGTGTGAATTCCTGGAGAAATGAATGTTCTTACTTATTTTCTTAGTCCCGCATTGATTTCGTCTAGTTAACTAATGTTTCTGCCACATTTATGGTTTGTGGGGGGTTTTATTACTAACACAGTTTTGTTTAGTTTTATTGTAAATATTTCAGTCATATTGTAAATACTCATTTGGGGATCATTTTAAAAGTTGTTAATTTTTTACCCTCCCCCCCACGAACAATAATTGTATATAAGGGGACTAGTTAGGACATCATCGAGAATTTGAGGTATTATGGTGGACGTAGTAAGAAAGGTAGGAGTGAATGTGTTGTTTTGGTGATTGGAATATTGTTGGCTTGATTGGGTCAGTGTCTGCGACTAGCTGAGTTTAGATTTAAGACAGATGAAGACCGTCCTTCCCCACCCCCTTTTTAAGCCTTGTGCCACATTTTGTATTTTATACAAATAAATATTGAACGCTTACTTAGCTGGGATCAAAGTGTAGTACGCTACCTTTGTGAGCTTCCGAGTTGGCATTCTGTCGAACTCTCTGCTAATGCAGAGAGGAACTCGGACGAGTCTTTGCCGAAGGGCAATGTTTCGTTCGGGGAGGTAGACAGGGCCTGAACCCGTCTAGGCGGGTTCAAAAGCTATATTTTTGGCCGAACCGACGGGCTCGGAGAGACCCACATTAAACCGGCCTTGTGCCACATTCGGTCCTCGTGGGTGGATTGATAAATACTGAACGCTTACTTAGCAAGATACACGACAGAACAATGGCGTCGCCGATAGGATACTCTCTGGTCCTTGAAGACCCGAATACGTAGATATGTGGATTCGTTGCTTTGCTGCTAATGCAAGATGTAAAAAGTTGAAAGACAACAAAAACAGAGGAGGGGAAAATGAAATCACCGACTTGTTTATGGCTACCGCTGGTTGTGAAGCGATTATGAAGGTTGCTACAATGGTTTACCCTCGAGAACTAGAAGAAATGACTTTCGAAGAAATAAGTCAGGTTATTAAGGGAAACATGAGGCCAAAGAAAAGACTGGTGATTGCAGAAAGGACCAAGTTTATGGCAATGAAGCAGGAAGTGGATGAACCGATAGTAAAATATTTACACCGGTTAAGAAGTGTGAGTAAATACTGTGAATTCGAAAAACTAGGAACAGGAGAGCAGACAACGGAAGAAGAATTAATCCAACTAAGATTAATTGAAGGTATGCATAATTCAGCACATAACAGTTACAACTTACAAACATGCCTTTGAATATGTGTATAGAATTTATACAATAGCAGGAATTAATACATACCTATAACCAAAATAAAAATATATCCTACAAAGAAATAATGGCTGAAACATATACGGTACAAACAAAAAGAAAAAATTGTGCGTACTGTGGAAAAATTCATGAAATGAAAAAAGAAAAATGCCCTGCCTTTGGAAAAACATGTTCAAAGTGTTTAAAAAAAATCACTTCAAAGAAGTATGTAAAACGAAAAATGTGGAAAGAGTAGAGGATAAAAATAGACAGATTTTTAATGTAAAAAAGGATAATATACAAAATACTGGATCTAAGAACGGAGATACAAAAATAAAAGTGAAAATCAACAACTGTATTGTCGAAATGCAAGTCGACACAGGTAGTGAGGCCACGATAGTACCCAGAAATTTATGGGAAAAAATGGGAAAACCGTTTTTAAAAAAAAAACAACGTACAATCCTCAAGCAAGAAGTGCAAGTAAAGAGACTGTTTGCAGAGAACTTAACTGAATGTGAAAGAATATAAGAAAAACATTGTTAAGGAGCAAGAACAGTAAAAGAAAAGAATTTAAATGGACTGAAGATTATGATTGACTTTGCATTTAAATTTTGAAGATCAATCTTTAATGGAAAGCAAGAAGCCAGAAGAGGAATCCTCAAGCAAGAAGTGCAAGTAAAGAGACTGTTTGCAGAGAACTTATGGTTACATTTCACCATTTTGACTGTAAAATTATGAGACCTTGCCACCAATCTATAAATACACTTAAATTTGTAGAATCTCGGCAACATAGAGGAAAGTTCAGATGAATTAATTTAAGTAGTCATTATTTAGAACTAGTATCATTATTTTTTTAAAACCAAGATTTCCATCCTAATGCCATTAATTAAATAGGTGACCTTAAGTAAAGTACTATCTTCATCATAAGTGTTGATCAGAGTCAAGGCACACAACATAGAATCTTGTAGTAGTTTAAATGTTTGAATGATCTATGAAGATTAATTTATTTAAGACAAGTTTGTTTTTCTTTTTACTCAGATTTCCAACTTAATGTGATCTTGTGATTTTCAAACTAATACACTAACCATTGAGAAATTGCCCCTCAGCTATCCAGATCTGACTTGTTTACAAAAATTTTCTTCTGCTATTTTTAACCTGTAGGTGTTGGGAGTCATCTCATACAGACTTTGTGTCTATTCCATATTTTAAAGATCTATCTAGACATGATTAGTGAATTTCATCAGATTGATAATCAGAGGATAAATATTTTAGCTATATTCTTCCACACCTAATTTAATCCAAATCATATTGTTTGTTTGCAATTAATAGTAGTTGTCTTCTTTGTGTTGTGTCCTTTCAGAATATCAGGAATCATGACTTTCCACAACTTCCTATCCTCTGTAACAATTAGTATATTTGTTTTGTCATCCATTTACACAAGCTTGTTAGTTTACTTGCTACTATCCTTTGTCCCTCTTGCCTTCAAAGCATCCTGTGAGTGTCAAATTCTCCAAGTCTTCTTCACTCATTATATATCCTAGAAATTTAAACTCTTTCTCAGTATAAGAGTCTTTTTGTTTCCATTTTCCTTAAAAGTTCATTACTCATATGCTCAGTGCGTGATATTCTCAGTATCCTTTTTATATAACCACATTTCTTTTGCCTTAACTTTCTTCTTCATCTGTAAGAAATTGTCCAGCTCTACCACAGAATAAGATTGATATTATATAACAGTTAACTACACTTTTCTTTTTTTCTAATGAAATTGCAAGTTGTATGAATTTCATGAAGGAGACCTTTTACATTATTAATGTACTATGTTCTCTTTTGTATTATTACTATATTGCTTTCTATCAAAATATTAGGGTCATTTTTATATTCTAAAGATTGGAGCTATATCACTAACTTAGAATGAAATCTACTAATTAAAGTCCATTGTTTCATTGCTAAAATTTCATGTCCACCTGGCTACTCAGAATATGTGATGTGCATTTAAATCTCATAAGAGGCTATTTCTTTAATTCTACTCTCTGTCACTTTAAAGATTTTTATTATAAGATAATGGCACATGAATAGGTTACATTATACATGAAGATAAACAATATTCAGGCATACATCCAAACAAAAACATGCATGATTTTTCATATCCAAAGGAAGGTTCAAAGTATGTGTTAACTTAAAAAAGTTAATAAATATTTAAAAAGTGAATTCTGATTATTATGCAAAGAAAAAAACAGCTCTTTTAATTAATTATATTTAAATTATAAAAATTTCTGCAAAATGTTAACTGGCTGTTATTTCATTGACAGAAAATTCAAGCAAAAATAATCTATTAAAAATAAAAATAATCAGAACATCAAGAGAGTTTTATGAAAACTAATTTACTCTATAACAAAATATAATGGATATTAATAAACAATATAGATGTTTAAGCTGATTGATGTTTTTGATATGTCATCCCTTTTGTTTTTTAAAGTAAGGATCAAATTTAAATTATCTTCTCTATTGCAACTACTGGTAAGGAGAAGTCAATCCTATCTGGAATTTGGAATATAATTCTTAACAATTACACTGAAGCCAAAGGCTAGCCTGCCTAATTTTGGCTATTAAATTAATACATCTATCATATTAAACACAAAGAAAAATGCTATTTTCCAGCTGGAGTTCATCAAGGAGAATGGTTTAACAAGATTAATTTTAAAAAATTGATTTTGAATGCTTTGTTTAATATTAAGATGAGACCTTATGTCTGACTAATTGAATTTAAAAAGAAATTGTATTATAAAAGTAACTTTTGCTTCTTTGATTGAACAGGTGGAACTGGTTCTAAAAATAAAGAATCTTTTTATTTTACTTATTAGAACCATGGAAATAATTTAATTATGAATATCAGATTTATACTTGAATATTAATTTTTCTTTTCATTTTTTAAACATATAATATATATTTAGATGCAAAGGATAATTAAACACTGTGGATCAAACCCAAGATCTTAATTTCCAAGATAATTTCATGATTGCCAAAATAATCACGAGTCCTATAAATCATTAGAGACATTAGGGTAAAACATGTACTACAGTCATAGTAGCACTTGGTATGTCTAAGGATAAATAAACTTCAGGCTGGTTTTGAATTCAGAGTTATTTTTCTCCTAGACTGGTTGCCATACAAGGCAACAGAGCTGAAGGAAGATGGATTCATGCTTTTTTCCCCTAAGAACATCAGATAAATAATAAGCAAATAAATTTAGCAAATAAACTAAACTCAGTAAGAATAAAAGCTAAGTTCTTATTGTTATTCTCCTTTAGGATGTGGATAATCACAGCTTTTCACAACTTTCTATCCCTCTTTTTTTAGATCAGAGCAATGTTCATTTTTTTTATTATCTTTCTCCCTATTCTATCATTCATTGACACAAACCTGTTAGATAAGTTTGTTTATCTCCATCATAAATGCCTTCAACATGTCTTGAGAGTATAAATACTCTAAGCTATTTATTCATTGTGTCCCAGAAAATTTGACTGTCTCATTCAGATTTTCAGTGATTTTTTTGTTTCCTTTTACTTTGAAACTTCCTCATTATTCACATGTTCTGTCCATGGCATTTTCAGCATCCTTTAGTAGAAACATATTTCATTTGCCTCAAGTCTCTTTTTCATCTGTAAGGAAATTTTCCAGTATTCACTGCTATAGAGGATTGATTAAACCATAAGATAGAAATCCACACACTTTCTTCTCCTGAACTTCTCCCTTTGTGGAATTCTCTTTTGGCTTCTTGCTTTCAACTTTGATCTTCAGAAATTTAAATGCAATTCCATCTTAATTCTTGTTCTTTTATTGTTCTCTCTCCTTAATAATCTTTTCTTTTTCTCATATTCTCTCACATTCAGCAACCCCTGCATTTTAGTGACTTTATTGCCTTGCTTGGGGTGAAATTATTAAAAAAAAAAAAAACAATGATTAAGTGTCAGCATTTTTTCTTTCTTTCTAATAATATTTTCTGTTTCTTTATTCATGACTTTTTTCAAGATATGTTAAAAAGAAAAATATAATTGCAAATCACATTTTCTCCACATTATTTTAGATGGTGAAGCACCACTTAATGTTTTCATTTAATCATGTACAAATTAATTTAAGATCATGTACTATGCAGCATTCCCCAGACTTCATGAATTCAAGCCCCCTACGAGGCTGGCATCCTGCTCTCACCTCTTCACTGTCGAAACTCCTAAATATAGCCATCTCTTCTACTCCAATACCTCGCACCTCTCTCCTGTGGAACTCCCTTCCCTATTCATGTTTCCCTGAGCTATAATCTCCAACTCTTCAAATGACATCTCCAGTTGCCTTGATCTATCCACTATCCTTCTCCTCATCCTTTCTTCTATCACTTCTATCTGATCTTGCTCCAGATCTTCTGTAACCCCTGTGTCCTAGTAGCTTCATGCCTTGCTTGGGGTGAAACTTAAAAAAAAAAAAAAAAAAAAAAAAAAAAAAAAAAAATTTCATGGAAACTGAGAACAGGTTATACATATGCAAGTTATGATGAAAGTCTTAACTAAATAAGCAGAATGAGCTCAGAGAATGAATTCATCATCATTATTAGCATATTCATCTCATGTGTTTTTTCCATCCAGGATGTGGATGATCATGGCTCTCCACAACTTCATGTTAATTGTAGTTTGAAGCAATGTTTGACTCTTTAGCATCCCCCTTTGACACTGCTCTGCCATCCATTAACACAAACTTATTTGGTAAGTAAATTTAATTTTCAAGATATCCTCAGGTTTTTAAATGCCATATACCCTTAACATGTATGTAATCATAGCTCTCCATAGTTTTCATTATCAAGTAACAAAAAAAACATTACTTGTGGACCTCCAACAGCTGCAGCAACTAAAATGGATAGTACATGTAACTAGAAGGGAACACGGCTCTCCAACACTTCCTGTTCTTTGTAGTTTGAAGCAGTGTCTGACTAGAAGTGAAAATAATGAAATAAACCAGATGTTGACTTTCCACACTATCTTAAACTAAAAGTTAGAAAGGAAACTCACATAAATACTAGAAAGAGTTAGTCGTCTTGAGAAGCCTATTTTCCTGGAAAACTGTTTTAAGAGAAACATTTTATAAATTTCAGCCAAGAGCAATGCTCAGTCAATGAATGTCAAATATTCCTTTTTTAGGAAAATGATTCATGTCACCATTACACAAGGCAGTCTACTCCATTATTTAACCCGTAGCTGCCCAGACAATTTTGCCCTTTAATCCGAAGCTGAGGGGAGAAAAATAAATTCAGACTTTCCTAAAGGTTTAAATGTAAAAGAAAAACAGAAAGACCAGGTTAGAAAAGGAATTTGACTCTAACTCCACTTTTCCTCTCTATGACCATCACAATACCTGCACATCTAAGATTAGCTTTACTCTGTGTACAATTATTGCCAAGAAAATTTGTGTCCTTCTTACACCTGATTAGTTATTTAACATATGATATCATGTAACTGAAACACCTTGTCTAAAAGCACTAAAAAGGCATTTAATGGCATTGTGCTCACAGACAAGTGCCAAGAGTTTTGATTTACCTATAAGAGAAATCCTATGAATTCATTTATTCTGACTGCCTGCTTAACTCAAGAATCCTGCATAATGTAGAAAAATACAACAGTTTTTTTTTTTTAATCATTTCTCCCCAAGCAAGGTAATAAATCTACTAAGATGCAAGAGGTGACTGAGTGTGAGAGAATAGATGAAACAAATTATTAAATAGGGAGAACAATAAAAGAACAGGTATTAAGAAGGCAGAAGATAATGATGAAGATCAAAGTTATCTGGGAAGCAAGAAACCAGAAGCAAGAAGTGCAAGAGAACTTAAGTTTACATCTAGACATTTCAATTGTAAAATGATGAGGGCTTGCTGCCAATTTATTACTGCACTTAAATTTATAAAGCACCACAGAGGAAAGTTTATCACCAAGTTTATAAGTATCTCAAAATTACAGAGAAAGCTTGACGTAAGTTATTATTATGTTCTTTTTCTTTACTTGTCTATAATATTGCAAAGTCAGTCATGTTCTAAAAAATTTTAAACAAAGTCTGAGATCCGAAGGCGTATTGTGATAGCCAAGCTAGCATTACAAAAGCTAAGCAGAGTACTAAGAAATAGGAAAAAATTTGCTAGATACAAGGAAAAATGGACTAAACTGCTATGTGATATTTGTCCTCCTGTATGGCAGTGAGTGTTGGATGATCTCTTCAAAGATGAAGAGGCAACTTGACACAACAGAAATGTAGTTCAACAGAAAGATACTGAAAATGTGAGTAATGATGAAGTTTTGTAGAAAATAGAAACAAAAAGTAAACTAATATGTAACATCAGTAAGAGACAGTGGAGGTTTCTAGGCGATACAATGAGGAAGAACAGCTTGGAAAATCTGATACCCATGAGACAGATAGAGGGTAAGTTGGACAGAGGAAGACAATGCACAACTTACTTAATCAGCTTGAGTAAATGGATGACAGAACAGGTCTAAAGAGAAATAACAGAAAGACAAAGTTTATTAAGAACTACAAGGTTGTGGAAAGCCATGATCACCTTCAACCTGAGGGGATATGGCACAAAGGGAGATGCAGATTTCACTACTTGAGTTTGAATTTACAACAACCAGGGAAATTGCATAATTACCAATGTTTCTATCCACTAAGCTATATACTTTGGTTCAGCTGTCTGAGCAGATAAAGCATCACAATCAACAAAGATAAGATATCCCCAAGGTATGTAAAATAGAATCAGAACTGCCTAGCCCTGTGCATTTAATAAAGGGTTCAATTCAAAATTACAAGAACATTAGTAAGTATGACAGGCAATTGAAAGCCAGAGGGTACAATGTCTGACATGTTATGATTATAAGTACACTCATCCAAATAGATCATCGTATAATAATAATAATTCCCCATCTTTCAAACAGCTGAAAACCTTGTGACAATAATAATTAAGATGAGGAAACTAGCCCAAATAAATAATCTCTGAAATAGCCAAAACATTACAATTGAAATAACCAAGTAGAGAACACTAGTCCAAATAAATGAGTGTATAATTATGACAATTCCTCATCTCTGGAATAGCTGAAATGTTGCAACAAGCAAGATGAGGACACCAGTTCAAACATATATGTATAATAATTATGCCTTTCCTCTTAGAAACTTTGACAGAAATTATTCCATACTTTTATCGATAAATTTGTTAGCACCGTTTTTATCGCATGAACTTTTGACTAAGATTTGACACATAAAATGCAATAGCTGTAGTTCAACAAATCCAAATTTTTTGTGGACACAATTATATCAATTTGATTTAAATTAGCTTAACCACTCTTTGAAACGACACAAGAGAAATGAATAAAAAAGTTTTTATTTATAACAAGCTATGAAAATGTAGAAAAGAGTAGAGAGCAGTCATGCCCATGAAGATAAACTTGAGAAACATAAGAAAAACCATATTCATATCAAAAGTAGAAAAATCTGAAAGAAGTACAGTTCCCAGTATGCTCTCTAGGATGAGATTAGGTTGTTTAATTTGATAATGCATCAACCCTTGTTGGATTAGTAACGGCGATAACTTTACAGCAATAAAAGCAAAAAAAAAAAAAAAAAAAAAAAAAGATGAGTTCAAGTGGATGAGCAAATGTTGGAATGAATGTGACCCTAAATGTAAATTTAAATAGAAAACAATTTTATACCCATATTTAATTGGAAGGATGTGAAGGTTGTGTCATAGTTATCAGTGTAGAAAGTGAAATTGGGAAGTCAAGTTCAAATCCCCAACTAAGCTTGTGCATTCACTCTCACATAAATGTCTTTCAGAAAGGTATGAATCTATTTATTCAACATCTACCAGCTAAGGGTTAAATAGCAGAGTAAACTGGACTCTGTAGACTTGACTGACAACCAGTCTAAGAAAATGCTAATTCAGAAATCTAAACTATAGAGAATACAATTGTAAACCACTTCACTATCTTTACAAAGTTGTCATGGTAAATCAGTGATAATGAAAAGGAATTTATGGAGCCCTGTTCTCACTTACATCTTTAAGGGGAATGGTATTTTTTAAAATTTAATTCAAAATCTGGTTTGCTATTTTTACACAAGAGCCACAAATACATATGTAATTGCTATCAATACAAAGTGAACTGATCTTCGATCAATTTACTTATCACAAAGTTGCTGGATTAGATCAATTGTAATCAAACTTGATTTTCATTTATCTCCTAAGCTGGTATTAATCTCCTCATCCCAAGATAAGTCTGATCCAGTGTCATATTTAGTATGGGATGAGAATAAAAGTTATTACTGATCATTATTTTATAACCTTTTTGAACTAGTATACTTTTCTTTGTTGTTTTGATTTCCAAATTTTGGTTGATGCACTATACAATCTTTATGGTATGGTTTGAGGTTCCCAAAAGAAGTAGTTATCTTTTTATCAATATATATGGATTAGTATCGTCATCTTTGTTGTTTTTTTCTGAATGGTTTGAATGATGAGTTTCTCAGTTTGTTTTTGTTAACTGCAACCAGTAATCCTTGCTTCTTGTTTTCTGATAATTTGTAAAGAAGTTTTGCCACTTTCACAGATGCAGTAATTGATAAATCTCAGTAACATTGGTGGTGATGATAACTTAAGGAAAAATAGAAGAAATATGGGACAATTTGCTAGTTACCATCCATAAGGTTGGGGAGACATTATCATCCCAAGAGTTGTCCAGACGATTAAACTCTTAAATTCATTCTATAATTTTGAAGGGAGACTTTATTCTTAGAATTGTTCTAATTCTTTGTATTTTCTAGTATAATTTTGAGAAGAGTTCTTATCATTCCAAAAGTTGTTCAAATTATTGAATTAATTTTTTATTTTCTTTTATAATTTTGAAAGAAGTCATTATCATTTGGAGAGTTATTCAGACTATAGAATTCTTACTTTTTATTTTCTTCTATAATTTTAAGAAGAATCCTTATTATTCCAAGAGTTGATCAGATATCCAAACCCATTCTTTTTATTTCGTTCTATAATTTTGAAAAGAGTCCTTATCAAATCAACAGTTGTTCAGATGACTGAACTCATTCATTTTATTTCGTTCTATAATTTTGAGAAGGGTCATTCACATTTCCAGAGTTGTTCAGACATTCTGTAAAATTTAGCACAACATTTCAGCTGTTTTATCTTTGTACATCTGAAGTATTCTGAAGAAGGCTGTAGAATTTCACGTCTAGACAATTTTGGTAACAATAGAAACAACAAAAATATTAAGTTCAATAATTCAAATTAACTCTCGTTTCTGGAATGTAACCTTTGGTATTCCTATGAGCATTTTTGCTTTCTTCATAAGATTTTCCTTCTTGTGTTCCAAGATAGTTAAATTTCTGTACTTGCTTGATTTTTACCATACTTGACATGTAGCTCACCTATGGACAGTCTCTTTGGCTAATTACTATTAGGTTGGTGCAAAAATAATGTCGTTTTTGACGTATTTTTAACGCCAAAAACGACTTTATTTTTGCACCAACCTAATATCTAGTTCATCTACTTACAATTAATAGTCCTTTCATTTTACTTTCCATAATTACTTAGTGTAAAAGTTATATCACTTTCCTTTTATTCTACTAGTAACAGTGTCATCTATGTATCTTATGTAATTCAGATTGTGTCCACCAGTGATAAATCCTGATAAGTCTACAAGTCTACAGGTAGACAATGAAAGTCAATGTTAATGACCATCACCTGAAACACATGAGATCAATGCTGACATCACCCAAGTCTCTCTCCTCAAATCCTATAGCCTTTCTGCTTTTCATTAAATGATCTGCTTAAGAAACTTCTCAGATCATTAGTAAATACATATTATTATTGTTACCATAATATACACCCTGTACAAGGTCTGGGGGACACTTGAGGTAGAAGATTACATTAAGAGGCAGTTTATACAGATAGGATGAGAAAATAATTGTTAACTCTAAACAAAAAGGTTAAGATTGTGGTGATTGGAGAAACATCCTCTTGGGAGTCTGTTCTACAGTGTAGTGGTTCACAAGAAGAAGCTGTTCAAGTGAAACTTACTTCTCACTAATGAAATAAAAAAGGAATGAAGGTGGTTTGCTACAATGTAAGTGTTGTGGTGGGCACTAGCCATGAAGGTTAGGCCTGGCGGAAACAAGAGATGTAGTTCATCTGAGCACTTTCCATGGAAGTATATGTAAACAATACCAGTCCATAGGTGCACATCCAAAAGCCTAGATAACCAGAGTTGGCAACTGATCTCTGTTGATTCACAGTTTAATGAGGAAAAGACTGGTTTGTATCATTCAATACCTCCTAGAAAAATCTAGAAACTTTATCACCACCAAACAGATCCTAAATTTACTCCAGTCTTGATGAACAGTCGTAATCTTGATGAGTCCCTTACTTTGAATACCTAGTGATTAAAATTCATCCCTTACAAAAGCTCATTAGATAGGTTACTCATTGTTTCATTATTGCCTTTGATGTCCTGTGAGTGTTAAATTTCCTCATTATGCTTTAGAAATTTCAACTCTCTCCTTCTGATTCCAAGCACAAGTGTCCTTTTCATTCTCATTTTTACTTAAAACTTCTTCAGTGCTCACATGTTCTGTCTATGTTATTCTGTAGAACCACATCTCTGTTGCCTCGAGTGTCTTCTCCATCTGTGGGAATATTGTCCAGCATGGATTTTTTTAAAATCTTTTTACCCACAAGCAAGGTGGGAATGCCACTAGTACACAGAATAAGACAAGAAAAGAAAGTGAAAGAGAAGACTGAGAATAAGAAGGATTGAGGAGAGTATTAAAGTTCATTCATGACCTCAGATGATTCTTGTATATTCGTACCATAGGTAAAGATACTGGAGAAATGGTTAGTTCCTTGTACCACTCCAGAAAGAACTAGACTGTAACTGGCATGCTTTATTTTTTTCTAAAGGATGGTATGACTAAGAAAAATCTGGGAACCACTGGGTTAAATACATCCAGTTAGAAAATGCATCCTTATCTTGCTTTGTATTTTCGTTTATTCACTAAACTAGTTGTCTATCGGATACAGGCTGTTTGTTGCTATTAGAAGTTACAGATTATTTTAATATCAGTCTGATGTAAATCAAGATTTTATAGTGCTGAAAATAGGCTTTTGTGTTGAAACTTACCAAATAATTTTCTGTTCTCTGTGAAACATAGGTACAGATTTTTCTGTATTTGTGCTGATAGTTTTCTGATCATAAAAATAGCTTTTTGTTCCAGTGTCTTGAACAAAGCCACATTTGTTATTACTCTATTGGCAGTGTAATTCTGACATGATCACTATTCATTCATATTGAAAATGAACTGAACATACATACAAAAATAGAAAGGTAAGAAAGACACATTTTCTCATCAGATTTATTTAACCTATACAGCAAGGCAATCTTAATCTAGTAATTCTGACAGGATTTATTATTAGTGTGCACAATTTTAACATGAGTTAAGCAAATGACACTGCATTGGTAACAGACATAGAAGGAAAACCACAGGTACTTCTAAACAACTAAGTAACGGAAAGCGAGTTGAAATGACTAATAAATGCTAAGAAGACAGAATATTTGGTTGTTATCAAGAGTAACAGCCCAAGATGAGAGCTACAAATTGTAAATATCAGAATCAAGTAAGTACAGAAATTTACCTGTCTTGGAAGTATTATGAAAGTTGATGGAAAATTAACACTGTAATCTCATGATGCATAAGAATAATGCAAGATGACTTTCAAAACTAGACAAAATATTAAAAACAGGAAAATTTCACTGGAAACAATGGGGATGTGTGCTCAGCTGTTATACAATATCAAAATAGACTAGAATGTCAGTCAGATATAAATAAATTGAACATAGCATAGTTAAAAAAATGTCCTGTGGGTCGATGGTCAACTCTCCAAATAAGTTAACTGAATTAATTTTCTAAGAAAATTTTCTAAACCCAGGAACTGATGCTCGATTTCTCATAGGTATCTACCATTTTTATATCTTGCTTGAATTTTTAATGGATATTTTGACTTTTACTAAATTAAAACCTAGTAACTTTTTCTTTTTTTTAATAAGAGTAGATAGGCCTTCCTATCACCTGGTCTAAATGCCACCCCCTTAACTTGAACAGGAGTAGAGCCTCATCCCTTTTTTCCTGTTTAGGAAGGGGTTCCCATTTCCTTTCTTCCTATAGCTGTGCTGTCAATTGTTTGTGATATATGCGGATGGTAACTACATCTCTTCATACCGAGAGTACTGGATTGGCAGTTTTTTGGTTGCTGCATCCTGACTGGTATTAGGAACCTGAATTCTTATATAGTGTCTACAGGGGCTGCTCTGAACAACAGTCACATAATATTGGGATTCTTGCAATGTCATGTTACACATGGAAGGGTGGCCCTTCAAATAAATTAGGTAGGCAACCCTGAGGCCACACTAGGCTGCAGTCTGCATCAATTCCCAGCTCAAACACGTTACATTAGATGACTGACAGCTATTACTATTCACAGCCTTTTTCTAACTTAAATAATGCACCATGATAATAAGCAACCAAGAAAATAAAACTAAACTAGCTTGACAAAAAATACCTAAACCCCACAACCTTTCTTTCTCCAACATTAGTGGTATTTGTACCAACCTCTATAGTGTGAAAACGTTCCTCTTTGAACATTCTGTGGACATCCTAGCTCTATGTGAAACTAAACTTTATTCTTCAGTCCCCTCCCCTGAATTCTAAATTCCTGGCTATCTTCCTCTTTAGGAAAGACTCTAATGACCACATGCATGGCCTGGGAGTTTATGTTCAGGAACATAGCTAGGGAACTCTCTCTTATGTCTCCAGGAAATTTTTACATGTGTATCTGTCTTTCTCAGCTAAACTCTTCTTTCTCTACTATTCCCCTTCCTCTCATGACCAATGCATGCTAGATAATATTTCTGATAATATAAATAAAGCCATCTCTCTACACCTGTTTGCAAATATCTTTGTGTTTTGCAACTTCAATGCCCACCATACCAGGTGGAGTCTCTGAGGTCTCCTTCAGGACAAAAAAACCAGCATTGAAGCTTTCATTCCATCACAGAAATGCTGAGTGAAACCACAATCATCTCCTTGGTTCTCACCTGCATGCTTGGCCACTATAGCCCACAGAATCACTTCTTCTAGCTGTACCAGAGAGAGAGAGAGTGAACTCTAGAGAACACTCTGACCTCTCAGATTATTGTCCTGTTCATCTCTTACTGCTTTTCAGCAAAGTATTGAAGTCTCTCAACAATGCTGAAGTGGTTAAGCATCTTACTTCTCACAAGCTCCTCTTGGACAAACAATATGGCTTCCATTTTCCAGGTTTACCACTACCACGGAACAGTCATCACTGAATATATATATATATATCAAGCTCTGGATATCTTGAGGGCATTTGACAGGGTTTGCCAGGCTGGTCTTCTATGCAACCTCCAGAGCTATGGTTTCACAAATTTAATCCAATCATTCCTGTCAAATTGTGAAATGATGGTAGTTTTAAACAGACTCACTTCAGATCCGTTCACATGAATGCAGGTGTCCCTCTAGGCTATATCCTGGGTCCTATTCTGTTTCTGATCTTTATCAATGATCTCCCCCATGTCATCATTTCTCAACTAGGTGTTTATGCAGATGATGCTACTATTTATTCCTGTCACAATAGCAAATCCGTCAGATCTGACAAAGTAAACTCGGCAGCTGCTCTAGAAAAGACCTCCAAATCAGTGGTTAACTGGGGCAGCGAAATTTAATGCCTCCAAAACAGAACTGCTTTCATTTAAGCACAAATAAAGAACATTTTCTGCTGGCTGTCAGCAAGGGAGATGCTAGACTAGGCAAGTAACACACGGTGCCTTCTTGGCCTCACATCTTCCACTGTTTTGAAGTGGAGTGACTACATCAAATCAATCGTTGCATCTACTGCAAAGAAACAAAGAAAATTGGGTCAGAAAATTTTCTCGTTGGAATCCATCTTGCACATTTACAAATCTACCATTCATATGTGTACTGAATACTGCTTCCATATCTGGTCTGGTACTCCTGCTATACATTGAAAGATTCTTGACTGGATCCCAAGAACTATGTGTAATGTAATTGATCTTGAACAGGTATCACTTTCTCATCAACCTGGAATGAATACCCACTACCTCTTCTACAAATACTTTCATGGCAACTACTTTGATGAGGTCTTTTCCCTGGTGCCCCAACTTCAGGAATTTAAGCGTGCTATTAGATTGGCATCCAGGTCCCACCCTTTTACTGTTGAAATAGCTAAATGCAACTGCCACTTCTACTCCAACAGTTTCTTTTTTTGTACTTTCCACCTGTAGAAATCCCTTCTGTTTACTTGTTTTCCTTGATAACTACAATCTTCAAACATTTAAATGCAATTTCAATTGTCATCTTCTATCTTCTTGCACGACATTCATCTTTCGTCATCTCCTCAATCCTCCCTATTCTCAGTCTTCTCTTTCACTTTCATTTCTTGTCTTATTCTGTGTACTAGTGGCATTCCCACCTTGCTTGTGGGTAAAAAGATTTAAAAAAAATCCATGCTGGACAATATCCCCACAGATGGAGAAGACACTCGAGGCAACAGAGATGTGGTTCTACAGAATAACATAGACAGAACATGTGAGCACTGAAGAAGTTTTAAGTAAAAATGAGAATGAAAAGGACACTTGTGCTTGGAATCAGAAGGAGAGAGTTGAAATTTCTAAAGCATAATGAGGAAAGAGGGCTTGAAAAATTTAACACTCACAGGACATCAAAGGCAATAATAAAAGAGTGAATAACTTGCCTAATGAGCCTTTGTAAGGGGATGACAGAACAGAGGCAGAGTGAGATAGTATAAAACAAACATTACTAATAGCTACAAGGGATAGGAAGTTGTGGAGCGACATGATCCCTCACATTGTTTAAAAATAAACCCTCTTCCTTCTCAAACTTTATTGCTATCTGCAAGTGACTGATATCATTACAGAAATGACGTCTAGTTCGGTTAATTTCTTGGTTAAATAAATCCTCTTCTGTTTGTGTGCATTTGTGTTTTTATTCAACAATAATTTTACAATTGAACAAGGCCCAAGAGCCACAAGAATTAGAGGACTACAGAGTAAATGGTACAGTTTATGGGGAAAAGTGGGGAAGATAACATTTAACCCTACACTTGAACAGATTAAGAAGAACTGCTTAGGAGTCAGCTTCTCAAAGTAGCAGTTCCTGAGAAGAAGCTGTTTCAGTGGAACTTACATCTCATCAATGAAATACAAAGTGAATAAGGGTGGTTGGCTATAATGTGTATAGAATAGTAGGTTTTAGCCATGAAGGTTAGAACTGTTGGAACTAAGGAATGTAGTTTGTCTGAAAGCTTTCCATTAACAGAGCAACAGAACAACAAGAGGTTTGCAATGTTTCATCCGTGGGAAAGATATTGCAGGGTGGAAAATAATTCATCCCCCACAAGGGCACAAAAACAATATATGGCAGCATATCTATTTTCAGCATGATCTGTCCTGTGTAACGGTGGATAACAGGAGGAGTATGCACTGGATCAGTACAGGGAACTGACCATTTTTACAGCATCTTTAGCAATGAATCGTATGTATGTGTTCCATTTGAGGTTTTGGTTGAGCTTAAATCAAAATAGATATTTCATGGAACTTATCCTCTATCCAAAAGAAGATGCATTTTGCAATTCAACCTTAGGAGTAAGCACTGAAATTCCCAAGACTTACAGCCTCAAATGCAATAAATTCATTTTTATTCCATTCTAAGCTGAAATGCGAGTGACTTTATTTTTCTGTATTCTTTCCACTTCAGTCTTTGTTTTGCTGTTGTGCTATCATTTCATCCTAAGTAATACAATAAAGCCACTAAGACACAAGGGGTTACTGAGTGTGAAAGAAAATGAGAAAAAAGAAAACATTACTAAAGACAGAGAACAATAAATGAACTGGAAGTAAGAAGACAGAAGATAATGATTAACATTGCATTTAAACTTTTGAAGATCTGAAATTATGTAGCTAGTTTGAACATTAACTATAGAAATAATGATAGAACAGTGAGAGGCCAGTATCTAAGTTCTACAAACATCTCATATCAAATATGTATGGCAGTTCTCCAAAATGGCAATCTAAACTCTCACTCAAATTATTTATTATTTACGTCTTCATTTTATGAAAAAAAGGGTTCTATTTAAAAAAAAATAAACAATACGGGAAATATTAAAAAAATGAATATGTATGCTTCAAATATTACAAAAATAGGTCTCATTTTATTTTCAGTAAATAAATAAAACTGCTTTCAACTGACAGAAATATCAGGACTAAAATCAGAAACACCTTGCAGTTATTTGACAGAAAGATTCAAGAAGTTACTTGACTAATCATGAAAATTTGACTTGCCACTTGATAAATATTAAGAAAAATATTTTGTGGAATGTTCAAAGATCCTACATTACTAATTAAAGGTTAAACTAGAATTGACAAAGTTTAACATACATAGCTGCAAAAATAATAGTTTTTAAAAATAAGATGTTTTTTTTTTCTCTTGACACTTATTTTTGTATACTTCTTTGACAATTTTTAAATTTATTATTTCTCTTTTTTTCTTGAGAATTCTGAACAAAAGTATTTAACACTATTTCATTTATTTGTTTATTTACAAGTATAATTTTATATTTACATGTTTATAAAAATATGTGAACCGACTACAATGCAATACTTATTTAACCATATAAAGAAATATGTACGAAAACAATTGCTTTATTCATAAGAAACAAGAAAGTTAAAAAAAAAAAACACAAGAAAAGTTTAAATAAAAACACAACTATGAGTAACTGTAATTATATATTTTGAAAAAAAAAATGCATTTTCTATGTATTTCTTCAGTTGCTCTTGTCATATAAATTCACTAAAGTAGGTTGAGAGAATCTGGAGTCATAATTGTTTTTTATTTTTTTGAAAATGACAGCAAAAATGTTAAACGCTATTTATTTATTAGACTGTTTATATATAAGAATAGTGTTTAATAAATTTACTGGCAATTCTTGATGAAAAAGAGAATGTATAAATACAGTTACATATGTTTGAATTTTATTAGAGTGCTATAAATACCTTTTTCAAACTAAATATTGCAGAGGGAGTACACATTAATAGTCATGTCAAGAGAGAAAAAAAACCTCTTTTAAACAAACATTTTTTGAAGTTTTCTTTGTTAAAAGTTGCCTTAGAATCTTGGTGTGTTAGGTTGAATATTTGAACAAAATTAAAATTTATCACAGCACCAAATGTAAAAATAAACAGATTTGTTGGTGGAATATTCTGTATTTATTTATAATAAAAATGTTGGCCGTCCATTTACACAATCTTGCAAGGTTAGGGTGTATTCCTGCCTTCAGTATGCCCTGTGAGTGTCAGATTTTCCAAACCCTCTTTTGTCATTATAGGTGCTGGAAATTTCAACTGTCTCTTTCTGCTTCTAAGTTTTCTTTTTTGCTTTCATTTTCTCTAAAACTATGTCATTGCTCATATGTTCAGTTCATAGGATTCTAAGATGTCCAAGATATAATCTACGAACTCAAGATATCAACATCAAATAAGTACAGAAGTTTAATTATCTGGGAGGTGCTTTAATAGTGCATGAAAATTCAAATAAGTATTTCAAAAGCTAAAGAAAGTATTAAGAAACAGGAAAGACACATAAAAAACAGAGTGCTGAACTGCTACGTAATATCAGTCTGAATGAACAATTTTTTCAAGAGAAGATGGCAGACAACAGAATTGTGGTTCTACAGAAGGATGCTGAGAATGGAGTGCATAAGCAACAACAAAATTCTAAGGAAGATGTGAGCATTTATATTCAGAATTGGAAAGAAAAAGCTGAAATTTCTTGAACACATAGTGAGAAAGAAGTACTTGGATAATTTGAAATTGCAAGACATATTGAAGATAAAATGAACAGGCAAAGGCAGTAGGCTGATGAGCTTGCATGAATGGACTATGGAATGGGTGGAGTCTTAGTAAAGTGACAAATGTTTCTGAGGGCTACAAGGGATAGAATGTCGTGGAGAACCAGGATTGCCCATGACCTGAAGGGACACTGTGCATAGAAAAAGATTACTTTTTAGGAAAGTTTTAATATTCAATAATAATTTTGGTATGCTGTCAACTGCATTCAGAAGTAGCATAAAGTTCATTAGTGTGGATTTGGTAAGCAGAGTTAAAATGCTGGCCGAGTCATTTGTGATTTGTTTTGCATAGCCCTACTGATAACGTCATGGAGACCACTGGTCAAAGATGTTTTCTTATTAAAGAAAGAATGATAGCAATGTATCAGGCATTCTGGGAACATAAGAAATGGCTATGTGGTAAGATATGAATGACTGCAGCCAGTTGTTCCCATGTATGTTAATGGTAATATTAGCTGTTTCTTTATAAGGAAACATTTTGAATTCATTGACCAAGCAGCTTGTATTCCTATCAGTAGAAATTTATAAATGTTTTAGAAAAATACATTTCTCAAGTCCTTTATCTCTCTTTCCAGTAATGATGGGGGTTTATTTCTAACCTTTTATTTGAAGCAGTATAGAAAGTCAACAACTTCATTATATCATTATTTTCTCTTCAAGTTTCATTTGCTATTCATTTTAATTGTTTCTTCTGTTGAAAGTCCTCAAGTGATGAGGTTTCTGTTATTTGGTACAGTTCTTTGTTTGTGATTCTGTAGCTCCAGTCCACAAAGTCTGAAGAAGAGTTGTCTTCATCAAGATCCATGGGGTTCACTCAAAGTCATTTTTAAATATTGATCTCAGAAAATGGTTGTGTACAGCAGATATTAGGTTGGTGCAAAAATAATGACGTAATAATGTCGTTTTTTGACATATTTTTTAACGTCAAAAACAACATTATTACGTCATTATTTTTGCACCAACCTAATAGTTATATATATATATTCCCAACATTAAAACATATGACATGCAACTTATAATACTCAAAATGAAGATTGTATCTACTGTATGTCTTCAAACAAAAAGCAAACATCCATCAACTGTAGAAAAACTTTTAGTACAATAATAATAATGACAATATTATTGAAACTTGTACTGACCAAGAGTATTGTAATAAAAAAAAAAAAAAAATAATAAGATGAAAAACTAATACTAAACTGATAGTAGTTAAATGAGTAGTAATAGTAATATTAGGCGTTTCCTTATAAGGAAACATTTGGCATTCATTGACTGAATAGATAGTGCTACTTTTGGTTGAAATTTATAAAATATTTTTCATAAGACAATTTTTCAAGAAAATAGGTTTTTCAAGACGTATAGCTGCTATTGTTCTTGCCAGTATGCTTCCTTTTTAACCTTGTATTTGAAATCATGTGGAAAATCAAAATCCCCAAGACCCCCAGGCTTCACTCGATCAAAGCCATTTTTAACCATGGCCTTATCAGTCAGACAACATTTATGTTAATACAAGTTTTCGGAAAAAAAAGAAATTAAACTTCCAGTCAGATTGTAGGCTTATTCTTTATTTCCAATCATGGTCTGACTGTTGTGATAAAAATGTGACTGAAATTAAAATCAAAGAAATACGTGTCAGAGAACTGATAATAATTGACTCAGAATTATTTTGTTTCTCAACATAAAATGCCAACACTAATTTTTCTTCTACTTCCCTGATTTGATTTTCCTTAATTAAATTAAAGGTCTTGAGAAATTTAATACACTTGTGACAGGTTTATGAAAAGTACTCCTTATTACCACTTTATCAAAAAACAAAACAAAAAAAAAAACAAGAAGTAATAATGTATTATGGCAAAAGGAACTAGTGTATGAGTTCTACCTGAGGGAAAACCTTTGTGTTTTCAATTCAATAAGGAAAGTGTCTAAAGATATATTGTAGAATTTCTGAGGTATTTATTAGTATTTACACTGGGCCAAAAATCTAGAGCCACTGTCTGGATTTTGAAGAATCATCTAAAAATTGAACGTCATGTGCCCTTTTCAAAATTAATTTACTAGCTCACTTTGTGTCAGAAGATCTTTCAACAATCATAATGGCATAATTAACCCTTTGCTGTATAAATTTTTCTTCAACATCTTTTCATCTCATTTACCATGCTGTCTTAAGGTAATCTTAGAGATGGTTTAAATTTTAGGTAACACCCTCTATAAAAATATTTGACACTATACACTAAAGGGTTAAAACAGATTCAGCATTTAGCTGCTTCTTCTATGTGTCATCTCTCATCAGGATGTTGGAGATCATGGCTCTTCTTTCCTTTGTACCTCTTAGTAAGGTTTGTCTTTTGGCTATTTCTCCTAAACCTTGTTCTGCTATCCATTTACACAAGCTCATTAGGTAGGTTACTAGCTGCTTTCCTCTGCTGCTCTTGCTTTCAATGTCCTGTGAGTGTCAAATTCTCCAAGTCCTCTTTTTTCATTATGTACCATAGAAATTTTAAATGCCCTTTTTTTTTCTATTCTAGCATTTTCTTCTCTATGCCATGTCTTTTCATGATGTTGGAGATCATGGCTAGACATAATTAAATTTTATCTTATTGCTATCTCTCCTAAACCCTGTTCTGCCAATTATTAACACAAGCTAGTTCAGTAGGTTATTAACTGGTTTCCTTTATTACTCTTACCTTCAATACATCCTATTAGTGTCGAATTTTCTAAGCACTCATTCCTCATTATGTGACCTTGAAACTTCAACTATCTCTTTCTGATGTTAAGCAGAAATATCCTTTTTGCTTTTGTTTTCTCTAAACCTTTGTCAATGCTCACAGGATTGTTTTATGGTATTCTCAGCATCCTTCTGTAGAGCCACATTTCTGTTGCTTCAAGTCTTAATTTGTGAGGAGATTGACCAGCATTTTACTGCTATATAGGAGGACTGATATTATATAACAATTTAGTACTATTTTCTTTATTTCTAATGAAATTTTCCTGTTTCTTAATATTTTGCCTAGCTTTTGGAAAACAACTTTCACTATCCCAGTGTGCCTTCAGATTGATGTCACAGTTTCCATTCTCTGTTAAAATAATTCCTAGATATATAAAGTTTTGAACTTGCTTGATTTTGATATCTCCAATTTGTGATTTGCATGTTGGGCTTTTCCTTTTGCTATCATACATTCAGTTGTCTTGGCATTGATATTTAGTCCTTTCTTCTCACTTTCCTTCACTACTTAGTTTGCTTTTTTTGTCTGCTATCAACACTGTGTTATCTGCATATCTTATGTTATTAAGATCGTGGCTGCCAATAATGAATCCTGGTAAGACTTCTAATTCTCTCAGAATCATCTCACTGCATAGGTTGAATAATTCTGATATCCTTGTCTTAAATCCCTTTCTGTTTTTGTATAGTTAATGAATACATTTTCTATCCATATGCAGATGGTTTGCTGATAGTATAGGTTCTGGAGTGTTCAAATATTCTTTCCAAATATGTCAAGGTTACCTAGCAGTTCTAACAGTTCTTTGTGGTATACTTTATCAAAATGTGTTTGCATAATCCATAAAATACAGATATACATTATTTAGCATTTGTATTGCTCTTCCTGAAATTAAATGAAAAAAAAAATCTTTGGTTCTATGCTGTTTTTAATCTTCATTAACAACTTTCCTGATGTTATTTATGCTGACTACACTAACATTTAATCCTGTCTTGAAATTAAGGCTGATCAGTCAGACAAGGTCAAAATGTTAGCTAATATACAAAACAACCTCAAGACTGTCACTAACTGGAACAAAAGATAGCTTGTCAATTTTAACAACTCTAAAACAAAACTGCTTTCTATTAATTATCTGAGAGACCCAACTCTGCCTTCCATCAGGATGGCTGATGCTATCCTCCAAGAAAGCGATGCTTTATACCTTTTCAAGCTAATATTCTTAGCTGACATGAGATAGAAAGACTAAAATGAATCCATCACTAGATCAGCTACTAATAAAGTCAGTTCACCATGTTGGGCAAGACAATTTTTCTCTCTTGAATCTATCTTGCATATTTATAAGTCTACCATTCATCCATGCTTAAAATATTGCTGCCATATATGGTCTGGTGCCCCAGCTATTTATCTGGAACTCTTTGATAAGATCCAAAGAAGAATCAGCAACATTATTGGTCCTGATGTGGTGACTTGGCTTCATTCACTTTCCCACCACTTTAAGGTTACCCCCCCCCCCCGCTCAATGTGTTTTCTGTAAATACTTTCATGGTAATTGTTCAGATGAGTTCTTCACTATGGTACCTAGACTGCATGAATTTAAGTGCAATAATAGACTGGCAATGAGATCTTATCAATTTACTGTGGAGCTAGGTAGATGTAGTCGTAACTTTTATGCTAACTGTTTCTAATCTCACATTTCTTGCTTGTGGAACTCCCTCCTGACTTCATGCTTTCCAACCAATTTTAATCTGCAAAAATTTAAATGCAATAGCAATCTCTATCTACTGTCCTCCTGATTGCTCTTTTATATTTCTTCTCATTACCAATGTTTCTGTTCCTAATTCTTCCACAACCTGTAACTCGTATGCTAGTGGCTGTACTGCCTTGCTTAGAGTGATATCGATTAAAAAAATATATAGGTATGAAACTTATTAATTACTAAATACAGAGTGTGACCCTAAATCTTTGACCTATTGTGTACATAAATCAGAAATTATAAATCACCTTTGAATCTACAGATTTAACAAAAAGCACATCTTTATTTTTAAGAAGTGTAGAGAAAAGGATATGGAGGAGGTGTAGTGGATATCACTCTAAATAATGAAATCAGCAAGCAGAGTTCGAGCTTCAGGTCAATATGTTATATTCACTTTTGCACTACAGCCTTGGGGAAAGGCATGAATTTATCTCTTCTTCTCCCAGTTATGAGTTAAATTGCAGGATAGACTAGATTCTCTTTCACTTGTCTGGCAACCAGTATAAGAAAGAAAATTCTGACTTATAGACCATGGAGAAGACAGAGGGAAACCACTCCACTATGTTTCCCAAGAATGCATAGCATTTTATAGTTAATAAAAAAAAGGAACCTGTGTAGAGCCTTGACTATCTACATCCTGAATGGACATCATTTTCTATGTGCCATGTACCTTCAGGACATGGACAATCATGGCTCTCCACAAGTTCCTATCCTTCATAGTTGTTAGGAATATTGTTTTTTTTTTGCTATTCCTCCTACCCACTGTTTTGCCATTAGGTAGGTTACTCACTGCTTTCCTCTGTTCCTCTCACCTTCATTATAATCTGCGAGGGTGAAATTTTCAAGCTTCTTTTCTCATTATGTGTCCTAGAAATTTCAACTATTTCTAATTTTATTTTTATTTATCCATTTTTTTTTCATTCCCCTTAAAACTTCCTCATTGCTTATATGCTTCATCCATGGTATTTTCAGTATCCCACTGTAGAACCACATCCTTGCTGACTGAAGACTTCTCTTCTTCAGTGAGGAAATTGTCCATATAGGAGGATTAAGATTACATAACAGTTCAGCAGTCGCTTCTTTTTCTCAAATTGTATTTTTCTGTTTATTATAGCATTAAAACCAATAAAATCCCTAAGCTCCTACTAATTTGAAGAAATTACTTGCATTTCTTTATACCGAATTGAAGATCTCTGTCTGCAAATATTTGTGTGGAGACGCTGAAACATTCAGATTGTCATGAGATAAATGTTATTAAATTCCAACATCACTTGAGAAGTAATTCCTAACAGTAAGTATTTATGCATTAATTGGGACAAGTGTAAATTCCATCAAGGTTCATGTAAATAATAACTAATTTAACAGCCGTTGATGAGAATCACACTTCAGTCATTGATCTAAATTGATTTTTTTCTGTCAACACTTTCTGATTCAAATGATGTCTTCATTTTCACAGCGAAGAATGACCAACTCTTTCAGTGCTCTTTTTAAACTACTACCAATTGACATCAGAGATTTTTATGAAATTAGTCTTCATTCTTTTTCTTCCCTCAATTTATACATTATTTTCACTTTCCTCTCTTCTTCCTCCACATTCTTACCTCAATTTTTTTGTCTTTCTTCAATGGGAGGTTCACATATTGTCTGGTTCATAACACTCCTCCCCTGTCTTTTAACCAGAAGTAGAATTTCACTCCCAGTAATCTCTTGTGTTTTAGAGGCATTATTGCCTTTGCTTGGGGGGAAGTGATTAAAAAAAAAATCATATGTAATTTATCTTTATTTTCTTTTCTTTAAACCTGTAGACTCCTCATGGATTATAGAGGCCACAATACCACCATGCAATATGATGCTTCTTCAGTTGCAAGCCGGTTTTTACATAGTAACATTGCCCAACCAGTCTGAATTCAGAATAGTTTTGTCCTAAGGCTAATGTTCTCATTCTACCTTGTGATTATATATACATATATATATATATAATTTTATCATATAGAAAAAAACAGTTTACTCACTACAAAGAAGTAACTTTGTTTCAGTGCATTTCAATTGCACCTCAACAGTCAAATTGCAATTGAAATGCACTGAAACGAAGTTGCGTCTTTGTAGTGAGTAAGCTGTTTTTGTCTATATGATAAATTTAAAATAAATAATTATCGCTCTACTATCGGAATCAAGTCCTCTTTTGCATCAATGCTGTGAAGGTTAGAATTTATATATTACTTTCATTCTCATTGCATCAGATATATATATATATATATATAATAAAGTTAAGTGAAGTTATTTAATTTACTATATATAGATATAAAGTTAAGTGAAGTTATTTAATTTACTAAAAATGTGTATATATATATATATATATATATATATATAGAGAGAGAGAGAGAGAGAGAGATAAAGTTAAGTGAAGTTATTTAATTTACTATATATATATATATATATTTTGTACAAAACTTATTTTTAATGGATACTCATATTTGAGAAGATGCTCTATTTTTATTTATTTCATAAACATTATATTCAGATCGGTAGATGTAAATATGCTGTTTAATATATAAATAAAAACAGAGCATCTACTCAATTATAAGTATCCATTAAAAAATAAAGTTTAAACAAATAAATTAAAAATATATACGTGTGTGTGTGCAGCATTAATTTATTTTACCATTGAGGTTATGTGTCTAAAATGAGAAGAAAAACTTAAAGCATAATTAGATCAAAAATTCATGATAACAAAGAAACTAGAAACTGATTATTTTAAGAATTCCAAACATATAGAAAGATAAAAATGGACTGATATCTAAATTTGAGACAATAAATGAACTAATGAATTATTTAAAAATTAGAAAAATAAGAACGTGAAGATGATATGTTTGAGCCTACAGATTTACACAACCTCAGTGTTCAGGAAGAAAACATTAATGGATGAACATGTTGTCAAATGTTTCGAGTTACTTGGTGTTTATGAGTTCAATCCCTGTTTAACAGAGTAAATGATATGGTATGTGGTAAAAGCTAAAATGGCATTACAAGAAGAGATTAAGAATGAAAAATTAACCAATATGACTTTTCTACAAGCATGGACAGTTGAATGAGAACAAATTTTCTGTTATCTCCAAAGTGAACTTGAAGTTGTCCCTAAGGAAATGTGCTCCTGAACTGACTTCTTTTCTTTCAAAATCCTACAACAAATGCCTAGCTGATACTTGCTTTCCAGTTTGTGGTTCCTGTTTTTAATGACCCTGAATCCTTGAATTACTGACCTACTAGTCTTATACCTCTTTTTAAGCAACATTCTGAATTGGTTAAGTATCTCACTTTACATGACCTTCTTTCACTATGGCTGTCCTTTTCTCTATTGATGTATTAACAGTTATTACTGAATTTATCTATCAATCTTTAGATAAAAATGGTGAGGCTAAGGTTGTGGCTTTAGATATCTCAAAGATATTTGACAAGGTTTTGGTATGTTAACCTTTTGCCCAAGATCAAGGAGTATAGTGCCTCTGGTTTAATATTTGGATTAATCCTATTGTTTTTAACAAATCAGGTAATGAAATTTGTGTTGAATGGCTATACATTTACATCTCTTTGCATTAAAGCAGGAGTACTCCAGGGATCCATCTTTGGACCTACATTGTTTTTTATCTTTAACAACCTTCTCAATGTCATCAGTTCCCAACTCAGTATTTATGCTGAGTTGGGAACTATTTCATACTGTCTTAATGGTCTAATAGTTTTGACAAAGTAGAATTGGCAGCTACTCTTGAAAATAACTTTCAATCAGTTGTTAATTGGGGCAAGGGATTGCCTGTAAATTTTAACACCATTATAACAAACAAAATTGCTATCACTTAATCATCATAAAGAACCATTTTTGCCTTCCATCAGCATAGCTGATGCTAACCTCCAAGAGAGTGACTCATTGCACCCCTTGGTCTCATTTTCCACTGACATGAAGTAGAATGATTATATTGACTCAATTCTAGGTTTGCTGCTAGAAAAGTTGGTTCACTGTGTCCTGCCAGATAATTTTTCTGATGAGAATCAATCATGCACATTTATAAGTGAACCATTTATTCATCCATGCATTGAATATTTCTATCATTTCTGGTTTGAATCTCCTGTAATATATCTAGAGGTTCTGGACAAAATCCAAGCAAATGTCTAAAATGTTATCCATCCTGACCTGGTATCTTGATGTCAGTCACTTTTCCTCTGCGTGGCTACCCTCTGTCTTTTCTATAAATATTTTCATGGTAATTGTTCTAATGAGCTCCCCTCCTTGGTACCTTGACTGCTAGATTGGAAGATAGGTCTTATCATTTACTGATGAAATAGCTCAATTTAACTGTATGTTCTATTCCAATAGTTTCTGTTTCTTACCTCTAGAACATGCTTCCATGTCACCTAGGATTTAATTTAAATACAATGTCAATTGCCATCTTATCTCTTCCAGATCTTCTATTGTCCTTTCTCCTTAGTAACATCTTCTCAATCTCTTTCACTCTCACCAATTCCTGGCACCTTCATGGTATTATTGCCTTGCTTTGGGTGAAATAAAAAAAAATCTAAAAATTTGCATTTAATAAGGAGTGCAGTTCAAACTGTCACCTTAAATTGTCATTGGGACAATAACAACCAAGATGTGGACACTTTTCCAGATAGATCAGCGTCCAATAAATATAATTGCTCATCTCTAAAATAGCAGAAGCATTTCAACTATAACAACCTAGTTGT
Organism: Acanthosepion lycidas; assembly: GCA_963932145.1. NCBI lineage: Eukaryota > Metazoa > Mollusca > Cephalopoda > Sepiida > Sepiidae > Acanthosepion > Acanthosepion lycidas. The sequence goes on from OZ010575.1 coordinate 54,839,384, forward strand.
TATAACAACCTTTTTATTTTTATACAGTTTTGTCTTTCTTTCATGCTAACCTGAGGAAGCCAAAGAGAGCTGACACTCTCAGTGAAATGCACTGTTTATAAATTTTCCACTTCGTCTCATTACCTTCACTTTTGTTGCAGATATTATTATACATCCTACAAACACACACAGATATATGTATGTATTAAGATATAGATGTGTGTGTGTATATATATATCTAATTTATTTCTTTAAACATTATTTTTTAATGGATACTCATATTTGAGTTAGATGCTCTGTTTTTATTTATTTATTTATTAAGCAGTATATTTATTTATTTCCATCTACCAGCCTGAATATTTTGAGAAATCTTGTGAGAAATATATGCACCCTCTGACAGGATTCAGACCTGCATTCCCTAGGGGAAGCCATCATTAGATCATATATGGCTTGACATCTCAGCCACAAAGGACCTCCTGATCAAGCAAACCCAAATAGTGCTTTTGAACACAAACATCTTCATATACATTATCTTTTTTGTCAGAGATGCAATCTCCCAGAGACATTTAAATTGATATATAATGTTGGTTTTCTGCAATACATTAATTGGTAGGGATGAGTTATTACAGATGATTAAGTTAGTTGTATTAAATTTAGTATATTATATAATTAATTTTATTTATTACTGGGATCTATTGAGGATATATTAGCATTTATGAGTTTTTTTTTTAGGATTCTTTCATTTTGTTTATATTTAGAATGCATCTGATTACAATACTGAAAATAAACAAATACAACATGTCTAAATTGTTTAATTTAAATTTATATATGTACTAACCAAATTACCCATGCCTTTTTGCATGTCACACAAGAAAATGATGATTGATTTTAAATCATTGTTATAATTTGTGAAGAAAAATGATGCATTTCAATATTACTCAATGATCTTGCCAACCTCCATCTTCTGGCTTTCTCTTCCTATATGTTTAATAGGAGTCATTCAGTAGTTTCAGAATATATATATGGTTCTATCTCCAAAACCCTAGCAGAAATTCAATAACAAACAGAGAGACAGAGACTACAACTTATATATATATATATATATATATATATATATATATATATATTACTTTAAATGTCAATTTAGTGGATACTCATATTTGAAAATAGACAACCAATTTTTAAAATATTTTTGAATTAATCAAAATTTCAGATAAAAAATAAATCAATTAATTCTTTAGAAATACAATATAATACTGAGTATCATTAAAACTATTATTAATCTGAAGAAGTTCCATCTGGTGATGAAATGCATGGAATTTTTTTTTATTTTTTTCATTTAGTTATCCAGTATTAGTCTTATATTCAATAACAAAGTAAGTAATGAAACTGAGTTGGTTCAATTGGTTTTCTGCACTTCCTATGACTATTTTAAGCATATTGGTTGTTCTCTAACACTGTATAATGATTTGATTACTCTCATTTTCAACTGGTCTACTAAACTGTTGAATACAATAAGAAATCTCCACTACTCAAATAACAATTCATTTTTATACATATGATAATGTGATAATGATGATGATTATAATCACCATCTTTAACTACAAAACTCATTTCCATGTTTGAGTTGCATTTTTACATTTCTTAAAATAAAAAAAAGCATGATATCATTAAAGTGTTATTTTTTTTATAACTTTAATGCTGAAATCAATAACCAAAAATATTATTACTTTTGACATTGACCACTGCAGTTCATTAAAGAAATAAAAGGTTTCTTCTACATACTAAATAAAAATACAAGACAATTTATTTTTTTTAATTCCGACATGAACAATTTTGAACAAATTTACTTTTTTGTTTCATTATCTTCTAGTATCATTCAAGCACCTTTATCATTTCTTCTTCCAAATATTTTTTCTCTTACAACAAAGAAATTATCATGCTACCTTTTGCAGTTTTTTTTTTATAATGTTCATGAGGATCATCATCTTCATAAACTGTATAATTCTTTTTTGCGTTTGAGCTGAATTTTTACCTTTCTTAAAATAAAAAAAAACATATCATAAAGTGTTGTCGAACTTCTGACATTAACCACTGCAGTTCATGGCAGAAATATGAGCTTTGATCTTTATGTTAAATAAAAATAAACCATTTACTTTTTATTCTTGACATTAACAACATATTTACCATTTTGTTCCACTACCTTCTACCATCTTTCAGGCAAATTTATAATTCCATCCAACCACAAACATATCTTTTACAACAAAGAACTTTTATATTTTTTGCAGATTTTTTATGATCGAGACTTTCATGTGGGTGTCATGCATGATATCCAACACATTCACAGAAACATTTAAAATGCCAACTGTATTCAACCACTTCCTCGGATTCATGACTAAAAATAACTTTGAGCAAATGAAGCATGTAAATCTTAGAGAGGACCATCCTTCCTTGAAATTTGTGAACTAACACTATAGAATCACGAACAAAGAACTTTACCAAATAACAGAAACCACATCACTTGTGGATTTTCAACAGCACATGTAACTCGAAGAGAACTTAATGACATAATCAACATGTTGACTTTCTACACCACTTCAAAAAAACAAAAAACAAAAAAACAAAAACGGTTAGGAAGGAAGCCTCATCAACACTGGAAAGAACAATAACAGTTATTGGACTTGAGAAATAGATTTTTCTGAAAAATTGTTTTAATAGTAAGATTTTATAAATCTCAACCAAAAGTAATACTGGCTACACAGATAATGGAGGCTTAATTTTTCCATATAATGAAACAGTTAATATTATCATCACCATTGCAAGCATCTCCATAAACTGTATAATTTTTCTGTGTTTGAGTTGCATTTCTACCTTTTATAAAATAAAAAAGCATACTATCCTTAAAGTGTTGTTTATTTTCCTTCAATTTTAAAAGCCATAACCAAAAACATGCTAAATTTGACTATTTTTAAAAAAAATGCATATTATGGTAGCTGTTGCACTATAATAAAAAAAATTCCACTTAAAAGAATTTATTTAAAACTAAATTTACCTTACACCATTTAACAGCAAAAAAAAAAAATAAATAAAAAAAATAATAAAATAAAACACTTTTCTCCCAACTAAATATATGACCCTTATGACTTTCAAGAATTATCTTCTTAATTTTTTTGTGAAATGACAGATAAAAACAACTTTTAGAAAGTTTCAACTCATTTTTATTGGTAATTGTTTTACTGTTAAATATTTTAAACTCATCAGCAATCCTCTTTGATAAGTGTTGACTGAAAAGCTGACCACTTAAGAGGATTTACACCAACATTTTCTTTTGACAGTGATTTTTCAACACATCTCGAAATCTTCATGCTATACTTAAGTTTTGTTCCATTAAGAGACTATTTCTCACTTTTTACAAGAGACATAAGATTAATTAATATTCTATTCTTTTTTTATAGTGATATAAAAACAAGTGGTAAATTTCCACTTCAGGCTTTTATTTTCCAGTTTTGAAATAAATTACATTTCAAGAAATCAAGCATTATGATAAACCAAAATATCAGAGAATAAATATGAGAATATGAGAGAGACATAAATGAACATGCATATCCGAGAACTATGCAAGAAATCATGATCTACGAGAAATACTCATATCTAACAGTTATACTTTAAATTGGTTGGTTGGTTGGTTTTGTTTAGAGGCGCATCAACCTCTATGCATTATTTAATGACAAGATCTAAATATTTTGAACACAATTTTTATTTTTTTTGACAAGATAATAATGGCTTTAGTGATACAAATCTTACTAATTAACCCATAGCTGGTGAGACAAAAGGTGGATTCATACCTTTCACAAAGGTATTTGCACTTAAGTGAATATAATAAACCCAATCAGAATTAGAACTCAGCTCTCTAACAATTCTGAATGATCATCAATGACAACACCTGCACATCCAAGCCTACAGTACCTGGTATTTCTGAGCAGTCATTCATCTAGGTACTGACCTGACTTGACATTGCTTAACTTCAGTGATTGTACAAGAACATGTGTTTCAATGTGATGTGACAATAAGCCAAATACTATAAGAAATTCTCTTGTTGAGAACAATGGCAAACAACATAAAAACTATAAGTAATAGACATAATGATATAATGGAATATGCATACACCTGTGTTCCCCCTCATTGGAATATGATTGGCTGATGTCTGTCATAAATACCGATGGACATGTAAGTACAACAGAGTCAAGAGCCTCAGTCTAAGAGCTAAGTCTATAACAATGCCCATCGGACTACGCCATTGATCTACACTTCTTACCTGCAACTACGACGCGTACCAGTTGATTACTGCTATCGTATTCTACTTGGTTATAGTAGCCAAAACCACTTAGCTACTTCGTTCAAATATATCCTTTTCCGGGACATAACACATAATCTATGAAAATAATTTGGATATAAGAATTGTGACAAATGCTTTAAGAAACTATGAGGAAAACATGAACGAATCACTCATATCTGAGAACTATGACAAAAACTATGAGAAACTATTTCAAAAAGTCATAATCTATATGAAACCCTATGAGAAACTAAACACATGACATATAACCTCTGAGAAACACTTATATTTTAGAACTATGACAAACATTTTCAGAAACTATGAGTAAAACAGGAACAATGAGAAGCAGTGAAATCTTAAAAGTATTAAATAAAACACCTGCAAAAATTATCAAAAACAAATATAAACAATGTGAAACACCAAACAAAACAATAAGAGACAAACTATGAAAATCACAATGAGAAACTATGAGAAACACAAGAGGACAATGTGAAACATGTCTCTTCTACTCAAACAGCTTCTCTCATACTTCCCATCTGTGAAACTCCCTTCCTCTTACTTGCTTCCCCAATGACTATAATCTTCAAATATTCAAGTGTAATGTAAATCAACATCTGACACCCCCAAGTTTGTTCCCCGACCTTCTCTGTATCCTTTCCTCAAACATGCCTCTTTACTCTTGTTCTCAATCTTCTGTAACCTCCTTGCATGCTAATGGCACTCCCACGTTGCTTGGGATGAATTGCTTAAAAAAAAAAAAAAAAAAAAAAAATGTCTCTAAGAACTGTTTAGAACATCACTGGAAACATTATCTATGAAAAACTATGAGGAAAATGCAATCTGAGAATTATAAAATCACTATGAGAAATCATAAGAGAAATTATGAAAAATTGAAATGCACAGTAAAGCATACATATCTGAAAGCTAAGAGAAATATATATGAACTATGGATAACATATATGAACTCTGAGAAATATCTATGAATTATGAGAAACATCCTACCAAGTGTTCCAAGAGTAAAACCTTTCCAAAGCAGAAACAATGAAAGCAGTAATAGTACCTATCCTGAATCCATCATAAAAATTAAGGATGGAGAATTATTAAATCCAAAACATATGAAATATTTTGGTGTATGGATCAATTGTAACAAATTTATTATAGAAGATAAAGAACTTGAATATTTAGTATAATTTTCCTTAGAACCACAAGTTGTTACAAAGCCAAAACATAAACCTAAAAACTTAACTTATTTTTTCAAACAACCTTGTCAAATCAAGACATTGGCTGCTTGGTTAATGAATACCAAATGTTTTCATATAAGTAAATGGCTATTATTAACATTACTATTACCATGAGATATGAAAAGTCCATAAAATTTTAGACACAAAATCCATCAGTTAGTTAGTTTTGTGCCATGCGTGATACATGCTTAGGTAATCATGTATATTTTGATGACTGACAAGGCAGATTTTTTCCCCACAGTAGGTAGCCATTTCTTTTGGTGATAGACCAGTTGCCATCCAAGGCTGTAGAATCCAGTCTGTCCTGCTATTTACCCATAGCTGGAGGGGAGAAGAAGAGGATTAATTACTCCACCGTGACTCCTCACAAAATCCCTAAGAAATCTTAGAAACACTTGTACACTATCAGAAAAAAAAAAACCTCAGCTATTAGAAACACAAGTCCCTGGGACCTATGAGAAAATACAACAATCAAACACATGAACTATGGAAAATACAAATATCTGACAATTATGTTAGACTATGACAGACACAGATGGAAATTATCAGAAAACTATGGGAAACACTGAGCATAACAAATAAGTGACAATAAGAGATACATGAATTTTTAAAAGTCACACATCAACTAGGAGAAAGACACTTATATGAGAATTTAGAAAAACTATGAGTAAAAATCACAAATTATGAGAAACAGCATTGTGAAAACTATGAAAAACCTATCAGAAACATATATGAAGCATGAGAAATGCAAACATATGATTACAATATGATGAAAAACTATAAGAGGCACATGTGGATTATCAGAAAAACATGAACTGTGAAGAACATGCATACGTTAGAATTATGAGAAATTCCAAAGAGATGTGTACAGTGGAGAAAATAAGTATTTCATCACCTTGCTTATTTTCTGAGTTTGCCACCTTACAAAAATAGGAACGATCTATAATTTTCAGGGTAGGTCCATCTTGCAAGTAAGAGAATATTAAAAAAAAAAATTCGAAAAAAATCACATTATATTAGGTTGGTGCAAAAATAATGTCGTTTTCTCACATAGTAACATATGTGAGAAAATGACATTATTTTTGCACCAACCTAATATTAATTTTTGAACATTTCTTTCTTTTTTTTTTTATTGAAACAGAATTGGAGAGACCAAAAAATCAAACAAATACAACAATTTCAATATATGGAAAGTGTTTTAATAGAGGATGGAAAATGTTCAACTGAAATTCAGAGGCACATTGGGATAGCAAAAGAGGTCTTCCAAAAGCTAAGCAAAGCATTAAGAAACAAGAAAATTTAGACAAAGTACTGAATACACGTGGTAATGGTAATATTAGCCATTTCCTTACAACAAAACATTTGGCAGTCATTGACTGAGCAGCTAGTACTGTTTTCAGTTGCAATTTACAAAACCTTTCCCTTAAAACAGGTTTCTCAAGTCCACTCATTGTTATTGCTCTTTCCAGTATTGATGGGGGTTTTCCTTCCAAACCTTTTATTTGCTGTAATATCAGTCTTTCTATATGGCAGTGAATGCTAAACAAACTCCTCACAGATGAAGAAAAGACTTGAAGCAACATAAATGTGGATGTTGAGATTATCATGAACTGAACATCTTAACAACAAAGTTTTAAAGAAATTAGTAACAAAAAGGACATGTATATTTAACATAAAAAAGAAATAGCTGTGAATTCTAGGGCACACAGAGGAAAGATGGCTTGGAAAATCTCACAGGATATATTGAAGACAAATGAGAGAGGAAAATAACACATGCTTGAGCAAATGGATGGTAGAATGGGTTTTTAAGAAAGTTAACAAAAAGACAAAATTTATTAACAGCTACAAAGGACAGGAAATTGTGGAGAGCCATGATCGCCAAAGACCTGAAGAGACATAGCACAAAAAGAAGAGCGGAAAATGCAAGAAAGTAAGAGGAATGAGAAGGTAAAATTGTTATGAACAACAATTTGAAAAATAAACAGAAACTGATGCTCAGAGTAAATGTACCTTTTGTTTCTTCTTCGAGTCATTTTCCTACAACTTCCATGAAATATGTCTCTTTTTATAGCCATAATAAAGTTTTGCACCCTAATGGAAATTTGTTCATGTTATTATGAAATATATACTATACTAGCAGTAGAGCCCGACGTTGCCCGGGGATGTAACAGTAACAGATAAATCAAGTATCGACCATCATAAAGACTGAAAAATAAGATTGACAAAGATTATTGTTTAAGGCTGACAGACACACATGTCTTAATTAGTTTTTTGTTTTTGTTTTGTTTTATGAATTGGTCAAACCCAAACTTAAACAAAAACATTGTTTTCAACCGATTGAATAGAATTTTTCAATTTTATTATAAACAATTGTCTTGTAAATGGAATTTTTAAAGCATTCTGAATTTAAAAATAAAGAAAAAAGTGTGCAAGAACACTACCTGCCATGTTTTGTTGAAATCAGATCCCATATATAAAAGAACACACGCACAAACAACCTGGGTTTTATAATAAGTATAACTCGATATGAGTTGTCCCCTTTTCATTCTCCAAACAGCAATGCCTCTTAATCGTGTTTTCGAATTGACCATGCAAAAACAATTGTGTTTTTCCAATTTTTAGCACTGTCAGAACCACCAAAAGGTAATTTTACGTAGTCCTGTGAAGTTTTGTTGAAATTAGTTGAAAAATGTAGGAAATCCGATCCAATATATAAACAAACAGACACACACACACACAACCTGGGTTTTATAATAAGTATGATGTGTAGGCAAGTAATGGAATAAACTGGTCTTTGCAGTGTGTATGTGTGGTTAGTGTAATGGTTATCTGTGTAAAATCAGAGAATTGAGTTCAAATTCTAGCTTAGTCTGTTGCATTCATCTTCATGTAAACACCATCACTTCTTGTTCATGTTATGGGTGAAATAGTAGGTAGACTGGTTTCTCTAGCATTGTATGGCAACTACTCAATGACTACTCTTAATTCAAAATCATAAATAAGGCAATAAAAAACCACACTTTCCCATGATGTAGGGCAACTTACAAATAAATATAGATAATTACAGATAGTAAAAAAAAAAAATATCTGTGAAGTGTCTTGATTGCCTATGTCATCAAGAGACAATTTTTTTTTTCACTAAAGTCCATTTAATAAAAGCTCATGATCCACTCATAATAAAGGGTCAGTGAATGAAATACGTGAGTGATATAAATATAAAAGAATGTACAAAGTGAGGATTATAAGGATAAGAGGGATGGATAAAAACTGACCCTTGATTTGGAGAGGTTAAGAATTTAGCCTTCAGGGAAACATTTACACAGGATATTGTTACACAAAATAGCAGTTCTTGGGATAAAGCTGTCTGACTGGTACTTCCTCCTTGCAAATGGAATAGGGAGGAAATGAGGGTGATTTAATTTTGCGGACAAAGATCGCTTACAGCAAACTTGAATCAGTTGGAGCAAAAGAAAATTAAAATTGAGTAATTATTTTTGCTAACTATATAATTAGGAAGAGTTTTTTGCCTGTGTGTTATAGACAGCTGCTTAAAGAAATAGAAAAAAGTTAATTAGAAGCAATACTTAGCTATTACATGATTTATTACAACTTTTCGTCCATTGTATGTTCTGGACTTCTTCAAGTGATATTTGTTAAAATTTTGAACCGAACCCATTCTTTAGTCCACAGGGAAGATTCTTCTAATATCACCTGATGAAGGCCGGAGCATACAATGTCTGAAATCTTGTGAATATGGCAACAGAGATGAAGTCCAAACAATATAAATAGTGTTAATAATTACAATACCTCATCTCAGAAATACAGACAAATATCCAATACTGAACTGTTATGTAATTCTGGCCCACCTGTATGGCAGTGAATGCTGGACAATCTCACAGATAAAGATGAGACTTGAGGCAGCAGAAATGTGCTTCTACAGGAGAATGCTGAGAATATCATGTATGGAACATGTGACTAACAACAAAGTTTTAAGGAAAATGTAAACAAAAAGGATAGTTATATTTCAAATCAGAAAGAGATAGTTGAAATTTTTAGGGCACACAATGAGAAAAGAGGAACTTGAAGGTAAGGCAGACAGACAGAAACCGTGTGTACTCTACCTAAAAAAATTGCGTAAATGTATGGATAGCAGATCAGGAAGTAGAAGGGATAGTGAAATGACAAAGCTTACTAAGAGGTACAAAGAATAGGAAGTTGTGGAGATCCATGATCGCTCACGTCCACAGAGAAGAATACAGAACCCTCAGACTTAGTATGCTTTTTTATTGGACCCAGGGTAAGGTTTTAATGTAAAAACGAAATTTGGTTGCTCAGCAGGAAAATTGAGTTTAAACTATTTTCAGTAATAAAGATATATCTTTTATGGGGACAATTACCATTTGTAATGATTCAGTGTAAACATTACAATTTCTCTTTTTATTATTAATGTTCAGACAAGAAAAATATTTGTGTACTCTGAAAAACCAATATCACTAAACAATTTTCCCCTCAAATCATTTCATGGTATTTCTTCATTGGAAGTTTACCAGGAACAAATGAAATCTATTGTTTTCTTTGTTTTTCTTTTAAATGACCAGAGACTGTAAAATAGACATTTCTTGGTTATACTTTTCATTTGTTTCTCATTGATGTAAGAAGTTATGTGCAGAAAATTTAATTATGCATTGTTTCATCAAGACCAGCTCAGCACAAGTACGAAAGAATGACTTTACAGGAATTACAAATATTCTTGAATCTTTTCAGGTAATTATGACTATCTTTTTTTACCTTGTTAATTTTTTACTTGTAATTCTGTCATCTTAAATTCAATTGCATTTCATTGCTACTATTCAAACAGTCATTCTATTATTATTTTCTTATTAGCTAAAGTAGTTTAAAGTGTGACACAGAAATCTGAAGGCACACTGGAATAGTGAAAGATGGCTTCCAAAAGCTAAGCAAAATATTAAGAAACAGAACAATATAATTAGCAACAAAGAAAAGAGTACTGAAATTTTATGTAATATCAGTGAATATGGCAGTGAATGCTGGACAATCTCCTCACAGATTAATAAGAGACCTGAAACAATAGAAATGTGATTCTACAGAAGGATGCTGAGAATACCATGGACTGAACACATGAGCAACAACAAAGTCCTAGAGACTATAGCATCTAAAAAGGACGCATATATTTAACATCAGGATACAGGGTTAAATTTCTGGGGCATATAATGAGGAAAGAGGGCTTTGAAAATCTGATACACACAGGTCATATTGAAGGCAGAAGGTGCAGAGGAAAGCAACTCATAACCTACCTGAAGTTTAAGTGGATGGATAGAGGAGCAGAATGTGGAAGAGATGGCAAATAGACAAAAGTTATTAAGAGCTACAAAGGACAGGAAATTGTAGAGAGCAATGATCACCAATGTTCTGAATGGACATGGCATATAGATGAAGATTAATTGAAGCATTGTCAGCCATTATTAATTTTTGACTAGTATTTCTTTCTTATTAATTTCAGTTGCTTTTTAATGTAATTCTTCAACCTGTTATTTTATCATTATTTTATTATTAGATGAAGTATTGTCAACCATTATTAATTTTTTAATAGTATTTGTTTCATCTTAATTTCAGTTGCTTTTTAATGTAATTCTTCAACCTGTTATTTTATCATTATTTTATTATTAGATGAAGTATTGTCAACCATTATTAATTTTTTAATAGTATTTGTTTCATCTTAATTTCAGTTGCTTTTTAATGTAATTCTTCAACCTGTTATTTTATCATTATTTTATTATTAGATGAAGTATTGTCAACCATTATTAATTTTTTAATAGTATTTGTTTCATCTTAATTTCAGTTGCTTTTTAATGTAATTCTTCAACCTGTTATTTTATCATTATTTTATTATTAGATGAAGTATTGTCAACCATTATTAATTTTTTAATAGTATTTGTTTCATCTTAATTTCAGTTGCTTTTTAATGTAATTCTTCAACCTGTTATTTTATCATTATTTTATTATTAGATGAAGTATTGTCAACCATTATTAATTTTTTAATAGTATTTGTTTCATCTTAATTTCAGTTGCTTTTTAATGTAATTCTTCAACCTGTTATTTTATCATTATTTTATTATTAGATGAAGTATTGTCAACCATTATTAATTTTTTAATAGTATTTGTTTCATCTTAATTTCAGTTGCTTTTTAATGTAATTCTTCAACCTGTTATTTTATCATTATTTTATTATTAGATGAAGTATTGTCAACCATTATTAATTTTTTAATAGTATTTGTTTCATCTTAATTTCAGTTGCTTTTTAATGTAATTCTTCAACCTGTTATTTTATCATTATTTTATTATTAGATGAAGTATTGTCAACCATTATTAATTTTTTAATAGTATTTGTTTCATCTTAATTTCAGTTGCTTTTTAATGTAATTCTTCAACCTGTTATTTTATCATTATTTTATTATTAGATGAAGTATTGTCAACCATTATTAATTTTTTAATAGTATTTGTTTCATCTTAATTTCAGTTGCTTTTTAATGTAATTCTTCAACCTGTTATTTTATCATTATTTTATTATTAGATGAAGTATTGTCAACCATTATTAATTTTTTAATAGTATTTGTTTCATCTTAATTTCAGTTGCTTTTTATACTAACTACTCAGAACATCATTCTATGATGCAAGTTCAACAAAAATAAAGTCTTCGTGAGAATCAAACTTGCAACTCTCGAGAGACCAATTTTTTTTTATAATAATAATGGTTTAAAGTTTTTAGCTAGTTTATAAATATGAAAAATAATATTCTTTCTGTATACATGCATATATTTCTCTGTCATCTGCAGCCTTGATAGAGTCCCAAAGTGTCTCCAATTTCTTGGGGGTGACAAATTATTTTCCGCACACCAATCTCTCTCTGAAAGGTAGGATGTGGCCAGCCTTTCACTGCTTTTCCATAGAAAGTGCTTTGACAAACTACATTCTTTGGGTCTGTCTTGGACCCAGCATGCCACTTACATTGTAACAAACCACCCACATTTCCTCTGTATGCTATCAGTGAGAAGTAAGTTCCACTTGAACAGCTTCTTCCTGTGAACCACTGCTTTGTGGAACTGACTCCCAAGAAGATGTTTCCCCAATCAGTACAATTTACAATCCGCTCAAGTCTAGAGTTAGCCATTACCTTCCCCTCCTACCCATAGAAACTGCCCCTTAATGTAACCCCCTACCTTGAGTGGCCCATGGCCTTGTACAGTGTATACCTTATGGTAATATTTATATATATAACTCTGTAGACTGTATGTGGAGTATGAAGCCTTACCATGCTCTATATTTGTTGCTGTGGTTTCTATAGTAACTAGATTATTAAGGGTTGAATTATTAGCCATACATAACTGGTTTTGAAATAATATTTTTCATTCTTCTAGAATGGCTGAAAACCAAAGCCAGAGAACCTAGTCTGCCCTGCTGTTGCCCCAAAGTCAGGGAGATGAGACAGATTCTTTACCCAGGGTATATGTGCAAAAGTGAATTTGTACACAACATACCAATCCTGCTTTCTGTGCTAAGCTATATATATATATATATATATAGATAGATAGATAGATAGATAGATAGATAGATAGATAGAGAGCGAGCGAGCGAGCGAGAAAGAAAGAAAGAGCCATATGAAAATAAAGAATTTTAGCTTTGAAGAAGAAAAATGATGTAAAATACAAAAACAGAAATGTCTGTTCCTTGTCTGAAATTAACTTTCAGTGACACAGATTTAATTCTTCAGATATAAAAGACAGTAAAACTCCATTGGCCATAAAAGTTACTAGCTAAAGTAAAAAAAAAAAATAAATAAATATGAAGAATTTACATTCATCTATCAATATTTAAGTGATCTTCTTAGGAATCTCATTTGTCCAAATAAAAGACACACTTTATGGATAAAAAAAAAAGACTGTAGAGTTTAATATTTAGAAATAAAAAAAAGTAGCTAGCAATTTTAAAATTAATTTTGCTATAAAAATATTGATATCATGTACTAATCTATTTTTACTAGTGTCTGCAGGTTTATTTTAGAATCATAATATATTTCAGCCACTGTAGTCTCCAGCCATCATTCAATGGCACTTTGTGAATTTAACAGGTATGATGAAGCTACTTGTCCCAACAGATTAGTGTATAATAATGATAAAACAAAGACACACCATTTTCTTGTTGGTTCAATATTTAAACTTTTCAATAGTTGCTTGACACTACTATAACTGTATACTCGATATACAAGGCAACGTTTTAAGCATAAAATCCCTCCACCCAAAGAGTGGGCTATCTTATACTCCAGGTATAAAATGTGAAGCTTAAATTCTGTAGTTTAGGGTAAGTTGCAAGACATTATGGTGTAACAGAAAAGATGACTCAAGACTGGAGAGAGAAAGAAGACACATTAAAGAGCATTTCAGTGGGCTAGATCTAACCAAGATTTCAGCAAAGGATTTAAGCCCACTGCATCTTTGTATACTAGGTTCATAGAAAGGAATAATCTGGTACTGTGGAAAAAGATTAAAATCACACAAAAATTACTGGCAGATCTCGACAGCAAAATAATTAACTTCCATCGATATGTAATACAACACAAGGAACATGAATATCCCTTAAGTAATATAGGGAATATATGGATTTCAATATAGTTGGAAATAAAACTGTAAGCACAAAAGGTGCCTAAACCGTGTCTTGTAATGTTGTCCGGTGTTTGTTATTAAAATAATAACTAGAATGAAAACTTACAACATATAAGGGTTTATTTTAAACAAGAACAATACAAGTAGATATTTACAAGATTGTCTGAAGCTGATGAGGCCAACACCATAGATGCTTATATTACTACTGGAACAGTCTATTTAATAAAGGCATATCAGTTCTTTGTATACTGAGGGTTATCAGTTTGTTCCCTACAACACAGTGTTAATTAAAATAACAGGATATGAAAAATCAAGTTTTACAATGGTACTAGCATGTATGGCAAATGGTGCCAAACTAAAACCATTGACAATTTTTAAAAGGAAAACAATGCCAAAAATCAAGTTCTCCATTGGAGCTTTTGTACATGTCAATGAAAAAGGCTGGATTGATGAAGAAGGGATTAAGATATGACTTCATCATATATGGGGTAAGTGGCCATGTGGACATTTTAAACAATATAGCATGTTTGTGTGGGATATATCCAAGCTTTATTTAACTATCAACACAAAGAAATGGGGGTTGTCTTTTAAAGTAAATATAGGCTGAAACCTACATTTTGACTTGAAAATTTGGGTGTTGTCTTATATACCCAGTCATCTTGTATGCCAGCATATATGGTACTATCCTCACTCAACAAAGTTTACTGTTTTAAAAAATTATATTTAGAATTTTAATAGCAACAAATACCTAACACACTATTTGGATTGTTTACTTAAAAGGTTATAAAAATATGTATATGTATATTTGTACAATATTTATTATTTACAATTTTATAAAGAAATATGAAAAATAAATCTTTTTATTAAAAAATGTCTGAACTATTGAAGAATAAAATTTAAATAAACTTTTTTTTTAGTCAGTATACATTTTCTCCTCATTTTATTTTGTCTCTCAATTTCCAATTTGTTTCTTTTTCATAATCATGATCTTGGATCAAAGATGTCTAATCAAAAGAAATACCCAGTAAAAATTACAGATATTCTTTTATTTTACATAAGTAAATCTTGTATCATGGATTAGGGAGATAAATGCTCAAAATTTTGAGCACGTAGTCTTACCTAAAAACTAAAATTAAAAGAATGTTTGATCTAAAGGAAAAGAAGGTCTCAACCTATCTTAGTGGATTTATTTTGTAGGAACAAATGAAAGAAATGTCTGGAAAATGCATTTTTTTCAAACTTTTTGTTACAGTTACTAATAATTATACATTTATTTAAATTTTCTTGTTCATTGACATTATTATAAATTTAGGAATAGAGAAGTCACTTTACATATTTCCCTATAAAATGGTAAATAGTAAATATTTCATTATGGTTGGTTCAAATATTTTTATAATTTTTTAAATTTTTAATAAATTTATGAATAAAAAAATTCGTTTTTATATTTATTTTATGAAATGGTAAATGATAAATTGTAGTTGGTTCACATATTTTTATAATTTTGTAAACATAAAATTAATCTTGTAAATAAACAATCTAAATAGCTAAACAGTGTCTAACATTTTGTTATTAAAATTCTAATCCTAGATTTGTAAAACAATAAACATAGTCGAGGAATTATACAGTGACAATGGTGCCAAGTGAAAAAACGTTTTTTTTGCAAGTGTCAAGATTAAAGATTCTCCATTTTAGTCGATTTATGTGGCAAAGACAAATGAAAGAAATGTCTGAGAAATACATTTTTTCAAACTTTTTCTTTACCATTATTACTCCTTGTTATGCAAGTATTTAAATTTTCTTGTTTACAGACACTTTTATACATTTATGAATAAAAAAATATATTTTCATAATTATTTCTTTATAAAATGGGAAATAATAAATCTTTATAAAATACTAAATAATTAATATTTCATTACGACTGTGGTGTAATATAGCTACAACTCTAAGTAGAAGCTTTATTTGATTCATTCAGCTTTAGTGCTGAAAACGGTTATTTTATTATAGTGGATGGTTACAAGAAAGAGGGGAGATGAGATGTGCTTATTTTATTATCACATATTTTTATAATTTTTTAAGTTTTTATAATAAATTTGATTTCAACTCTATTTTTACTTTGAAATGATAAATATTGCATTGTAGTTGGTTCACATGCTCTTATAATGTTGCAAATGTAAAATTAATCTTGGAAATAGACAATCTAAAAACTAAATAGTGTGAGAACAATCTACCCTGGTGAATGAAATAGAAGGTTTAGTTTAGAATTCCAATCACCTGAAGAAGGCCAGAGCATACAACATCTGAAACGTGAATATAGCAATAAAGATGAGGACAATAGTATACAATAATAGTGGTGTAAAGAGGAAAAGAAATGTTTTTGTTTTGATTGTCTGAAGGTTAAACATTGTTAATGATAATCTCTACTCTCTGAATATAATCAAATCATTGTGACTGTAACAATTAAAACAGGAACACTAGCTCAGATATATCAGTATACAATAATAATTAATTCTCTCGGAAAAATTTAAAACATTGTGACTATAACAACCAAGATGAGGAGACTAGTCCAATAGAGTTGTGTATAATATTTCTTCCTTATGTTAGCAATACAGACAGAACCAGATCAATACCTTCAAAACTACTTTAAGTTGAGATATGAAGCACTGTATTCTTGTGAATTCATTCCATGTCCATTTTGTCAAGTATAAGGGAAAAGCATGAAAGGAAAAATGTCTATGTTTTAACAGTAAAACTTTGTTGAAAAGAAAACCTGTGTGCAGTGAAGCTCTAGAAATTGGTTTCTTCAGATTCATTTAATATAAGATAAACACGTTATCAGATCAGGCAAATCTAATTTAGGTGGCGGGAGATGTGCTTTCATTGTTAAGGAAATGATAAGAAGATTTGTATCTTAATAAAATGTAAGGGATCAGGTGAATTTTTAAATTCCAGTTCTTTAATTTCTGTCTGAATTCCAGGAAAGAGGAATTATTATTTACCTTATCTACACTTGGAGTATTGTCTTCATCTTTGTTGTTGTTATCACAACTTTTCAGCCATCATGCCTGCCGACCTTCATCATGGACTTTGTAAATCTGGGTAATCTTTAAGGAAGTTTTGAAATGAAATCTTTATTTAAACAACAGTAGATGTTCTCATTCCACTATCCATTTATAGCAGTCATTCTCAACCTTTTTCCACTAATGCACTCTTTTCTCTATTTATCAGAATGTCATTTTTCCACTTTCCAAGATTGTTTGATACAAAATGTGAATTCCAAATAATATACATAAATTATTGAAACACTTTGTTCTTTTCCATATTAGTATATTTAAATTTATATGGATTATTTTATAGAGGACTTTTTTGACATTCATAATGGACTCCAAATCCAGTAAATAAAGCAAAAGAAAAAAAAAAGATTTTTTCCTCTCCAGGTTGGGACCCCT
The DNA here is from genome assembly GCA_963932145.1 of Acanthosepion lycidas. Classification (NCBI taxonomy): domain Eukaryota; kingdom Metazoa; phylum Mollusca; class Cephalopoda; order Sepiida; family Sepiidae; genus Acanthosepion; species Acanthosepion lycidas. Next base: position 54,857,061 of record OZ010575.1, read on the forward strand.
ATATTTATATAGAATTGTCGGTGTTACTATAGTTTGATATCTATCCAGGCATTTGCAACCTACCATAAATGACAATGCACTCATTATTGCTGGAAAATGCTCAGGAAAACCGATGACCTATTTACTGTTTTTTTTTTAAATGATATCAAATCAGTGACAGGACCCAAGAATTGTGAGTTCAATACCTGGTTAAGGCGATGGAGAACTTGGAGAGAAGAATTAACAGGAGATAACTGATAACTGACATCCATTAGACATGGCATGTGGAACTAGAACAGTCTACTGCAGTGAGCGAAATAAAGGGTTCAGTTTGACATTCCAACCACCTAAAGAAGGCCAGAGCATACAATGACTGAAATGTTGTAATATATATGGCGATAAAGATGAGGACAATAGTCTGAATAATATAAATATGATATTAAATCAGTTTACAAACATTAAAATCACTATTTGATGATTTTTTGTATAAAAAATTGTTAATGATTTTAAATATATGATCAGTTCAATGTTCACTGCTTTTAACCCTAACACTCTAACATATTTCATACTTGCAACAATTGGTAAATATCATACCATAGTAGAAAATGAATAGAAGATATACTATAGTAGAAAATGGACAGTATATATCATACTATAGTAGCACTGAAATGTCTTGTTTTGTTTTTATTTAGTACTGCTCAGTTATTGCTCAACCTGTTTCCACTGAGTCAAAGCTTTCACTATCCAGCCCAGCAACTGAACTCACACTTACAATGTCACCAAACTCACAATCTAGTGCTTTTATTCCACAAGGCTACTGTTTCAATTCACTATCCAGCAATTTAATCTTTTCTGAGCAATTGACATAGTATTAGGATTTATCAAAAGCATTTTAATTTTTTTTTTTTTACAAATCTTTACTCTAATGAGTCTGTCTATATTTCCGAGATGAGGTATTATGTACATTATTTACATAATTCAGACTATTGTCCTCATCTTTGTCACCATATTTATCACAACGTTTCGGCTGTTATACACTGATCTTCTCCCACTCTTCGGGTTCTTTATCCACTGTGCCATGTGTCCTTGAGGACACATGGCACAGAGGATAAAGGCGTTGGTTAAATCCAGTGACAGGACCCAAAGAGTGTGATTTCAATACCCAGTTATGGTAGTGAAGAACTTTCAGAGGGAAACTAACAGTAGATAACTGATAACTGACATCCATCAAACATGGCACGTGGAACTAGAACAGTCTACCCCAGTGAGCGAAATAAAGGGTTAGGTTCAACATTCCAACCAACTGAAGAAGGCTGGAGCATACAACGGCCGAAACATTGTGATAAATATGCTTTACTCTAATGTTTATTTCATGTACAGACCTAAAGACAATTTATGACTACTCTAGATTATTATATATTTAGATAAATCAAAACTACATTCATTTTTTTTGGCAAAGGATTTTGCTACATTATTAATATTAATATTATTAACATTGTTATCATATCATTATCAAAACTACTCAGCTTTACTTTTCATTTCAGATATTATAAATGGTTAATACATGTACTGAGGATCTTGCAATTTTGAGACATTATTTTAAACTGGGCCTCAAAACCAGTTAAAAAGCTTCCAGAAATTGGGAAGTGTAAGAAAATGACAACATCTATGTTTCTCAAAATTGGTTTAAGCATTTTAAAGATGGTAACATGTCCGTTGAAATAAGGCCCAGAATTTGGTGAATGTGAGTTGCCAATTACAATACTTTCAAACATAAAACAGAGAAAAACCCAACCACCAGCAACTGAAAATTTTCAGATGAACTAAAATCTTTAAAAGATGCCATAAATAAAGCATTACATAAACTTAAAAAAAAAAAAAAAAAAACGTTTGTAAAAAGTGAAAATACTTTGATACTACTTCATTAGAGTCATTACATTTATATACTTGTAAAATATGCACTTAGTTTTTGTTTTCCATAAAATTAAATATTTAAATTAAACTTGCTATTAAATGAATAATAATTAAACATCTGCTTGTGATGTTTTTTAATTGAATTAATTTTTCAATGAAGTTCCAACAACTTTTCACTTCTTTGGTATAAGAAAAATCTAACATACTTTCAAAGAGATTTATTACATTATCATTAACCAGTAGTTACATTCACCTTGATTTTTTTTAGTTCCTTTTAACTGCAGATTTACTGAAGCCTTCAATTCTACAAGAGTAGACAGCATGGAAGGGAAATAAAAACTAAGCTTGCAGTGTGATTCAAAATAACTGACAAAACTTCATTTAATAAAAAAATAGAAAAAAAAAAAAAATAATACTCTGCTATTAATACTGCTAATAAAAAAATATTGTTGAACTGATTTGTAATTATCAATCCTTCTATATGGCAGTGAATGCCAGACAATTTCTTTACAGATGAAGAGGAAACTTGAGGCAACAGATATGTAGTTCTACAGAAAGATACTGAGAATACCATAGACAGAACATTTAAGCAACTAATAAATCTAAATGAAAAGAAAAAGCACAATTATACTTTAAATGAGAAATATGTAGTTGAAATTTATAGGGCACATAATGAGGAAAAAAGACTTGGAGAATTTGATGCTCACAGGACATCCAGGAGGTAAGAGCAGCAGAAGTAAATAGCAAGTAATGTGCTTAATATATTGGCACCTAAGCCACATTTCCATTGTTGTCCAAACACTATATCTTAATTAATTTTGGTACAAGAAACTTTGTTTTAATAGTTTCATATATGAGGCAAGGATACCATAGATTGTATTTATTACCCACAAACCATCAGTGTGTTGTTCAGTACCCAAGTCCATTTTACAACCCAGAGTCCCAAATGAACCACATGAATATATGGTTCAGCTCTGTGTATGTACAAATAAAAAAAAAATATGACCCTTAAAAACAACAGTAGAAATTCCAAAAGGAAAACGAAATAAAAACAAAAAAAATCAAAAATATTTCAATTTGGGGGGAAAAAAATGTATTTCTAGTGTACCATTATCTCATATGCAAGCAATCAAATCATCCCTCTCCAAATAATCCTCATAGAAAACTGATCACGTACTAGCTGTGCAGCGACCCTAATACTACACTTTGTCATGGAACTGATAGTGATAATAGACTTTTATTGGACATTCTTGAAGAAAAATATATGAGAGTTTGAAACTGACAAAAAGATTATCTTTTTATTTTCAATCCATACTGTCTATTGATGGCTGTAAATTGAGGAACTGAATAAAGATGTGATAAAAATAAAGCAACCAATAAAATTTAAGATGTACATAAATACTAGCCAGAATTAATAAGAGTAGACACTGCTTCAACTCAAAGAATAATATAACAAAAATAAAAATATTAATGCTCCTAACAAAAACAGTATTGATAAAACTTGTAGAATTAATTGATGACTTATAGGTTAGATTTGATCTTCTATGAAGCCATCAAGCACATCAGTGTTTAAAGCAGCTGAGGATTTAGAAAACTTTTCTGAGACAAAATAAAGGTGAGAGTGAAACTAACAAAAAATTTCTCATTACCAATCCGTTCCACATATTCACAGTTATGGATTGGAAGATCAAGTTGCAATAAAGCATCTAAAAATATTAAGATTTAAATAAATTTATTTTAAAATGTCATATCTATTCAGAAGATAGTGAATCATGGCTTTCCACATTTTCCTTTTCTAATCTGTGTATGCGACACTAAGACTGATCTCAAGTGTTTCTGTTTCAAAGCCAGAATACCAGGTCTTTGAAGCCTGATCCTCTAAGTGGCATCCACTTGACCAATCCAGTTTGAGCAAGTGAAGCCCTGAATAAAACACCTAAATACATTGTAAACAGGGTTTGAGTTATCACTTCTCAGTGTAATATTTGTTTTTATTTCTCATTTCTTTGCAAACATGTAGTGGCTCTTTTCCAGTTTTGGTACATGTCTATGTAAATAAGAATGGAAGTGGAATGCTGGATGAGAGCTTCATTGTATGTTGATATGTATTACCATGTTTTCTTGAGAAATGAAGTGGAATGGCTTCCCATGGCTGGAAATTCAGTTTTGGATGTTCTTGTTAGCTACTACAACATTGTGCACCACTGGACCCATTTTTCTCTGCATTCATTATGTGTTTCTAGTACAAATTTATCAACTGTTTAGCCATCACTCATCTTCCCCGCCTTGCCATTCAGGTTTTCCATGACGATTATAATTTCCTGCAATTTGCATTAAGTCTTGGTGTTGCCTAGTGTAGATCAAAATTTTTAAATTTATTTTTCTGTATTTTATACTGTCGGTGCATACATCATAATGATGGATTTTTAAAGTATTTCCCTTTCAAATGAACTACAAGAAGTCTATCCCATAGTTGATAGTATCCCAGAATATATAAAATATAAAAAAAGACAGCTTTAAACATGATAAACATTTCATCAGGAAAGAGTTGTAAAAATATTCATTGGGAAAAGCTTCTACTGGCAGGAGTCTGTCCTGGGTAAGATGATAAACTATGTCCAACAGCAAGGCCTCTGATCAGGAAGTTTTGAGGAGCATGGAACCACCTCTTAAATGCTGGTGTTCCCAGGTCCACTCTGACTTAGGTTGGTAGCACCTGTTATGGTCCCAGCTATGGGCAAATAGTTAGCCCCCAAACTTGTATAAAAATAGTTTTTAATACCAGAAATACTTTGTAATAAAAAAAATTATTACCAGCAATAATTTTTGAAGGAAAAATTATTATCAGCAATACTTAAAAAAAAAAAAAATACCAGTAATACAAACGGCTATACATTCTTTGAAAAAAAATTAAGAATGGAGTTCAGAACACAAAAATAAAAGAGAACAGGTCATGCTGACCCACCTTCACATAGGCCACATCTACATCACCCACCATTACTTAATAGAGAGCACAAAATTTAATATGAAACATACTGTTAGAGTGTGTAGATTTTGATCTAGAGCAAAAAAAATATTACCAAGTGAGTAATTTAAAAAAAAAAACTTTTATGACAATAAAACTATCCAAGATTGTAAATTTCCTAAAAGTTAGATTGTACTAAAAAATATGAGTAATTGAAAAATGGTTCAAATATATATGAATACATACACACCTTTTAAAAAATTTTGTTGGTATGAAATGACCCACTAAGGTTGATATGCCATAAAACAAAACAACCAACCAATTTACTGGCAGGGGAAATGCTGACCCAACTAAGCTCGTAAATTCTTCCCAAAGCTCACCATGAACATTAGTGATTCAGCAAGAGTGGTTCCTGACAAGTAAGTCATCTGTAATGGTGTTGTTATCACTGAAGTTACAAAGTTAGTTTACACAGATGACACATATTGTCCTCAATTTCATTGTTTCTTGCATCTAAACAATTCCAAATAAACTGCCTAAATTCAGAATCACTTTTGCTTCAGGAATCCTCCATTTTGCCACATTGTTGCAGAAAAAAATTCCCCAAAATACCATACAAATGGATGTAAAATTTTTACAAGTGAGTCATGTGAATGCAGCCATTAAGAGAATTGCTTTATGAATCAATCTCCTTTGCTAAAGAGCTCAAGATCTAAAATATCTGGTTTAACATGACATATATGTACTGTACTTTTTTTTTTGTATGGAGTTAGGCAGTATGGGTTAGGAGCGAAAGTGCACTATTGTACAGTTAGAAATGCTAAGAGACAAAGAAACTGGACATTTACCAGTTTTCTCTCAGGCAAAAGGAACATAGGTTCAAATCTCATTGATAGATTACAGCTAATGGCCTAAGTTGCAAAAAAAAAAAAAAAAAATTAAGATGAAAATAAAAGTTAAAAAAGTTAATACGGGTTGAAATTGATTCATCTATTACAAATAAAATCAAGATAATGTTTCTATTTGTTCAACTAATGTAAAAATAAGTAAAAAAGATTGATAATGATTGTTGAATGGTATGATGAGTTCTGCAGGATTTAATCTCCTGCAAAATTGTCAAGTTCTCAAAGCTTAGTAATTAAAGCAGCTTGGCTTTCATTGGGCTTCCTTGAGGCAAAACAGACAAAAGCTTGAATCTCAATAGTCAGCTTATCTTTTAGTTCTGATCCTACACTGCCATAGACTGATGATTCCCACAAAACTATTTAAGCTAAAAATAAATATTAGTCAGGATTAATAATAATTCTTGATAATGCTTCATTTAAGAAAAGAAAAAACTGTTGGGCTGTTACAGCTTCTAAAAAAAAAAAAGATTCCACTGTTCAGTTAATTAACTAAAAATATTTTAGACTAGATGAATGAAACTTATGTTTTTGAATGTACAACATCAGTACATAGAAAATCTCTAAAATTCTGCAAAGTTTCATTAATTAATAATTCGATTTGGGATTTTATTAATTACAAGAAATCTGTAATCGACAAAGAGGAACAACTTTTATCATTCTATTGTTTACATTGATTCATTTTCTACAACTGATCAACTCATTGCAGGTTATTTAAAGCCAAAAAATATTTTTAGAATTTTTTCCTGTTTTTTTTCTTATTTTCTGACATAATAATGATTTAATGATACAAGTCTTAATAATTAACCCATACAAGGGGAAAGATGAGGTGGATCTATACCCTTTCCCATCGGTATCTGCACATAAGTGAATATCAGTTATGTGCCATACATGATACATACTTAGGTGATCATGTATCTTTCGATACATGACTGATGACACAGATTTTTTTTCCTACAGTAGGTTGCCATTTCTTTCTGCAGTAGACCAGTTGCCATTCAAGGCTATTGAACACAGTCTGTCCTGTTACTTACTGACAGCTGGGGGGTGGAGAAAAAGAGGATTCATACCTTTTCCAAGGGCATGAAATGAATGTAATGGATTCAACTGGAATATGAACTCAGCTCTGCAATTCCTCAATCTAAGCTGCTATCCATTACTTCGCCTATTAAGTGAATATACCAAACTGAATAGGAATTAACAATACTGAGCCATTATCCATTACAAAACCTAAACATCCAAGCTTACAGCAGCTGTTAACCCCAAGCAGTCACTCATCAAGGTACTGATCAAGATTGACATTGCTTAACTTCAGTGATCATACGGGAACTGGTGTCTCAACATGATGCGGCTGTAAGCTAAATGTTTAAAGATTTTACAGTTTCTCTTCAAATAGCCACATGTACACATTTCACAAACATGAAACCTGCCTGATATCATTCTCAGTGAATTATGCAGAAATGTGTTCAAAGAATGTGTTCAAAATACGTATGTTTAGATGCACTGAAAAGAAAATATATTAAAAATAAAATCAAAAGAAAAACCTATCATTGTCACTCAAAATGCAAAAAACAATAACAATCTTTACTTCAAATATATGCTTCTGTATACATAAAAAATAATACTTAGAAAAAATAAAGAAAAAGGTTAAATGTATGATATAATAACAAATGAGGCTGTGTCAAGGTTATCTATAGGGGTAACAGATTTTGACTATATAAATGAAGCTATAAAAGCCTGGTAGGTCTATTTGCTATTTTCTCTATTTTTCTTCATGCCAAGACAGTAACAAAACATTTTAGTCATGATATCCAGCGATACGATAGAATTCAGGGAAAATTGGATTCATGCTTTTCCCAACTGTTACACTACTCCTACAGCTGCTATCAATATCTATTAGATATATTTTGTAAAGATGGAAGCAATTATTTTCGCTGTCACTCTATGTTCAATGAAATAAGTTGATTTCTCTCAATGAGCAGTGGATTATTCCACACATCACAGCTGTAGCTGGAATGTAAATAAGAAAATTCCAAGGTCTGTAAGGAATCAGACCATAACTATGTAATCGCATGTTGCAAAGATAGCAAAGTTGGGGAAAATTATTCTCCAAGAAGACATTATTACTATTATATATATATGTGATTTTGTGATACTGAAAAGATAAAATAAGAATGAAAAGTAAGTAAACATTATTAGGTTGGTGCAAAAATAACGACGTAATAATGTCGTTTTTTGACGCATTTTTAACGTCAAAAAACGACATTATTACGTCGTTATTTTTGCACCAACCTAATAGAATGTAAGTACTTTATCACATTATATATATATATATATATATATATATATATATACAGGGATGCTGAAAGGTTTATGTCTTGACCCACTGATCAAAAATCAAAATTTTTCTAGACTTCTGAACCTGGGGGGTTTAGAAATTTTCAGCATTTTCTTACAGACCCATATATATATATATATATATATGGATAGATGAATAAAATGTTTATTTAAGCAGCATTTTTTCATTGATTCATGTTTCATTTAAAAAAGTATTTTATATTTCACATAACTTTTCTTGTCTATATTCAATCAAGTTTATTGCTAATTGCAATTTCTACAAATATCTATGAAGCTAGAAATTACATGCTGAGGTCCATTGCATGTCTATATATATATATATATGTATGTATGTATGTATATAAATATGTATTGTGTATATTTAGGCAGCAATTTTTCATTGATGCATGTTTAATAAAATAATATAGACAAGTTTTGTTTATTTATTTGAAGTAAGTTCCTTTCATATTGTCCGATAAGCTTAATAACATTATCATTGAAAGACAAAAGGAAATCACCATAATGATACATGAAAATTTCAAAGCAACGACTAACTCATGTATATGAGACGCGGAAGCGAAAATCACGTCGCAGCTTGTGACGTCACACATGACCACGTGAGAGTGAAAATGAGAAGTATTATTTGTTATCAGTTATAGGCATTAAAGAATATTTGTGGAGATTTAATAGTTTATTTTGTTCAGGTTAGGTTTCAACTGTTTTATGTATATAGCTTCAAGAATTTTTAGTTTTTGTTTATTATTTTCATGTTTAAGTATAGTTGTGTTTTCAACAAGAATTTTCCAGAATTGTGTACACAGGCAGGTATGTTGTTTTAAATGTCTAAAAATGTTAGAGTTATCATTTCAATGTAGAGTCAAGTGCCGTGAATGTGAGTTTGTGATGTGACCAACATAAATATTATTTAATCCGTTGGAGATATAATCTCCTAAAGGGCACTTGAATTTGTAAACTATGTTGGTTTTTACAAATCGCTAACATGGAGGGGTAAGAATCATTGCAAACAATTAAGTTAGATATACTAGATTTAGTGTAGTATATGATTAACCTAATATTTTTTGCTTGGATCTGTTGTTGATATATATATATATATATATATATATATATATATATATATGATAAAATATAGTTTTAAGGTATGCTATATTTATAGGATAAAAGTGGTAATATGAGGGTAAAGCATGTGTAAATATAAGAAGTGTGCAGACTGATGTCAACACAGTTGTGACAGTGTTTCATGCTTGAATGCAGTTGAATGCACAATGACAGCAGCATGCCTATATATATATATATATATATATATGCACACATACTGCCAATGTTTATGTTTGTTTGAAAGTCATTATGTACATGTGTGATTGCTATATATTATACTAATGTCAGTCTATTGCGTGAATACCTTTCTACAGATAACTTTTATCTGTCAACTAACCAATGTGTTCACATGGGTGTGTGCATGTACACTTTGATATATGTTTGCATGACAATAAGTTATATATCCTGTCCAATGACCAACATGTGTGCCTGTATGTGTTATTAGTCCAATGTAGAAATTTAAAGGAAATATTTTTTATGTCATTTTTTTATCACTTTCTAAGTCTAGGAACCAAATGGATCAATAGTTTGGAAATAGTTTTTCAACAGTGATGGAA
>OZ010575.1:54907016-55087016 GCA_963932145.1 Acanthosepion lycidas
CATTTGGTCATAGAAGAAGTTGAATGCTGTGAAATGGTCGGCCTAAGTCAGCAGGGAGACTGGACAAAATGGGAGAATGCTGAACAGAAAAGAATTACCTGGTCAGAGTGCTGGCAGCCAGATTTTAGCAAGGTTCAATTTCTTATGAAATCCTTATATGATGTCCTACTGAGCCTATCTATGAGGAAAGAGCAAGATTGCTAACCATGTGCATGGAAAGGATCTTTACAGCATATCCTCAGTTGTTGCCCAAAAGCTTTGGGAGATGATCAGTACTGTTGGTGCCATAACCAAGCCCTTAAAGCAATTGCAAACAAGGTGACTAAAGCTATAAGGACTAGTAAGCATCAACCAGGAAAGAAGTTGACTCAGATTAACTTTGTCAAAGCTGGAGTAAAGATACAGAAACAGAGGAGAGAGAGAGAACAACCCTGTTATATTCTGCAGATGATTGGCAGTTGATAGTAGACTTAGAGACCCAGCTGAAGTTTCCCAGACACATATCCATAACATCACTCAGACCAGATCTGATAAAGCATTCTGACAACACAAAGCAGTGCATTATTTGGGAACTGTTTGGGAGGAATTCATTTCACTGGCAAATGAGAGAAAGAGGTCTGAATAGCAAGAATTTGTCAAACAATGTCAGCAGAAGTCATGGAACCCAATAGAAGTTGGTTTCAGGGGCTTTGCAGGACAGTCATTTGGCAGAGTTCTAGCAAAAATCGGCATAGCAGGAACAGTGAGGGTGAGAGCACTGATGGACATTACCAATGCAGTTTTAACTACTTCCAAGTGGATTTGGCTTAAGAGATCAGAGGCATGGAAAACCCTCACAAACATGCTTAGAAGAGGGATTAAAAGGTATAAGAGAATACTTTTCAGTTAATTCTGTTTATTTGCAGTTTTATTTCCAATTCCATGCCTAAATTGCCTATTTCTTATGAATGTAATTTCAGAGGGTAAAGATGTAAACTAGTATCATAGTAATCATAGTTTTGAAAATGCTGAGTCTCAATACTAATATTATTTAGTTAGATTTATTTCGAGTAATATTCAACAGATAGTAAATATGTGTATATGTTACTTAATTGAGTAGTTAGCTTATTTTTTATTTATTTACTTATTTTTTTTTTTTAGATTAGGCCATTGAATTATTTTAGTTGATAAATCAGGAAGGATCTTCAAATAAATAGTACAAGTTAATTTTGTAATGACTGGTTTTGTAAAATTTAATATAAATGGGGGATAGAATTTATGTGTATCCTTGCATGTGTGCGTGAGTACATTTACTATATTTATATGCAGATACATATGGCAGTACATACATGTATAGGAATTTTTGTGGAATTTCGTTTGACTAAAAGTATAAGGTAAATGTAGACTTCAAACATGTTGCAAAATTTTGCCATCATGCAAGAAATAAGATTGTCTGTTTTTTGTCCTGCTTGCTTCTCTACATATAATTAAAAACTGTTCAAAAAGCCAGTTTTTTGGCCATAACACCCTGGTCTTTCATCTGATGCTTTCCCAATTTGCCATGTACATTTCATATGATACACAAATTGTCTTGCATGAATGTATGACTTAGATTATTTCAGCTATGTGGTTGAAAGCTGCAATAAACTAGGTTCAAAATCATTGTTTACCCATACCAACAGTTTCTTCATATGATTCTATCCTAAATTGCCACTGAAACAACTTTTGATGCAAAGACTGTTTGAGAAGGATTATTGAAATGTTAAAAGGGAAAAATTCCTGAACCTCTTATTAACCCTAGCTTTACAGGAAAAGTGCGAAGAAGGACAGGGGGGGCATTTATGAGTTTACACTTGCAGTTGTATCAAGCTCTGATGCTTCATCCCTGTTTTTGTTTGATTATTAGATTTGTGAAAAATTCTATACTATTTGAAAGCTATTACAGCCAGAAGAAATTTACTGAATATCTAAAACACTGAAACAATTTAACCCTGAGCAAGATGACTCAAGAATATTTTATACAAGGGGGCACAGTTATACAATTGCAGCCATGTACACCTGGGAAATGCTATGTACCTTGGGTAGTATATATTTAATAAACACATCCTTTTACCTCATATGAGGAACAGGCTATTTTGGCAGACAATGAAAGTGGTCATCTGTCTTTTCAACCCCAGTGTGGAAAGAAGTTCATGTCTCTAATGTTAGAGGAAGTGGGATGTAGCAGTTAAGATCCACTTGGACTGTACAACAACAGGCATTATATATATATATATATATATATATATATATATAGATAGATATAGATATTTATATTTGAATGATATAAATTACTATCAGATAATTCTAATACTTTAGGCAGCAATAATACTTTTAACACAAAATTCTGAATCATCAGCATGCAGACATGAAATAAAAGTCAGAGAGTATTTGCACCTGAAGATTGCAGCAACTGCATGAAACTTTGGGTCATGTTAACAACATTGGATATTATATATATACACTATAATGTCCTTATAGCTCAGTCTCATAACACTGAGCACTATATTTATAACACCTGTGTAAGAAATATATTTATATGTACGTAAAATCTTTTGTGTGTGTATGTATATTTTTATGCTATATATATATATATATATATATATATATATATATATATATATACACACATATATATATATAAATGGAATTTTCTAACTTAACAGAATACAAAGAGAATGTTGATGATTTATTCCAATATATGTAGCATAATGTTCTGAACTGGCAGTAAAAAATGGAAGTAGCTTGTCTAAACATTTGCCATGGACATAGTGGTAGAGTAGCAAGGTGCTTGAAATGATGCATCTTTGGGGAGAAGTAGTAGAGTGGAAAATAATTTACCACTGAGAAACCCACTTAGATACTTTCAGACACTATCAAGTCTGCATTCCTCTTAAGTCTTGGGAAAAACTTGAGTTCCAATAGACATTTCAAGTAATATTCTTTTGGGAGAAAAATCCATCCTGGAAATCCTTATTCCAACCAACCTCATCATTAAGTATTCAATAGATTTATTTTTGCTCCAAGCATTCTGAGACAATTTTTTCATTACATAAAATTATGTAAAAAATTATCTTTATAAAATTCCAGTAACCCCATCTATTTCAAACACAAGTGTAATGACTTCCACATAATGCTTGTCCTCCACAAATTTGACATAGCAAATAACATGTAGTTGGTATGGAAGTTCTTTTGTATGGCTTGTTTTTTTCCAAGCCTGTCACCAACAGACTGGTTGTTTTTATGCAACATTTCTTTTCTTGTCAGTGGATCCAACAAATTGAAGACATTGGAAAAATCTCTCAAAGAATTCATTGAACTGAAAAAAGAATTCATGATGTTATACACAATTTAGCTGAAAGATGGCATAAAGTTATGGAAAGATAGAGAAATGCTTTGATTAGAGAATAATAATGCTATGAATTTATTAGAAGAAAAGAACTTTTTCAGGGAATATCGAAGACTTTCTGATCAACCTCATGTACTTTACCTGTGTTGTCAAAATAGTTGGCATCTATGAAATCTATACTCTTGAGAAGATTTTTTTACATGTGTCTTGAAATGTAATTTGTTCTTCTGTGCTGTATCCCTTCTGAACAAGAGTGATCATGGCTCTCCATAATTTCCCATCCTTTGTATCTCTTGTATGGCTAGGAAATGTCTCTTCTGCCAAAATACAGGTCTTGCAACCCATTCTTGTACATAGCTCTAGTGACTGTCTTCTTTGATAATTCAATTTCAAACTTGGCACCCATTAGCAATTTTTTTAGGTTATTTAGACACATCTTTCACACCTTTTCTTTCCAGAGTCTTTGAAATCTTTCACTTCCTACTCTTGATAGTCTTGTCATGTAATACAGAGTGCCATGGTTTAATTGCCACCATTTTATATTTTTAATTTCATGTGCATTGTGCATTGTTTGTTTTCGATTTTGCACAATATGGTAGGGTCAGTTGGGTACCATCTGTGAGAAAAAGAGCACCATGACACAATTCGCTCTACCAGAAACAGTAAGCTGTACTGATCAGTATTCATGCTTGGAGCTCCAGTATGAACATTTCAGAGCATTTGAGTGTCAATCTGTGGAAAATACAGAGGATTTGGAAAGTATTGTGTAGTGAAAATTGGAACAAAAATAATCATCTACCTGATTGCAAATGGCTGTGTATATGTTCTGCGTGCAAGGTTTATTTTTTTTTTACTGTAAAAAACATGGCTAGTCCCAGCAAGCTTATATTGCGAATGGTCATGTATCCTCACGCTGGCAGTCGCGTAAAACCGCAGAAAGTGAATTCATGCATGCAAATGAAGGAGAGCAGAAAAGGACATAAAAACGCTGAACACTAGTCACTCAAGGAAAAAAGAATCTTCTGTGCTAATATGAATATATACTTGACAAACATGGTGGATAAAAAAGTGAAGGTTTATTGTAAAAATCAGTATAATAAGAATAAATGTAACAGTTAGGCACAAGGTTGTTGCAAGTCAATCCAGTAATGAGTGATACTATTGGAAGGTCGGTAGTTCTCTCGTAAGTCTCAGTTGTACTCAACAGATCCCAGTTAGACTCTGTAGTCCATTGACTTACAGATATTTATAGGTAGTTACTAACTATAGTGTAGCCACTTATGGAGGGTGACAGGTTATTCCATTACATAATAAATCATTAGTGAATTCTGTAGCTAGCCACCCAAGCAGATATGCGTGTTCAAAATGAGTAGCCAGCCATTACTATTATATATATATATATATATATATATATATATATACATACATGCATATACACAGATATGAAATAAATATATATATATGTCAGTTCAATTGAATTATTTTTTCTGGTTTCCTGGAAGAATTTGAACATACATTGTCCAATGTGTTACAAGCACATTTGTCTTTCAAAAGCACTTATCGAAGCATTTTTTGTGGATTCATAAGGCTGTATCTGTAGGTAGTGGATTGTTTCTATGTGCATTGCTGGATGTGATGTTGGAATTTTTCAAATATTATATACTCATGCATTAGTTCGTGGTATCTTGTATATTTCTTTTATTAGAAACCTTAATCATAAGAGAATAACCTCTTATCAATAAAATTTAATTCAATTTGAGAACAAACATAGTAAATTAATATGAGCTTATTTAAAAACTAAAAAAATATAGAAGGTAAAAAAATAAAACACCATAAACTGACAATACAACATAATACTTAAATAAACTCAACATAACATCCACTGATGTATGAAGATACGAGACTCAAAAACCAATAAAATAAATACCATTTACCTATTGACACACTTATTAACCTACAGAAAATGGCTTATGAAAATTGGAATCAATCAGAAGACATTGGAAAATTTATATTCAAACCTTCTCCAGAAAAATAGTCCAAAACTAAAAGAAAGTTAAATAAAAAAAAATTTAAAGAATTTCCATTGGCCTTCACATAAACTTGCATAAATTAGAAAAATATATACATATATGGGCGCATGGCCAAGTGGTTAGAACATTCGCTTTCTGACCAGGAAACCCGGGTTCGAATCTCACCACCATTGATTTGTCAGGAAGTAGACTTCCTGAAGTTATTGGTCTGGAGGGACCCCAGCATGTGGCACCTTTGGAAAGTGCCTGAAAACCATTCTGCAGGTTGACCCAAGACTTGTGAGTGAAATTGGGTAGATGGAACCCTTGAGGGTTGTTGATAGCTGTTCTAGCACAAAGTCATCATGACTGGGGCTTTGAGCATACTGGCCATGTTCAGATTATTGATCACGCTAGATAACACGTTCTCTCTCAGAAACTGTAACTAAGGTCTGCTCAGCATAGTTGCAGTATAAACCACAGGTTGGCTCTGTGGGTGTTGAACAAACACAAATGTGCTTGAGTGAGCATCTGCAATAGGGATTGGTTAGCCACCCTAATAGATGGGTATCCTAGAATACAAGTGGCCAGCTATTATATATATATATATATATATATATATATACTTTCCCTGACGATCCGTTTAGGTGAAACCTAGGTAGGTTTGTCTAGCTCACTAGGTGTATCTATATATATATATATATATATATATATATATATATATATACACATACATACCCACACACACACGTTTGAATGGTTAGGCTGTTAGCATTCCAGTCAGAAGAACTAGGTTCAGATTTTCCTATGGTCTATATGTCAAAGTCATGACTTCTTGATAATACTGGCATCAGGAAATGATTCCAGCATGACATGGCACTATTGGGAAGTAAGTAAAAACCATACCAAAGGTTAACTCACGCCATCAGTGTAAGAAATTGTTGGAAGCTGTCAATGGTTATGCTTGGTCAAAATCACAAGTCATCATGACTGAGAGTTTGAGCAAAATTATTATTTTTACCTCAGTCCAATCATCAGGGCCATTAGAAAAAACATAACTATATCGGTTCACCCCATGCAAGGCAACAATGCCACTAGGTTACTAGGTTAGGTGTAAAAGAGAATAAGAAGACTTTAGTGAGGAGAAGTGAGGAAAATTGCATTTAAATATTGGAAGATTGTAGGTGGCAGGGAAGTAAGATATCAAAAGAGATTTGCACAGACGAGAGGTGCAAGAATAGTAACTATTAAAATATAACTATCTAGTAGTGTAGAGAGAATAGGACAAACCAAAGAGATAGGACCAATGAGAGTAGTTCACTGGGTGAAAACTGAGTGAATGTAAAACAATATAAATATGGGCAAAACAGCACCTGGACATTCTGTTTCACACTGTGCAACAAAACAGTCCACAGGTTACATGGCACTGTGAACAGGATTAACCAGTGGGTGAATTTTATTTTCGAAGAAAGAGATTTAAAACTTTATTGAGTAACATTTTAATGGCTAATGGCTTTAGGACAAGAAGTCATAGATTCCAAATACTTACAACTCATTCATCAGTTAATAGAGCTGCAGAAGGAAAATAATGAACTTTACTAAGGAATGGTTCAAGTGAGATTGGCTTCTAAGCCACCAGAAAGACTCGTTGTAGAACAGGGTTCAAATGACAGCAAGTGGGCATTGTTTGTTGACTCATGGAATTGATACAAGGATATGTGTAAAATAACAGACCCGGCTGAAATTCGAAATGAGCTGAGAAGCACTTACTTTACCAATGTGAACATGACATTCAAGCTGGTTGGAGCGGAAGACCTCAACACAGCCAGTGAACAGTAGCTCCTTCGTCATATACGACTCGTCACTGTTAAAGGTGTGCACAAGGAAGTGCACCGACAAAGATTCCACAATATAAGGCAACAGGAGGGGGAACCCATCACATATTTACTGGCAAAATTACGATCACAAGCAAAGTTCTGTGATTTTACCGTTCAATGTCTGAACGAGAGTTGTAGCTGGCAGGTGAACTACTCAGATGATATGGCAGCCAGTCAACTCATGGCAGAACTTGCAAACGATGAACACAAAAGTAAAGCATTAGCCAAAGCTAATAACCTTACTCGCTGGAGCAAAAGTTCAGCAGGTTGGTCTCCATCGAAACGATGGACAAATCAACACCCACTTACAAAATAATATAGCCCAACCCATGACATTAGATACGCTGTCAAAATTGAAAAAAAACTGTCGGAGGCTGACAGTACACCTGAGATCCCACCACGGACAGCATGCAAAGGATGTGGAAGTATGTCATATCCTGATGGATGGAAGAACTGTCCTACAATGAAACAACAGTGTTTCAAATGTGGTATAATAGGCCATTTTAGAAGGCTATGTTGGAAATCAAGAAAGTTTCCCACCATTGAGCCCACAAGTCAGCCAATAAAGCAACAGTCAGTGATATTTGGCAACAGAAAGGATTGGAACGACATGGTATTCGAGGGACATGCAAAGATGCCACAAAGAGTACCACACCATACTTCGGATGGGAACAAGTTTTGTAGGGGTCCTCCCAAAACACCACCATCCCTAAAGATAGAGGTTTCCCTGGTGGCGGAACCTCATGCAGAACTTGGGTGCAGCTTAGATGATCCAGACAGCAGTCAAGTGCACCGTATCTATGCCTGGGGCACACTGGGGCACAAACCTGCTACAGTGGACCAGAAATATTAAAAATGATGAAGTGCACAGTCAGTCACCTGGTACCAAGCAGCCACAGAAGGTATGACAAATGGCCAGCTAAAGATTAGAGGCATACTTTTTATGCACATAAGAGTTGGCCCCAGAGTGACTAGGCAAGAAGTTTAAGTTTCAGATCAAACATCTGGGTTTTATCTGTCGGAATCGGCTCTGAGGGACCTGGGTTTAATACACCAGAAGTTCCCAAACCAGATACCTGTGAGCAACATCAGTAATCAGTAAATACTGACCATTTATATTTCCATCTATAAGCATTTATTTGTTTTGGGGTGCGTAAATATTGGTCATTTACATTTGAATATATAGATATTTACTTGGTTTGGGGTGAGTTAAACATTGATTATTTTTTTTTATTTTGTATGGAAAAAGATAAGTATTGGTCATGTATCTTTGAGTTTAGAAGAATTTGCTTGGTTGTTGGTGCCTTCTGGGAGTAAATTTGCAGTTGCACTGGTTATAATTCCTGCATGAATAGTCAATGATTATTTCAACAATTAACTCTATTGATACAAGTAAAAAAAGAATTTTGTTTTTCAAAACATTAAAAAAATAAAAAAGCAAAAACTAACAAATCATATGACTAAGAGAAAAACCAATAAAAACAGGAAATATAAACTAAGAAGACCAAAATCAGACATCTTCCAAAACAATAGTAGACAGTGCTCAATGTTAAAATGACCAATACAGTTTAATATGCTAGTAAGTGACACAAAAACAGAGACAAAGTTCAAACTGCTACTTGTGTTTGACACTACCTTGATCTTTAGGTAGCCAGAATGTCTCTCTCTCTCTCTCTCTCTATATATATATATATATATATGTATGTGTGTGTGTGTGTGCAATTGTCACTTTTGCAGAAGAAGATGATCTCTTCACTTGGTTGCATTTTTTCTTCAGAATTTTATTATTTCCATCATTTTTTACCCAACCTAATGCTCTGCTATAAGCCCATGTTGGCATAGGGCAGTTTGGATAGAGGTAGTATCTTTGATATTTGGGACACTGCACCTTAGGATGTGCAGGCATCACTTGTCCTCAACCATTTCCTAAATCTCTCATATAATGGCTTAAAGTTGCTGTGCTCAGGAGATATATATATATATATATATATATATATATATATATATATATATATAGATATGTGTGTGTATTTGGCCAGCAATCCCTCTTTTAAACAAGTTTCATTAAAGCCAGTTCACAAGGTACTGTGATTAAGCTTTGCATTTAAATTTTCTTGTGTTTGTACAAGTGTTTTTCTGGACACAAAGTGTCTAAAAACTGTCCAAATGTTCTCTATATCTGAGTGTTTGCTGTTAGCCTTTAAAAAGGATGATTTTTATTTTTATCTGTGTGGTTTTTTATGTATGTATCTGACGTTATGGGAATGTTTTATTTTCCAAACATGGTCAGCATGTTGTGGCCATGCTCATAGTTAATGTTATTGAGTGTTGGCTTCTTTTTTTTATTTTTCGAGCTTCCATTATTTTTAATCTTTATTTACATGTGGATGAGGCTATCATACTTGAATTTTCTACTAGTATGTTATAGACGGATTTTGGTAGGTGTCCATGTCTGTTTAAATGAATCCTAATTGAGCTATGGTCAGGTAGGTGTAATGTGAGTCACCTAGATTTTTTTTAAGCGTTTCATCCCAAGCAAACTGGGAAGCCACTAGCATGCAAGGGGTTACAGAGAGTTGGATCAAGAGCAAATAGGAGTGATAGAGGAAAGGATGAAGAGAAGGATAGGGGATAGATCAAGGCATCTGGAGATGTCAATTGACATTACATTTGAATAGTTGGAGATTATAGCTATCAGTGAAATAGGAAAATGGGAGGGAGTTCCACAGGCGAGAAGTGCAAGACATGAATCTATTGGAGTCGAAGAGATGGCTACATCTAATAGTTTCAACAGTGAAAGGGTGAGAATGGGATGCCAGCCTCGTAGGACGCTTGAATTCATGAAGTCTGGGAACCAGTAAAAGCAGCTCATCAGAGCAGTTACTGTGAAAATATTTGTAAGAAAGACAGACGGAGGTGATGGCGCATTTGGGAGAGAGCAACTGGTGACAAGACGCCAGATCAGGGCCAATTACACTGCACATCCCTCTCTGGATTTTATCAAGGACCTTGAGACAAACAGAAGGGGCTCCAGACAATATATGGCAGCAATACACCATGAAAGGTTGAATGGTTGATTTTTAGATTTGAAGAAATCACTTCCTTGTGGTGGATGAAGCTCGTAACTCAATGTATTTGTTCCATGTCAGGTCAGCAGTCAATGTGAGATCAAGCAGTCGCCAGGAGTTGCTCTTGTGGAGTTGAGCGTCAGACATTCTAATGGGTGGCAGGAATGGTTCTCTGTGGTGAGTAATAGAGAGAAGTTTTGTTTTTGAGGCATTGAAGTTAACCAGCCAATTCCTGCCCTGGTCCAGAGCCAATTGGAGGTCATTTTCGAGACAAACAGCCAGGATAGTTTTGTCAGTGACACAAGATTTGTTTTTGAGGCAAGAGTAAATAGTAGCGTCATCTGTGTAGATGCCTACTTGGGAACCTATGACATCAGGAAGATCATTAATGAAGTTAAAGAACAGAGTAGGACCTAGGATAGAGCCTTGGGGAACACCTGCATTTGTGGGATAGGAGCTGGAGGAGAATCTGTTGAGAACGGCCTTCAATGCACGTTTGACAGGAATGATTGTATTAAGTCAAATAATCGACCTGAAATTCCATAAGCCTCAAGTTTGCAAAGAAGGCTGGCATGCCAAACCCTATCAAATGCTTTTGAGATATCTAGAGCCATGGCACGAGCTTCTCTGTTATTACGAAGAGCTTGGCATGTAGTGGTAGGACCAATATAATTATTTACAAGTTTTGGACAGTTTTTAGACACTTCATGTCCAGAAAAGAAAACTTGTACAAATACAAGAAAAATTAAGTAAAAAGTTTAATTGCAGTAACTTGTCAGTTAACTTTAACAAAACTTGTGTGTGTGTGTGTATGACTTGCATATTCTTATTCTTATGTATAGAGTAGTGTTCAATTTTAAATACTCTTAAAAGAGTTTTTTAATTCTTATTTCCTAATACCAAACTGTTTCACCTATTTCAGTGTGATTTTCGAAAGAGGTATTTGATGTCTTTGAATGCTGCCAAACTGTACAGTTCTTTTGCCTATTTACTAAAAGGAATCTATCAGTGCAACAACAGTTCAAAATAATTTAATTCCTTTTGTTTATTAATCCATTTACTTGGTTAAATTTCCAGCTTCTTCTCACATAGATTGCAATTTCTTCCTATGCTTTTCTTCATCTATTTTTTTTTAATTATATCCTATTCTACTGGTGGTGCTTCCCCTTTCGTTTATTGCTTAGAATCTGCTATGCTTACAAAGGAAGAGTTCCCAATACCAGAGAGTGTTTGCAGATATAAACTGTGTGGACTTTAATGCTGCATGATGAGTGGTAGTTTCAAGCCTCAGTTTATACTGTTTATATCTGTCTCTCTTCCACACCCATAGCATATGAACCCATACTAATTTCAAAGTTCAAGCCTTTTTAAAAGCATAAGCACTCCATAATGTCTTCCACCTTCTTTCACTGAAAAAGATCAATGATAGTCAAACGTACTAAGATCATTAAACCAACCAAGATAATTGCCTTGAAGCAGCCTAATGTCATTATCAGATGATTCTCATTGATGTTCGCCATCACGTGGTGGTCTTTAACAGAGTTCTTTGTATTGTTAGGTCAGTGTTTGACCTCCCTCCTCATGATATCACATATTTATTCAAATCAAGAGAGCTAAGAGGCCACATATTGTGGGTGTAGTAATTGTGTAAATTCTCAGCCAGTCACTCCAAGATCAAGCAAGATATAAGCAGAAGGCAGTGAGAGTTCTGCTGACACAAATAGGATCTCCCCTGGACTATTACGTTCACAATATCCAGAACCTCAGTATAGGTAGCAACATTGATCATGAAACCTTGTGGGAAGCAGTGCAGCAGCATAATATTTTCATAGCTCATGATCCAAGGAACCATCTCAAACAACTTGGTGTGCATGACTATGGGTACCTCCATGCAGAGCCACCTGTCATTGCTTCTACTTCGAGTTATTCTCACTGGGATACTTGTGCCTCTTCACCAAGTACTTTTATCAAATCACTATTCTCCCATGTCATGTCACACATGTACAACTCTGTTCCATCACTCTAATCATCAGATGTCCTTATAGCAGCACATACCTGACATTGAACTTTGCCATCTTGAGCACCTTGATGCTGATCTTCATTCAATTGCTAGAGTCATATTTGATGATGTCCTCAACCTGCTGGATAAACTTGTCCAGCCTTGTAACATCTGATTGATTAGACTTTCTGCAGGGTTTACCAAGAGTGAAGGTGGGAGAAAAGACTGGGTAAGCGGAACCAAAGAAAGGATAAAAGCTGAATGGGGTTTAAGAAGCTAGAAGATGGTGACTTACATTGTATTTAAATTTTTGAAGATTGTAGTTATCAAGGAAGCAAGGAAACAGAAGAGAGTTCCACAGAGCAGTGGCCATGAAGATATTTGTAGAAAAGACAGAGGGAAGCCACATCACATTAGTGAGAAAGAGACTAAAGTTGAGATGGATTACATTGCAGATCCTTCTTTGATTTTGTCAAAAACCTTGAGATGAGTAGCAGGAGCACCAGGCCAAATATGGCAACAGTATTCAACGCACTGGTGAATGGTAGATTTGTAAATGTGCAAGATGGACTCTGATAAGAAAAATTTCTTGTATCAGATTAAAAGCTGCCATATTTAGGCAAGAAAAGAAATGAGAATGTTATAATTTACTTCATGTCACATCAGATTATGTAGGGTTGTTTCTATGTATAGCAACTAAAGATTTTTAACATTTCAACCAAAAAACAGCACTGGCTGCTTTTAAAATTTTAGGTAACCCCATCTCTTAGTTAAACCAAAGACAGTATAAAACTTGCCAATTATTAAATCCAGAAGATGGCTCCCAACATTTGGCCTATATATAAGTATATTAATATTTAATTCACACTAATGTGACATCTGACTTATGACCATATATCTTGACAAAGTTATTTATCTCTGGTAGCCCTTTAAAATTGACAGAGAATAAAACAGGTGAATGACCACCTGTATAGATTAATCACATATAACAATCAAACCTACCAGTGCAACATAATTACACCCCTTGTTAACCATGAACTCAGATACATTATATCATTAATACAGAATATACACTCCATTTTGATACAAATGCCCACACAAAACAAGGCTTAAGTTAGAGGGTTATTTAATATTTAATTTAAACAGTTAATCTTTGTAAATCAATAAACATTAGTATATCTTAATCTTTAACCATTAATCTTGTTTGCAAGTCAGTAACCACCACATTTATTTTCATTTAAAGAGTTTGTACATTTTTGGAGACAGCATGTGCGTGTGTGTGTATGAGGGAGTGAGTGAAAAAAATCTATGATAACTATATGAGATAGATATCAAAAGGGATCAGACCAAGATAAGAGATATCATAAAAATGATTAATATTAAAAAATAGAGAAACAGAGATTGGATATGGGAAATAGAGCAAGAAGAAACGATAACAGATGGAGCAAAAGGCTGCTTCATTGGAGGGCAGTGCACAGTAAGAAAAGACCAGTCAGATGAAGAAAGGATAGACAGATTGCTGTTGAAACATGGCAGAAAATAGTTGTCTTAGTTATATCATCTATGGCAATAAACCTGTTCAGAAATATGTCAAGTGCTAGCTTTCTAACAGCAATGGTTAAAAATAGGAACTGAAGCTGTACCAGATAACAGAAACCACATCATTTGAGGAATTGCAACAGATAAAATGGTTATCAGATGTAACTTGAAGAGAAAATAATGATATAATCAAGATACTGACATCCCACACTATTCCAAATAAAAGTTTAGGAAGGAAGTCTCTCCAGTAATACTTGGAAGGGTGCTAAAAGCTACTCAACTTGAGAAAACCTCTTTTTCAGAAAAAATGTTTTAAGACAAAGATTCTACAAATTTCAACCAAAAGTGAACTGATTGCTTTATTAATGAATAACAAATGTTTCTTTATAAGAAAAACGCTAATATTGTCATTAATATTTATTCAGACTCCTCATATTTTGGTGAAAGTTGACTGTATATTTTGTAACTTTACCATAGCTGGTGATACTAAGAATAAATAATGTATATTTTAATTTCATTTTAAACATTTTCTACATTTTATCAGTAATAAATATCTCAAAGCCCAGGGAAAAAATGTGGAGTTACCTTCTCTTTTCTTACCCATAATCCTGTTTCAAAATGGCAGACTCTCTGGATACAAATGGAAAGAAAAGTTCTGTCATAGAATTTCTGTTTGCATCAGTTGCTTTTGTAGATGATGTAACTTAATATTAAACATTCACTTCCAGCATTTATCATATATATCATACAATTAAAATGTACAAATATACTCCATTTTTAATACACACAAACTTGTTAGAGACTATACAGTGCCTCATTCTGTCAGCAAGCAAAGACTTAGCTTCTTTGAGGACACATTTAGGATTATGATGAGCAGACACAATGAGACATCTTGTCATCAGAATTATCACACTGTTTACAGGCGGCTAAATGGATTCCTGTACTAGCAAGTGTGAACCATGAAGAAGATTGTGATTTCACTGAATTCTGATTTGATAGCCAACTAAAGTCACTGCATTTGAACAGCATCAAAATGACAAATGCTTGCCATTTTCACTTAGTTAAAATTACCAGAAAAAGAAAAAGTTATTACATCAGTTGGTTGAGAGTTAGCAGATAGAAGAGTTGATGCATGGCATTTAAGTAGTGACAGCAGTCACTTTCTAACAATGCTACATGCTGAGATCATCTTCCCAGACTGATATAATCAAGAAGTCACCTTCTTGAAAAATTGAACATTGTCAGATTTGAATGTTGGTCTCAACCAGTAATGATGTTTTAACCACTCAGTCATGCACTCATTTATATTTGCATGGATTTACAGATCTTGATTATAGTGTTCTGTTTTCTCCTGTTAAAACTCATTAAATATCAAAATGTGTCTCAACAGGTCAATGGCTTGGATGAAAGTGTAGTATCTGTTCTTTTCTGAACAGCATTTTGGACAGAGAAACAATAAGATACTAAAAGTAAAACTGTTCATTACACAGAAAGATATTAATCCGACATTGTTTCTTATTGTTGCAATCCCCAAAAACCTAAAATATGTATTCAAACATGGACATATGTAGCCAGGATTAAAGCAATAGTTATCTTACACATTTAAACACCATAGTATTAGTAAAATAATAAAACCAGCAAATCAGAATTAAGGATTCAAGCAAAACATTGAGAATCTAAAATTTTTATTCAAGTTGAGCCCTTCTCTACTGATGTCAGCAAAGAAGAATTGATATTTAGACAGATAGTGGTATCACGACTGACACACCACAACCATATTGATGGACCAGGAATGACACACCTGCACAACACACAGGTGCCATGAAATTTCAATCACTACACCTCAATGAAGAATTTGACCCTAGAACTAATGTTCCGCTGATAGATAATTAGAGTTATTTTTTAAGTCCAAGCTTTGTATACTAAAATGAAATATGCTCCCAAAAGCTTACATGTGTTATTTCTGATTGATGCTTGCTGTTCCCATAATGAACTAATTACTCTGACAGAGACTCATTCTTTTTCTTTTCCATGGTGCAATTATTCCACCTAATAAATAATTGTTATTGTTTCTTTTATAAATCCATGTTTTTGTTTATTCATGTTTCTGTTGTTAGAGGTGTTGCTACTTGAGAGCCAACAAAACAAATCATAGCTATCACAGCTTCTATATTATTACAATAAACTTAAATGCATTTGAGTAGATATCCCTTTGTCTTTTTTGGTTTTATTTTTAGCTTTTTAAATAGTATAATTGACCCTGGCCAGCTAAGAAACATCTTAAGGATACTGAATCACACATTCATACTCCCTAAAAATAATATTTAGATAGATTCATACACTGACATACAGACAGATGTTTATGAAGTCAAGATTGGTCTGGCACAAGTCCACAATAAAAGAGCACCTCCCAGGGAGTGAACACATTAGCAACCGTCTCTGTTAATCACTGTTCATCAGTTTAAAAAGAAATTGAAAGTATATGTTTACTCAGTTTAGTTAAATCTAGCAAAATGGCCATAATAGAAAAGCATCAGCAGAGAAGTGATCAAAGCAGTAATGGTTTTTGTTAATGGCTTAAAAAGAAATTGACAATACATTTTACTAACCTTAGCTTAGACTGGTAATGCCAAAATAGAAGAGTACAATCCAGGAATTGGACATTTAGTCAGCTTATTAGTAAATCTGACAAGAGGCTATAGAAGTACAGCACTCAATGAGAATCAAACTTACTAAATAACTAACTACAGCAGTTACATTAATATTTATTTTATAAAAGGGTAAGTACTGACTAAGCTAAACTTAAATTGGCACAAGGCTACAATCATGGATCACCCAGTAAGGATGAAACACATGATGTGCTTGCAAGATTAACTTTCCAGTTACAGTTGTTGCACTTTTAATGAAAATGAATTTAATATAGATATTTTTTTTAAAGCAATTTGCCTCAAGCCAGGCAAGATTGTTACTAGCATTCAAAGAGTTGGAGAGGACTGGGAACAAGAGTAAAAAGGCATGTTTGGGGAAAGGATACAGAGAAGGATGGGGAACAAGCTCAGGGTGTCAGATGTTGATTGACATTACTTTTGAATATTTGAAGATTGTAGTCATTGAATAAGTAAGGGGAAGGGAGTTCCCCAGACAGGAAGTACGGGAGAAAAAGCTCTTTGAGTAGAAGAGATGGTTACATTTAACCATTTTGACAGTGAAAGATACCAGCCTGGTAGCTCCCTTAAATTCATGAAGTCTGGGAACCGGTAAAAGTAACTCGTCGGAACAGTTACCATGAAAATACTTTTAGAAGAGATAGAGGGAGGCCACAGGACATCAGTGGGATAGCGATTGTAGACTAGATGCCAGATCAGGACCTATCATCTTGCATATTCGTCTCTGGATTTTGTTGAGGACCTAGAGACGTACTGTGGGAGCACCTGACCATATATGACATCAATATTCCATGTAAGGATGAATGGTTGATTTATAGATTTGAAAGATGAACTCAGACGAGAAAAAATTTCTGGCATGACACAGAGAGCCAACTTTCCTTGCAGTAGATGAAGCTATTGATTTAATGCATTTATTCCACTAAGATATATGAAACATGTAAAGTTAGGCTGGAAGACAGCCACCAGAGGGGTTATAACTGTGTTACTTTTATGTCAAAATTCACCCAGTACTAGAATCAAGATGAATGAGATATGTGAAATGAATGAAAGAGAAGGTGATAAGAAGTGTAGATGATGAGTTTAAGGAGGATAGATAATGAATGACTCTCGATTTGAAGAGGTTATGATTGTATCATTCAGGGAATCACCCAAGTGAGAGTTAGCTCCACATGGGGCTATTCTTGGGTCAAAAGTCATCTGAGTGGAAATTTTTTTTACATTTATAATACAGGGGAAAATGAGGCTGATTCAAGTGTGTAACATGGAATGTCTTAGCTGTAAATGTCTGAATTGGTTAAACTGAAGTACATAACTCCTCTGAATGCTTGACATGGAAATAGCAAAAGATTAATAGCAGGCTCGCAATATTTATATGCGGGGGGAAAGAGGCTGGTGGAGCCAGAAAGCAAATAAATCTTCTCTTACAAGAATACATAAACAATTTTAAACTCAGGTGAGATCTTATGGATTTTAGAAGGATGCATGTTTGTGTGTATTTTAGGTGAAGGTGTGTGTTCATATATGATAGACAAAGAAGAAGCATACAAAAACTTGTGTTTATACTATGAACCGTTTATTCTTTTTATCGTGACTGTAGTGAAACATAGTTTGCAATGTCTCTTGGGAATTTGTTTTCTTTTTTGGTTCACAAGTAATTTAGAGTAAGTAAGGATAACAATGGTTAAAATAGTCAAGCTCAAGTCAGCTTTGTGCCGAGTTGGAATGATCAAATTACTTACTTCATGCATAGGGCTGCAAGCCACACCCAAATGATTATGTTGCAGTATAAGTAGAAAGAGAGTTCAGTCATCAGTGGACTGAGGAAACTAACATTCCATTCAAGGAAGAGAAAGAGGGTGTGTGAGGAAATGTTTGCCTTTTCATAGACTTCAACATCCAAATAGGGCAGTCATATTTCTGGTTCCTTTACTCTTATGGAAGAGTGTATTTCTTTTTTTTTTTATTTTATTATCATTAATTTATTTATCGATTTTATTCAGTTTTCCCACAATCTAACAGTCTATGAAGCTAACTGAGACCAGAGAATTCTCCATACAAAAGCTTAGTTAAAAAAAAATAAATACCATGCCAAAATCTATCAAATGAACCCAGCAAAACTTGTTAACTACAATTAACACTTGAAATATTCTACAATGTAATAATTATCTTTTCTCAGTTTTTATTCATTCACATGTTCATCTAACTTTATCAAGCAAATACAGGCTTGTCGCCTTTGTCTGAATTTCTGAGATAAGAAATTATAATTATTACTATTGAATCAATGGTAGTAAAAATGACAGCATATTTCCTTAAGTTGATCCTATTATTAGACATTTTTCACTATGTATCTGTAAGAAAATCATTTACTATTATCATATATACTCAACCCTTTCATGGTCAATCTCTTCACCTGCCAGTTTCATAAACATCTTGGTACAGTCTGCTATTATGATAATGAATAACACTGCCATCTGATATTGCAAGTGCAAAAGTTATAATTATTATATCAAAAAGCTATAAAAATAATATATATATATATATATATATATATATATATATATATGATTAAAACAAAATTTAGCATTTACATTTAATAGCTGACAAAAAAGATAGATCAGAGCTAAAATATGTTCTCAAAATAAAATCACACATTATAGGATTAAACACTGATTTGGGTTTACTCAGAGAATATAGTTTCCACAGGGAGCCCTCTAACCAACAACATTGTCAGGAAGAGTGAGTTCTACTTTTTTGTTTATTAATCTCACTGAAAAAGGACGTGTGTCTAAAAATTCCAACTTTAAAATCTTTCTCTTCATGTTTCAGTTTAATCAAAAGGCTAATATATAATGAATATCAATCTTATTGTCAATTATTGTTATTTATTTTGTTGTCTTTTTATTCTTCAAATTTCATCAACCAGCCTATTATATATATATATATATATATATATATATATATATATATACACACACACACACACACACACATACTGGACTCTCCTGTCATTTATCAACATATGAGGGTCAAGCAACTCAGGAACTGACAGCCAGACACCTGCACATATGATTTGATTATAGTGGTGAAGCTTTTATGCAGAACCAACCACACTTTGTGAAGAGGCGAATACAGAGACCTGGCGCACTGTGTGCCAAAGGACCCTTTCGAAGTTTTTGAATTCAGAGTTGTCCTTCTCCTATACCAGTTGCCATCCAAACATGTAGAACCCAGTCTATCCTGCTATTTACCCATAGCTTGGGGGAGAAGAGGAGGATTCATACCTTTCCCAAGGGTATTGGCACGTAAGTGAATGTAATGGACTCAACTGGAATTCGAACTCAGCTCTCTGATTCCTCAATCTGAGCCACTATCCATTACTCCACCATACATACACATATATATTTGTAGTAGGTATGTATGTATGTAATGGAGGCATGGTGTAGGAATCTATAAAGGCTCAGAAATAGGAATCAGAGAGCAGGGTTCAAATTCCATTCAAGTTCATTATATTCACTTTGGCAAAGGTATGAATCTGTTGGGGTAAAGAAAAGACTCAACTGATTGTAGCAACAGCAATAGATTTCTTGTTTCTCGGCCGCAACACTTGTAGCCAAATCGCAGTTCACACGATAGTCTGACATAACAGTCCAACACACCGTAGAGACAACAAAATGTGGTCACAAATCCAACCTTCACTTCTCGCCAACAACAACGCGTGTTCATCTCACAGCTCAAAAAAAATCATCTCCTTTTATAAGCAAAAAACAACGACTTCTGTTCACTGAGAGAATTTTGATTGGTCATGCCATTCAGTAGAGGGAAGAACATTAGCATAACTTCTAGTCATTGATGTAGATTTTTGCTGACTACTTTTTGGTAATTTTTCTTCAGCAGATCACACACAAAACATGAACATTTTTTCAGGGTACCTGATTATCTCTTTCACTACACTCCCCCCTGTCACATAAGTGACACTCATGGGCAGGCCTCTTTATTCTTAAACTTCTCCGGAGCAGAGCGACTGTTGGAGGAGATTGTGCGTTATGTTCTGAGGATTCTTCTGATCTGACAACCTCACGCACAGAGTCTTTGTCATCTAAAGAGGTGCTAGCCCTACCTCCGATGGTAATTATTTGTTCACTTTCTGACCACTCACTGCTAGTGTCACTTGTTGAAGTATCTGCACCTACATAGCGACGCAAGTCCTCGATGTGTCTTGATATGCCATCAACCAGCACAGAGTGCGAGTTACTTACTCCAGTGACATGCCCCACCCAGTACCGAGTTGTACACCATCTATGTGGAGCTTTTAGCCGCACGCAATCCCCCAAATCATACGTTGCACGTTCTTTTATCCGTTCAGTTGAATGCGTTGTGTCAATGCCTCGTAGCCGGAACTTTGTACTGATAAATCATGTTGGCTGGCGCAGTTGAGGGTGATACATTATTGTCTCTCGGAGTAACATTGTACCAATACACCACCTCCATTATGGAACACTGCTTCCTAGCAGCGATTCTTTTGTTGCTTCGATGACATTGCTCAATTATGCCATTTCCTGATGGGACATACGCGCAGCGAAATCTGAGGTGTACTCCCAATGAATCCACAAAATCTTTGAATAGTCCACTTCGGAATGCAGTGTTGTTGTCAGTAAGAAGTTCCATTGGAGGTCCACATTCAAAGAACAATGACCCCAAGTGGTCAATGACACTTGCGGAATCCTGTCGTCGGAGATGTCACCAAATAGTGAACCGGGTTGGGCCACAGTCAATCAGGGTTAAATAGTGATGTCCGTTATAATGGGTGATGTCCATTCCAACATGGTGCCACACCTTGCTCACACTCACTTGTCCTTTTTGCCATTGCACAGGTGCTGGGTCGATGTACTGACACTCCTTGCATTCCCTGACACTGCTCTGACAGCAGCTTTGGATACGGAGGGATAAATCTGCCTCACGAAATATAGGGTCCGTTTTACACCGGGATGTCCGCTTTGGCAATGCACAGATTTTAGTAAATCTGAGTTATGGTTGCTCGCTGATGTTACACAGACATGTCCTACTGGCTCTACCTCTTTCTTAATAGTGTCAAGCCATTTTTGGGGTACCCTTGTTAAAGTATCGGCCTTGTTCTGATGTGATCTGACTAGCTGTATATTTACGGATAAGTGGTATTCACTTACCAACTTTCCCAGCGTGTCTAGCCGCCTTCGAATGAACATCTCGCTCGCAGCCTTTGTACGTATCCTTTTGTCTGCTCCACTGTCGACAAATCGAACCATTCGTGAGTGACCGAGAGCAGCCCGAATCTATTAAAGCGGTACGCGTTATTCCATTGATGCGCATCTTAATCACAGGGAGCCCCTCTTTCATGCTCAGTGCAGGGAAGAGACCGGCACTGACATCACATCCCCCATTCCATTTCCCGGACACTTAGAGACATTATGACCTACTTTATGACATTGGAAGCATCGTAGATCAAGACGTGCCTTTCGCGTCGACCCACTGCGCATTTCTTCGCTAATAATCTTTTGCATTAGATTTCAACTCTTTAAACTGATTGTACTGACTCGAACTTTGCCTTTGATTTTTGCACAAAGTGTAAAAAATCATTTTTTTTCGATTTGTCAACAACGGGACAGTGCTCAAGACAGTGACAGTGCAGTCTTGAGCACTGTCCTGTTGTCAGTTATAGACACTATTCTGAGAAATTCTTGCATTTGACATGGTTCTAGGTTGATGGATTTGTTTCCATTGGTATTTTTCTGTTGTTTGTAAGTACATTGCACAATTTTTTTGAGGGCTCAGAAAAAAAAAAAAAAAAGAACAGAGATTCTATGGAAACTATTACTGAAAGTGAAGTAATGCTTCTCAAAGCTTTTAAAGATTCTTCCTTAAAAGCTGTAATATAAATCTATGTTTAAGATTTTATTTCAAATGTGGTGAAAGTCCCCAGAAGATGAACCATGAACTGACTGATGTTCATGCCAAAATGATGAAAACTTGAAAATGTTTGACAATGAAGATCAGCACTTGAACATTGATTTTAGGTTGTTAATTTATTATTTTTATTTTGATGACAATTCCAGAAGAAAGATTTGTGTATTTAAATACATGAATTAAGTAACAATGTGTTTAGATGTATGAATTAAGTAACAATGCGTTTAGATGTATGAATTAAGTAACAATGCGTTTAGATGTATGAATTAATGAACAATGTGTTTAGATGTATGAATTAATGAACAATGTGTTTAGATGTATGAATTAATGAACAATGTGTTTAGATGTATGAATTAATGAACAATGTGTTTAGATGTATGAATTAATGAACAATGTGTTCAGATACATGCATTAAGAAACAATGACAATTATGCATTTCACTGAAAGTTTCAAAAAACTGAAACAGTTTTTACATATAGTGATTTCAGGAATCAACTTGTAAAGACTGATCAGCATAAAGGCAGCCATGATGAGTTGATAGAATTAAAACATAATTTTTATTGAAAAGGTCCCAGATAAAAATTTAAGCGTTGAGCTATTTTTCAAAGCTCAGTGTAACTTCTTTTTGAATTTCACTACTTGTTAATTTTGGGGGTCCTTTTTCTAATATCTGGGTTATTTTCGTCTACTAATAAGAAAAAATCCAATTTGAAACTTACTAAATTTTAGTTCCAAATGCTGCCTAATTCACTTATTGAAGTCCACTTTGACACCACCCTTTTTTATATGCCATTTCCTTTCAGGATGGGGGAAAAGATGGCTCTCCACAAATTCCAGTTCTTTATTTCTCAGCCTCTGAATCTTTACCATCTTTATCTTTTTTCTGCTCTTTATATATGCAGAATCATTAAGTTAATTAGACCTTGAAGAGTTTATTTTCAAATTATCCAGGAATGTCATGTGTTTTTCCAGGATTTCATCCCTGTATATATTAACAGAAGATTTGAAAATTAAATGAAAAATTTTGGTCTCATCTGTTCACAGAAAATAAGAGGTTTGAGCATGTAATATCATTCAAGGGAAAAAGTTTAGAGCCACAGTTATTTTCCAAAACTGAACATTGAGGAGTCAAAATTCCAGTTAATTTCTGGATAGCTATATACAAATTTCATGAAAGATCAATTAAAGTCCTTTGTGAAGGATTTTTTTTAATTGATTTTATAATGGCTAATGAAAATTGAAAGTATTCAGACATTGAATAATGCATATTAAATATGAACTGGAAATCAGGAGAATTTTCCACAATATTAAAAAAAAAAAATAAATAAAAAACGCCTTAACAAAAAACTTTCATTGGTCTTTAACCAGACTTGTGTAAGTGAAAAATTGCTGCCCAAAATCCACAAGTAATTTGAAAAGAATTTACAAAACAAGCCAGGCTCTGTATAGAGCAATCAAGATTGCCTCATCAGTAATAAGTATTGCAAGTCATTTGCTGGCTTCAAAAGTCACTGACATTCTCATGAGAACTGAAACCATGCATAAACTTGTCAGTAATAGCCATATGTGTTGAATTAGGAGACAGCCATCATGTATGTATGCAGAGAAAATCTGGATTAAATCTGACAGAATGATGAAATAAAGAACTGGTAGGAAATCTTTATAAATCTGACATGTTTTGCTATTTATTTTGCCTTATCAGAAATTCTAGGAGTGAAAGGATTTGGAATTATTTCAGGTTTTTAAATTTTATGTTGCTTTGTTTTCTTGATTGTCTCACTGTCACACATATATTGGTATTAATGTTTATGTGTCTATCAATTTTAAAATTCAATGTCTGTTTTGTTTTTATTGGTTTTGTGGGCATTACATGTATATCTCATGGCATCTTTGTATATGTTTAATTTTTGAAATTGTACTTTTAACTTTGTATTAAAAGTTGGGTATACGATTAATTTTGTCAGTGAAATATCTAATACTAGTTTATATCATTTGTATATGTATTAAACATAATGATAATATTAGCCATTTCCCTACAAGGAAACATTTGGAATTCATTGTCTGAGCAGCCAGTACTGTTTTGGGTTGTAATTTATAAAATCTATCACTTAAAACACTTTTTATCCCACTTTCCAGTGTTGATGGGGATTTCCTTCTGATCCTTTTATTTGAAGAGGTGTGGAATGTTAACTTCTTGATTATATCATTATTTTCTCTTTGAGCTACAAGTGCTATCATTTTAGTTGTTACTGCTGTTGCTGCTCCTCAAATGATGTGGTTTCTGTTGTTTGGTACAGTTCTTTGTAATTCTGTAGTGTCTGTCTACAATGTTCAAAGAAGGATGATCTTTGCCAAGAGGCTTTACTCTCTCAAAGTGGTTTTTCATAATTGATCTTAGGAATCAGTTATATACAGCTGGTAGTTTAGATATTCCTGAACAAGTCCGCTGCTATGCATGGCATCCATATGATCTACTGAGACTGTTTAAGAACATGAATTGAGTTTCTTGGTTACTATTTTTGTTTAGTAGCTATTTCTTTCATTCTACCTCTAATGCAGCCTATTCTATATTCAGTTTTTTTATCATCTTCTTTTATGTGCTGTGTCACTTCAGGACGTAGGCGATCATGGCACTCCACATCTTCTTGTTCCTTGTAGCTCTTAATAAATTTTGACTTTGTTATTTCTCCCAAGCCCTTTTCTACCATCCATTTGCTCAACCTCATGAAGTATGTTACTTTCTACTTTCCTCTGTCCTGATTTCCCTCCTTCTGTCCTGCAAGTATCAGGTTTTCCAAGCACTCCTTCCTCATCACATGCCCCAGAAATTTCCACTGCCACTTCCTGATGTTAAATATAAGTTTCCTTTTTGTTTTCATTTTCTCCAAAACTTTGTTGATTGCTCACATATTCAGTCCGTGGTATGCTCAGCATCTTTCTGTAGAACCATATTTCTGTTGCTTCAAGTCTCTTCCTATTCATCTATGCTAAATTTCTCATAAATGGTCCATACATCAAGATATTTTAAGTATTTACTGAAATTTTATGATGGAGTCAGGGTAGGTGCCATCATTGTCTTCATTTCAATCCCAGATCATAGTTTCTGTATATGTTTCATGAATATTGGTTATATCAAGTATCTTGTGGGTATTTACTTATTCCTTATCTAATCATGTGCAACTAGACTCCATGTTGTGATATTGTTCTATTTCAATCACCTCGTCATAGATCTACTGTAGGCTGAATAACATATGTAGTAGTAGTAGTAGTAGCATCATTTAATATCAGTATTTTAAAAAATCTGTTTTTCCTTTGCTTCTGATGGTGAGAAAAGAAACAGTAATAAAAAGATCTTTATTGACCCATGATGTCAAAAGAGTGCATAGGTGTCCGCTGAAGCATTTTATGCTTTAAAAGCTGTCAGACATATAGATATCAAAGTCGACTACACACCTGCTACTAAGCAGATATAGCACAAAGTAAGCTAAGATTAGGCCAGGAATCCCCAGTAGACATGTCAAGTAACTGTAGTCTCACACTAACATAACATTCCATGTATATTTATACACCGTCACAGTCTTAAATGAACATCCTCTAAGTGTTGTAATTCGATAATTTTTGCCATGGTTAGTATTCTAAAAATTGAACTGCCAGGCCCCTTAAATGTTGAAACTAGCGAGTTTTATATATATATATATATATATATATATATATATATAGTGGACTGTTGTAGCATACCTACAGACGATAATGGGTATATCCCCATTCACATAAATACAGTAGTAAATACTGCATGCTGGTCTGCAGTTAGAGATTCATTGCGGAATTCACTTGACAACTTCTTCTATGCACCGCTAGTAAATCTTATATGTGTTGTTCATGTCCTAAGTATTATCATTCATTACCAACCTTCATGTGATTATTCTATTCAGTAACCTTCCATAGGTTACAAGATGGACTCTCTTGCTAAAAAACTTTCAAAACTTAAGGAACCTAACAGTTTGGTTTTTAGAACTGAATTGCCCGAATACCCACACATGATTTGATTATAGTGGTGAAGGCTTGTATAGGATCAACCACACTTTTCCAAAAATATAATAACAGCAATTGTGCACAATGTGCAACAATGTCCCCAAACAGCTGTGCACATGTTTAAATTCAGAGTTTTCCTTCTCTTAGACTGCCACTCAAAGCAAGAGATTCCAGTCTACTCTGTTATTTAACCTAGCTGGTGTGAAGAAAATATGGATCGATATCCTTCCCAAAGGTATTTGTTTCAGAGTGAATATAACAAACTTGGCCAGAAGTTGAACTCTGCTCACTGATTTCACTTTCTGTGCATGCATATTATATATGTGTGTGTGCGTGATAGAATTTGTGGGGAGATTTGAATATATGTGTGTGTGTGTGTGTGTGTGCATCTAAGTATTGGTGAAAGTATTTCTATTCATTCAATAATGATATTCTTATTCAAGTAAATTAGGTGTTGTTATCAGTTATTTCTTACTCACTTGTATCAGTTCTTTGTCTGTTATAGTGTCTGTCATTTTTGTAGCCTCAAGGTTTCGCTTAGCCAATTTTGTCTCATCATGAACACAATTTTAAGTACACCATCATCAACATTGCTGACATCTGTTTCATTGTCCTCAGTACTGACATCGTCGTCTGGAAAATGTGAAATCTAGGGTAACGCTTAATTTTCTGCAGAAATCAATACCTTGTATGTTTACTAGCGAATGCAAGATTTCAAGTACAAGATCAGGAATTCAAGGGAAAAAGAGAAAAAAATTTGAAGAAAGTAAAAGGTGAATAACAGAAAAAGTAGAAAATAGGGAAAAAGAAAAAGAGAAAAAAAAAAGAAGAGAAAACAGAATTCCAGTTAGGTGAAAGAAAGAAAAAGAAAATGAAAAAAGAAAAATGTGGGAAAACAGAATTCGAAAAAAGTAAAAGAAGGTAAAAAAGCAAATAAAAATGTAAAAATAAGAAGAAGTGGTAAAGAAGAAAAATGAGAAAAAGGATAAAGAATGAGAGCAAAAGAAAGACAAAAAGTGAAAAAAGAAAGAAAAAAGTGAAAAAAAAGAAAGAAAAAAGAAAATAAAAAGATAAAAAAAAGGAAAAATGAAATAATAAAAGAGAAAGTCAAAAAGAAAAAGAAAAGAGAAAGAAAGAAAAAGAGCAAGGGAGAAAAAATAAAGAAGAGGTGAAACAAAAAAGTTAAAGAAATCCAAAGAATGAAAAATATGAAAATGAAAGAATGAAAATAATGAAAGGAAGCACAAAAAAATCCGAGTTATTGTCTGTTTCCTTCAATGAAAGATGTTTTTCTCAGAAAATCCTTAGAGATTTGTACTGTCCCACAACAACTTATTCTTTTTAATTTCATTCTATTTTCAACATCGTCATTTTAATATTTTTCACTTTCCTACTTCTTTATAGGTTGGTGCAAAAATAATGTTGTTTTCTCTCACAGTAACATATATGAGAAAACGACATTATTTTTGCACCAACCTAATATTTCACCTCAACCATATTTTATTCTTTTTCCCCTTTTCATTAAGTTTTCTTACCTTTCCTTTCATTGCATCTTTATTCACTTTCTCTATTTTGCATAATACTTTTGTTTTTATCTGTTATATATATATATATATATATTATTAAATCATTTTCAATGAACACTTGGTCAATATTCAATATATGCCTATTGGAAAATTGAATTATCTCCCTTGTCTCCTCATCCTCTTCACCAAAGCCACCTCAATCCCCACCCATTCATATTACACTCTTTCCAAAACTTAGAATATCCATCACCAACACCAACCCATATCTCACTAAATACTCACTTATTCAAGCTCAGTCTATGGAAGTCTGTCGGCAACATAAATTCTGTTTCACTTAACAGCAAAAACTCTTAGACAAAGTATTATTCACGCAATTTTGTAATCATCTTTATTTGTCTAAGAAGTCAGATAATAGTCTAAGCGTGCTTTGTAAGCTCAACATTGGGCTTATGACTTGGTCAGCGATAACATTACTACTTTGATATACAGGATTAAAGCCGATATTTTGAAGGTTTGTCCTAATTCTCCAAGTCTAGACTTTTGCAAAGTGAGGATTTCTCCTAACCTATATCCTCACATGAATGGAATTACAAATGATTGATTCAAGATGGACATCAAACAATGCATAGGAATTTGGAATATAGGTCCTTTGTCAAAAGATTTCAATGTAAAACCAACCATGTTTATACTAAAGAGATTACCACACCCTATCTACCAGACAGGACTTTTAAAGGAAAAACAAACTCTTTCTTACTCTTTTTCTTGTTCTGTTTTGAGATATAGTAATGGCAACACACAGCTTATCTCCACCAAAGAAAAATTTCTGTTGCCAGGTATATCTGAATTTCAAATTTAATTTGGACAATCTTGGACCTTCATACCCACAAAAAAACAAAAAAAAAAAAAAACAGAGTATCAAAAGGATGGTTTTAACATTGAAACTGCTATTATTTTAACTACCTTCACTCCTCTGCAATGTTTGTTTTAAAAAGCAGTTATTAGAATTGTAATAAAATCTAAACATAGGAGGAAAGTGAATTTATACATTTCTTTTGTTTTTGAGAGTTTTCAACAAAAATATGAAACATTATTAGATTGTTTATTTATAAAAATAATTTTATATTTACAACATTCTGAAAACTAATACAATTAGAACTAATGAATGCAATATTTATCATTTAAATGATAGAATGTATAGTTATCAGTAAAAGGATGAGCCCAAAATGCTAATTATAAATCAGGAATACTAAAATCAAACAAGTACAAAAATTTAAATATCTGGGAAGTATTTTAACAGAGTATGGAAAGTGCAACACATAAATCCGAAGTTGCATTGAGGTAGTGAATAATGCCTTTCAAAAGCTAAGCAAAGTATTATGAAACAGGAAAATTTCATTAGTAACAAAGAAAAGAGTACTCAATATTTATGTAATATCAGTCCTCCTATATAGCAGTGAATGCTAAACAATCTCTTGCAGATGAAGAAGAAACTGGAAGCAGCAGAAGTGTGGTTCTACAGAAGGATGCTGAGGATATCATGGACTGAATATATGAGCAACAACACAGTTTTAGACAAAATGGAAACACAATGGAAATGGAAACTCCAATACAAACATCTCACAGGGTTTGGGTTTTTGACAGTGCAGAGGATTCAAAAAGAGTTGGATGAGTCTTATTAAGGTGTTTAGAGTGATGTCGATTTTATGCCTCCATTCATCTTCCCATGGGGCTGCAGACTCAACATAGAGGCCTACATCAAAAACTTTGAGGAGACAGTGATATCCTGGGTCAAGAGAGTGGCTGCTGGAAAATCCTATGTCTGGCAACAGGACTTTGCATCATGCTACACAAGCAGGAGAACCCAGATATTGCTGTCTGACAATTTCTGCAACTACATCACCCCTTACATCTGGCCACCTAACTCCCCAGACTGCAACCTCCTTGATTACTGTGTGGGGCCCAGATGTGCAAGAGACCAACACAAGCTACTTGTAACACCAAAAATGAACTGAAGGCAAAGATTTTGGCAACACTAAGCAACTTAAACAAGTTGACTGTCCAAAAGATTTGCAAAAGATTCCAAATTTTCTGGAGGCCATTCACTCTTTAGTATCTCAAGATATTTTTGTGTAATTTTGGTAAATATATCTGTTAAAATGTGATGCCAGTGTTATTTTCATTTTTGCGTAATTCATACGACAATTTACTCATCGCAACATATATATCTTCCCGTATGGCAGTGAATGTTCAACAATTTTCTAACAGATGAAGAAGTCTCTTTAAATAATAGAGATTTGGTTCTATAAATGGATTCTGAGAATACCTTGGACTAAATCAGAAAGTGTTGAAATTTATAGGACAAATTTACTACATTCCTCAAAAATCTACTAATAGAAGACAGCAATCCTGCTCAATGTACTGATGATGAGGAAGGCTATGCTGTTGATATAGGTATTCATAGCTAGGATAAGAATGATCTTTAATGGAAAATCAACATCCTCTACCAAAGGGTTCCAAGAAAGAATTCTCAAGATTAACTTTTCCAATCAAAACTTATAATCTGGAATTCAAAGCAGTGATAGCATGTGCTCTAAATCCATCATAAAAATTTATGATGCAGATTTAGTAAATTTTAGGTTGGTGCAAAAATAATGTCGGTTTTTGACGTATTTTTAACGTCAAAAACCGACATTATTTTTGCACCAACCTAATACCAAACACTTCAAATAGCTTGATGTATGGATCAGTTATGATAAATTTAGCATAGGAGAAAAAGAAAATGAATATAGAAAAGACAGCATTAGAGTTAGTTTTGCCCAACATCACAAATTGCTACAACAACTCAGAAAGTCATGTACTTAAATAACATTGTCAGATCAAGATTTTCATATGGATGTCATGCTCAAAGAGAAAATGATGATATAAACAAGATGTTGACTTTCTACCCTACTTCAAATAAAATATTAAGAAGAAAACCTGCATCAGTACTGGAAAGTGCAATAAAAGCTACTGGACTTAAGAAACCTATTTTTCTGATAAATTGTTTTAAGAGAAAAAAATTTATTAATTTTAAGTGACGGTGGCACTGGCTGCTCTAACAATGAGTGCCAAATATTTCCTTATAAAGAAATGCCTATTATTGCCTTTACAATTATGAGAAAGGACAGGTTGGAAAATTTAATATTCATAGGATGTATTGAGGGAAAAGAGTGGTAGAGAGAAACAGTGAGTAACTTACCTAATGAGTTTGAGTGGAAGTAATGTCAGAGCAGGAACAAGGAGTAATTGTAAAAAGTTAAATGTTTCTTAGATCAAAAAGGAGCAGGAAATTGTGGAGAGTCATAATCACCCATATCCTGAAGAATTCTATTTATGGGTATCCATATATAACACCTGTTTCAGATGGTCTGAAGAATGTATCAAATGAAATATAGGGACAAACGATAAAACAACAAAGTGGATAGAATTTTGAATAATTCATTGACTAACAGAATTAAAGGTATGAATCCATTTAATCATATTCTAAAAGGAAAGTGAAATGTACCTTGCTTGACATTCATATCACCTGAGAAGGATGAAAATAACTTTGGTTTTCTACTCTAGATAACAGAACAAAGGGAACAAATCCAATATTTTTTCAAGGTTATGAAAATTTAAAAGTATTACCTGTATTGAAAAATATGGATGGAATTATATGGCTCACCTAGAAAATGGATTAAAAGATAGGAAATAAAAATACATTGATATTGGCAAATGAATCATGGAGTGATACTAAAGATTCTCTTTAAGTAGAAAACATCTAATGCAAAAGCCACTGGATTCAATCAAACTAAGTGAAATCACTACATAGAATAAAATACGCAATTTACAAACACAGGTATATGGGGTAAACTATCATGTGTTTCAAAACATTTGGGTTTTTTTAATCATTTCACCCCCAAGCAAGGCAATAAATTCACTAAGGTACCAGGGGTTACCGAGTGTGAAAGAATAAGAAAAAAACATTATGAAGGGGCAAGAGCAATAAAAGAGGAAGAATCAGGGAATAATGATTGAAACTGCATTTAAACTTTTGAACATCAATGTTAGCTGGAAAGCAAAAAGCCAGAATGGTGTTCCACAGGTCAGAAGTGCAAGAAAAGAAACTGCTAAAAAGAACTTATGGTTACATATAACCAATTTTACTGTAAAAAGATGAAACTGTGTTGCCAATCTAGTACTTTGCTTAAATTCATGAAATCTAGATACCGTATTTTATCAGAAAAATTACCATTATTATATTTATAGAAAAGGCATAAGAAAGCTATGTTATAGTAGTGGGAAAGTGAATGAAGATGGGATGCCAGGTCAGGACCAATAATATTCCAGATTCTTCCTTGGATTTTATCAAGAATCTCTAAATATATAGCAGGAGCACCAGACCATATGTGGCAGCAATATTCAATGCATGGATGAATAGTAGACTTATAAATAGGTAAGATAGATTCTGGAGAGATAAGTTGTCTAGCACAACACAGTAAACAACTTTTCTAGCAGAAGACCTAGCAATTGATTCGATATAAATATTTCCGCTTCATGTCAGCAGTGAACTTTACCTCAAGAAAGTGCAGCAACTCACTCACCTGGAGGTTAGCAACAGCCGTGCTGATAGAAGGCAGGAAGGGGTCTCTCAGATGATTAAGAGACAGCAGTTTTGTTTTGGAGATGTTAAATTAAGAAGCCATTACTTGTCCCAGTTCACAGCAGATTTTTGGTTACCTTTGAGATCTGCTGCCAATTTTACAATAACGAACTCACTACTTACTAGTAAAACAGTAGTAAATAGTTATGTCATAAGCATAGATAATGAGTTGAGAGTTGAAGCCATCAGAAAGGTCAATGATGAAATTTAGGAACAACTTAGTTACATTACAAAAGGACAAATATAGTCCCTTTCATAGTTCAGTGAATACATAAAAATATATGACTAAGACAAAGATGTGACTTCTCATAAAATTTATTTAACCTATCCAGTAAGGCAAACTGAGCAGTTGGTGTTATGGCTAGCAAGGTCTTGCCATATCAATTACGACTGAGTAGTGGGATGGGGACGATCTTCTTTAGGTACTCCATACTTTTGGCATTATGCCACGTATAATCATCGTTTAGTAAATTATACAGCAAAACAACCATAAGAGAAATAGAAGACCTACCAGGATTTATTATTGATGGACATAGTATGCATCGATATGCAAATGTCATTGTGTTGATTCACCTTCTATGTGCCATGTCCCATCAAGACATCAGCAATCACGGCTCTCCACAATTTATTGTTCTTTATAGCCCTTAGTAATATCATACTCATCTTTTTTCCTATAACTGCTAAACCATGATCTGACAATCTGATTAGATAGGTTGTGCGCTTATTTCTTCTGTCCCTCTTGCAGCTCAAAATATCATCTGAGTATTAAATTTTCCATGCCCTCTTTCCTCATTATTTGCCCTAGAAATTTTAACTATCTCTTTCTGATGATAAGTATAACTGTCCCTTTTGTTTCCATTTTCTTTAAAACATTGTCACTGCTCAAATGTTCAGCTCATGATATTCTCAGCATCCTTCTGTAGCACCACAAGTTTCTTCTCCATCTGTGATGACTTTGTCCAGCATTAACTGACATATAGAAGTATCAATATTACATAACAGTTCAGCAATCTTTTCTTTGTTTCCAATAACATTTTCCTGTTTCTTAATACTTTGCTTAATTTTTGGATGACTTCTTTTGCTATCATTGCTATGTACATTCAATTATTGATTTTTTTACTTTTTCCATCCTCTATTGAAATACTACCTACATATTTAAAATCTTGCACTTGTTTAATTTTGGTATTTCCAATTTGTAATTAGTACTGAGCTGTTTCTTGCCAAATTCAAATGTTAATAAATCATTATCAGAAGAATAAGATCTACAGAAAAGAAATATTTTCTCTTTGAGACCTGTACGTTTTATGCCAAATAGTGTTTGGAATGTTAAGAGCTCATCTCAATCTAAGACTTTTGTTTCAATTGAGATTAGCAACATGAAAATGCAAAGTGTGTATAATGATTATCTGCAGAAAGGGAAATTTGCAAGCCAAAGCTGGTCCAATTTACTGCACTCACTTTCACACAAATGAGCTTGGGGAAGGCATACATCCAACTATTTTCCTCTCACTTACAGATTAAATAGCAGGGTATATTGGGCTCTCTACTTTTAAGTGGCAGCTAATCTAAGAGACTGACAACTCTTAATTCCAAACTGTAGAAAAAGCAACAGGAAATGACTCCACTATCTTCTTAGAGATCATAAAAAACGAATCTGTGGAAAAAGAATTCACTGATATCTTAAAGGGAGATAGCATTTAAAAAGAAAAAATTCTCAAAGATAATATACAACTTTTGTTTCATTTGTGACTGCTAAAATAAAATTAATTAGAACTTAGGTGTTCAATGAAACTATATTTGTAAGAATTACATTTTATCTGTTGGTTTACAAACCTATAGCTATATGTATGCATATGTGTGTTCGTGGAAGGATGTAATGTATAGCAGCTTGGAATGAGAAATCAGAGAGCTGAGTTCAAATTCCTGCAGAGTTTGTGACATTCATTTATGCATAAATACCATTGGGAAAGGTATGAATCTATTTCTTTATCTCTTCTAGCTATGGACTAAATAGTATGGTAGATTGGGATCTTTGGCTTTGGTTAATAACCAGGACACAAGGAGAACAAGTCTGAATTCAAAAGCTAAGGAGAGACACTGTGACACACTATATGCACCAGTTCTCTATATATTTGGTTCTTCCACAAAGTGTGGTAGGTTCTTCAAAAGTTTTCACCACTATAATCAAATCATAAGTGCAGGTAATCAGGCTGTTCCGTTCTCTGAACTGAGCTATATAAGTTTTTAGCAGCTGTTGGAGATTCTCAATAGGGATAGTTGTCTCTTTTTTTACCACTCTTTTCCA
The DNA here is from genome assembly GCA_963932145.1 of Acanthosepion lycidas. Lineage (NCBI taxonomy): Eukaryota > Metazoa > Mollusca > Cephalopoda > Sepiida > Sepiidae > Acanthosepion > Acanthosepion lycidas. The sequence goes on from OZ010575.1 coordinate 54,942,026, forward strand.
TGGTTTGCTTAACCAAGGGATACTATCTGCTACAACCTGTACTTCTAGGTTTCCATGTCTATTGACTGTCCTGGTTGTTGAAACTCTAAGTGGTGAGAGTTCTTGTATCTCTTCAGTGGAGTCCTACTTCTCAGTTGGCCAAAAACTCAGTTCTCTAAACTAGAGGATCTTTCAAAGAGGATAGTCCACCATAATTGGCCCTTTTTGCAGTAGAGCCTCAAAAGTAATAAGCAACCTCTATACTAGCCTTCTGCTTTTTCAGAATAAGTCATGATTTAAAAATATACTAATTGTTGAACTGTACATCTTATTGTTACAGTATTCAATTTTCATGTTCTTTTTCTTTGATCATACATTGCTTTCTTATAATAGTCCTTTCTTCCCACTTTGCTTTAATCAGAGAGAATATATGTTTGTCAGAAGGGACAGTTCAAGAATTGAACTACAAATTACAGATGCCAGAATGAAGCTAGTACAGTATTTAATCATCTGGGAAGTGTTTTAACAAATAATGTAAAATGTCACACAGAAATGCAAAGGTACATTGGAATCATAAAAGATGCCTTCCAAAGTATTAAGAAACAGGAAAAGCAGTTCATTGAAATAATCTTTCAGACAAGTATATTTTATCATTTTCTTTTTAAACCTATTAAATGTTTATAAATAAAAGTAATGAGAGAAGAGCCATATCTTTATTGTGTTGAAAGACATGTAAATCATTCTTTTTGCTGCTTGTCACTATTACCTAAATAATGAGCTGGATGGATTACTTTTTATTGTGAGATGTTAAAAAAGATGAATTTGAATCAAACAACCATCATGTTAGTAAGCTTGTTTTGGTCACTGCTTTTTATATCTGATTGGTAATGTTCAAGTGAGGGACTGAAGCAACTGAAATGACATTCATTGTCATGAATAACAAATTTATTGCTTCACTGAATTCTTCCTTAATCACATATCATTTTCTGTCAGATCTGAACAGATAGCATATATTAAAAATGATATTTCTTTTTATCCTAATGTTTGCCCAATACAAAGCTCAAGAGCCACTCAAGGTAGAGGGTTAGCAAGTAGTGTTGTCTTCCAAGAAATGAAGTTCATGGGGCTATGCAGGAAAGATAGCAGTTAACCGAAGACTTGAAGAGGTCAGTATTGCAGTAATTGGAAAAACATCCTGCAGGGAGTTTTTTCCAGTTCTTAGGAAGGAGTTGTTTGAGTGGAATTTACTTCTGAGTAAAGAATTACAAGGCATAACAAAGAGTAATGGATAGCAGCTCAGATTGAGGAATTGGAGAGCCAAATTTGAATTCCACTTGAATCCATTATATTCACTTACATGCTAATATCTCTTGGGAAGATATGAATCCTCTTCTCCCACCCAAGCTATGGGTAACTAGCAAGAGACTGGGTTCTATAGCATTTGGTGGCAAAAGGAGAAGGTAACTGACTCCAAAATTGGCCTGGAGAAAGTTGGGCTCCATCAGGCTATCTTGCCCAAGAGACACCATTTCTACTGAAGCTGCAGTACATGTGGTGTCCCTAAACCCTTATGGGTCACAGGATTTTGTGATTGGAATATAAAGGGAATAATGTTGATTCACTCTTGTCTATGTGCCATGACAGATCCCAGTTGTAAAAGTCAGGGAATATTAAGAACTATAGCACGAATTATCTGAAAAAGTAGGTTTCCCCAAGTTTCTTTGAGAAATGACTGATCCTGAAATTTAAATACACACAGCCAAAAAGTTTTGAGAAATATATTAGTCTTCTAATATGGATGCATAGATGATGCAATGGTTAGTAGTTCAGACTGAGAGATTGGCATGTCAAATTCTAATTCATGACAGTCACTTTTGTACAAACACCCCAGGGAAAGGTATAAATCCATCTATACAACCTACCCACCAACTATAGGTTTCATTTTGGTTCATATTTATAGGCAGGAATTCTGTTTTTTTTGCTGGTGTACAGCTGCAAGTGGTACCATGTTTTTTTTGTTTTTTTGCAGTAGAGCATAGCCTCTATATATCATCACCCAAGGGAGGCCACCTATAGCAAAGTTCATCTATTTCCTATATATGGTAATGAGTAAAAAGCAAAACAGAGCCTTTTAGACTTTTTAAACCTAAAATGTCTTGCCATCTTAGGTTTTCACTAGATTAAGTCCTGAATTGTTCTATGCTGCTGGTACATGGACATCGCAACATAAGATATGCACTGTGTCCCTTCAAGACCTGTAAGGCAGACTATTTTTTCAGCCTTTGTTAGCTATCAGACCTACAAAAGGACAACTCTGAATTCAAAACCATTTAAGTACAGAAACTGCAGCAGCAATATCTAACATGTTCAGAGAAGAGTCTTGTGGATATGAGTGAGTGAACCTAATGAAAATAAGGAGTTATAAAGAAAAATGGAATCAATAATCAATATATAATCCAAAAACAATATCTAAAAAATCAGGATGCTCCTGGGAACTTTGGAGAACAAAAGGTATAACATTAAAATGTAAAAAATGATTACCTCATGAAAAGAAAAAAATTAAGATCTTTTATTCCATTTTTCTACAGCTCAGATCCTTTTTCTGTTTTTTTGCAGAGAATTTGAACGTAAATTATCTACTGATTTGTCAGCACTTTTGGCTGTCATAAGACATTATCAATACTCTTGTTTTTGTGCATTCATAGGGTTGTATCTATAGCATGAATTCTGTTTTTTTGCTGGTGTACAGCTGCAAGGTAACATGTATTTTGGGCAGAGCATAACCTCCATATGTCATCACCTAAGAGAGGTCACTCCAGTCTTACCACCAAGGAATTGAATTTTGACCATAGAGAGTGCTATCATTACTTCACAAGATAAACAGATGCCTACTACTACTTGTTTATAGGGTTGTATCTACAGATATAGTTGTATCTATAGGCATGAATTTTGATTCTTTGCTGGTTTACAGCCGAGAGTGGTACCATATGTTTTGGGAAGAGTGCAGCCTCCATATGCCACAGCCAATCTCAGCAAAATTGGTCTGAATTTTGACCAAACAGAGCACTACCATTATCTTATGAAACGAATGAATGCCTACAGCTACTACTGCTGGTTTAGAGGGGTGTATCTATTGGAATGCATTATGTTACTTTGCTGTTTTTCAAATGTGGTCATGACTAAAAAGGACAGTTAGAACCTTTTAGACTTTTTTAAACCTAAAATGCCTGGCCATCTTAGAATCCTGAATGGTTCCATGCTGCTGGTACATGGATATAGCAATATAAGATATACACTGTGTTGATTCACCTTCAACTGTGTCCCTTCAAGACCTAAACAATCATGGTGCTTGTTATAGTGGAACACGCCTATTCTATAGTTAATAGACTCTCCCACCTATAATAAGTAGGAGTAGTAAGAGTAACTGGGGAGTTGTTCAGGGGAACGGTCAGTCAGTCGATGCCGGACGACTATTAGTCGGATACTAAAGTATCAGCGACCGCAACTAGATTACTCTGCGTCATTACCTATTATATCAAGTTCTTGACATTTTGTACGTTGAACCTATTTTAGGACCGATTTAGTACAAATACAAGCCTCCACTGTGAAGCCACTCTATAACAGTGCTCTGCAACTCCCAGTACCCTATAGTAAAGTTCATCTATTTCCTATATCTCCTCTTCTGCCAAACATTTATGCAAGCTTGTTAGGTAGGTTATGTGCTGCTTTCCTATGTCCCTTTTGCTTATAATATATCATGTGAGTGTTAAATTCTCCAAGCCCTCTTTTCTCATTATTTGCCCTAGAAATTTTAACCATCTCTTTCTGATGATAAATATAAGTGTCCTTTTTGTTTCCATTTTCTCTAAAACTTTGTCATGGCTCACAATCCATGGTATTCTCAGCATTCTTTTGTAGAACCACAAGTCTCTTCATCTGTAATGATATTGTCCAGCATTTACTGTTGTATACGAGTACCAATAATAGAGAGTAGTTCAGCACTCTTTTCTTTTTTTCCTGTGAATTTAATACAGTGTAACCCGGATATAAGAGACCCTGATATAAGAGAAACCCGGATATAAGATAGATTTTCTCTGGTCCCAAATTAGAGCCTGTGTTAATGTATATAAATTAGACCAAACCCGGATATAAGAGAAACCCGGATATAAGATAATTCTTCTCCGGTCCCGACAACTCTTATATCTGGGTTACACTGTACTTTGCTTAACTCTTGGAAGGCATCTTTCACGCTGTACTTTTGGTTTTTGGTGAATTTTTTGCATTTTCCATCCTGTTTTTGAAATATTTGATCCTAGATTATTCCATGCTGGAACAAAGTGATCCAGTAGATCCTGTTACCTGGAATTGAGATGGATACTGCCAAGTAATCCCTATCACCCTGAGAGATGTCATGTGGAATTACCTGTCATAGGATACTGATGATCTAAATTACAGGAAATATCTTTGTCTATAAACAGGTGGAATTATTTCCTTTAATTTTCATTATGCCAATAGATTAATTGACAATAAACTATACTGCAGTCTGAGATAAAATAATTTTGTGCACATTCTTTCAAATATTGTTTGACAAAGAAAAGAAAATTTTAAAATTCATGCTAATGTTTTTAAGTTAACTTGTGAATCTAAAAAAGTTTCTGTTTTCAAAAAAACCAATTCATGTAGAATTTTATCTTCCATATTTATGGAAGCAGACTTCATAACGGTAAAGAAAAAAAAAAAAATTAGAATAATAACCAAAAGTAACAAAAAACATGTTTTAACTTGATTATCATCAGTCAGACACACATGAAATTCAAATTACAAAGTGAAAAAAAAACAAAAAAAAAAACATCATTATTATTCACAAAGTAAACAGCTTTTTAATGGGTTTTTTTTTTCCTTTCGTCTTTTTGATTTGGTTAACTTTTTTCTTTTCTGTTTTCTTTAAATTTTTATGAAACATTTTATAAAAGAAATAGAGGAAATCCAAAGAAAATAAATGTATTATTCACTTAGACAAATTTTAGGTTTCTGAAAATTGAATGGTTCTATTTTGTTTTAAATGCATTCTGGTGTTTGTTTGTTTTTTGCTTTTGCTTCATATATGAAAATCAAACCAAGTGTTTGCTTGTGGAATGAAACAATATTTTGCTTGGACAATTGAATTATCCTCTCTATAAAGTGGTGCTTATGCTTATTAATTAATTATGATTAAATATATAATCACAATATTATAAATTCATCTTTTAATCTTGTAGACACAAGTAAAAAACAAACATTAATTTCATGAGATGCAATGTTCAGTTGTTCAGATAATCTTTCTTTTATGTACCATGACTCTTCAAGACATTGGCAATCATGGCTCTCCATAATTTCCTCCATTGTAGATCTCAGCAATATTTGTTTCCTTACTATTCCTCCCAGTCCCTGTTCTTCCATTCCTTTTCTCTGTTCCTCTTACATTCTATATCTCCTGTGAGTGTCATATTCTCCAAACCCTCTTTCCTCAACATGAGTCCCAGAAATTTCAATACAAGTGCTATCAATTCTGTTTGAACCTCTCTATTTAATAAATTCTATTTTTTTATCATCTACTTAAAAAATCCAAAATTGCAACAGTAGAGGATTCCTTTTTCATGCATAATTATGGCTGAAACTTTAGAGGTTTAATCAAAGGGAAACTATCTGTTCGTTGTCAGTTTTAACATAAAAATTAATTAAATAGCCTAAGAACAGAAATGAAAGTTGAGCAGACTATAAAATCAAACAATACACTGTTACAACATCAAATTCAACAATACCCGATAACCCCATCATCTGATCAAGCAATGCTCCATGACTATGGTACCAGATTGAACAATGTTATATAACTATCATCTGATTAAACAATGCTTCATTAACATTACATTAAGTAAAGCTGAAATTCCCATTGACACTTTTTGCGATATTGATTTGGGAAGGTGTTGAAATTCTTGAGATACTTCCTCATCACTGTTCCAAAAAAAAGAAAAAAAAAAAAAAAAAAAAAGTTCTTCTGAAAGTGATACATGACATTTGTTGAAAACCTTCAACATTTTATTATAAGTTCTTGTTTTATTTTCTGCATCAGCTCTAAAACCTTTATTTTAAACCACCTGACTTTCCTGGAGTGAGAAAATTATTGTGGCCAAGAAAGAAATTCGAGTCTGCGTTTTCATTTGTCTATAAAACCAACAAACTTTACACTAGGTATTTCTCTTTCTACTGTGCTCTCCATTATATGAATACATACGATACCCTTTATGTATTGTCCATCAGTTTTAATTAGATGCCTGCTTTTCCAGATGATGCCACATATCATGAAAAGACAGTTCCAGTACTTGATCTTGTAACAAAAGGTGGGAAGTATTAAATATCTCAGGTGACTAATTAATAAGATTTATTGCCTGTAAAGAAAGGAAACCTTTCAGCAATTAAGTGCCAAGTGTTGATAAGGGTAAGCTCAGTAGTTACAGTACTGGCCAAGAAATTGCAGAGGTAACACTTTGAATGCATGGATATAGACTACTCATTAGGTAAGTCATTTATACTATTATGCTTGCTCTTCCACAAACATTCATAATCTCTGACCGGATGGAAATACTTATTATTCTATCAATGTTTTCTTGTTAATCTATACCATTACACTTTCAAAATGGGGATGGTACCAGTCAACATGTAATAGTCCTGATCCAAATGGAAAAGTACCATTCAAAATGGAATAAAAACCTAACTATTTTATAAAATTGCACTGAATCAGCAATAGACAATCATACAAGGTGGATAAATAGGGAAATTTTGGTTCGTTTGAAAGCAGTGAAACTTGAGTTACTTTTCTGAGTCTTGAAGGGTCAGTGAAGGGGGTGAAATTTGCATTGGCATCCACCTCAAGTTAAGAACTAGCTAAGAACTAGCCATATTGTACTGATTGTAGCATCTTAATTCAAAGGGTTTATTTTTCATCCCATGTGAGATTCCCATTCTGAGTGAAGCAATGAATTCAATAACTCCTAATATTTGTATTAATTTTATTGCAAGCATCCATAAAAAAAAGTCAGTGGTACAGACACTTAAAATCTCAGAAAAGCCACACAAATTTGCCTCATTTCACACAAACAAAACTTCCTCCTTGTAACCACCTTGCATGAAAATCTATTTTCAATTCAGACCTAGTTTTTTAAAAATTATGTTTTTATTCTATTGTGATTGGTATTATTCTATTCAGATTGATACAATTGCACTATGATTGAGTTTGATTTGGTTTATTTCATTTTACGCCATATCAACCTCAGTGGGTTATTTAATGCCAACAAGATTTTTACAATAGTTTTGTATGAATAGAATATGTAAGAAATCAGTTTGTAGGAGATCAGGATTCATTGACATATTTTTGTAGAGGGTTTTTGTCAAGAGTTAAATGTATTGCTGGTAATTTTTCTTTTTTAAAAATGTATTACCGGTATTTTAACTATTAAAATATATTTTTATAATTTCATAGCGTATTGACTCCTGTTTATGGGTTAACTATTTGCCCAAGCAGTCACCCATCAAGGTACTGACCAGGTTCGATGTTAGGTAACTTCAGTGATTCAGCAAGAAATGGTGTTTCAGTATAATATGTTCATAAATTCAAGAAAGAAAGATGAGTCAATAATCAATAAGATAATGCTTCATCTCAGAAATTGTGATAAATTAAAACTATTACATCTACTATATTACCCAAGCATAATTTGTTAATTCCTGCCAATTAGATGGTTTTCACATGCGAGTCTTAAATATATTTTCTTCCATTTATAATAGTTTACCATTTGTGCATCCAAACACTGATATACTTCTATCATTTTTGGTTGTTGTTTTAATTCTTTTCCAGATTTCATAAAGATGATCCCATCTTGGCATTATTCATTCACTCATTTGGATTGCTGCTGCCAAATAGACTTGTTAGTACAAAAGAGACAAAAAAAAATCAGTTTTTTTATACTTGAGTCTGGATATAAATAATATGGATAAAAATTGGTCATGTTTATAATAGAATCTACAGGTTGACATCAGTCACATTTATACAAGAGTCTATCGGTGGTTGACATCTATTATATTTATACTAGAGTCCAACAGTCAACATTTGTCATATTTATACTAGAATCTAACAGTTGACATCTGTCATATTTATGAAAGAGTCTACATCTTGACATCAGTTACATTTATACTTGAATTTACAGATTAACATTTGTCATGTTTGTACTTGAGTCTATAGGTATACCTTAGTGGGTCATCTTTGAGCCTGCATTCAATAGAGTTCCTTTCAGTGGGAGGAGTTTTACACCTCTGTAGAGGATGCAGCCAGTGTATTGTAAAACCTACTGTGATGTCTAAAGAAATTTGGATAATGTGAAATAATTATGTCTGTTATTGTAACAAGGTATAAAAAAGGCAAGAAAAATAAGATACAAAGAAAACTAGTTAAAAAATATTAATGACAATTTATCACAGATGAGTTGAATTTTTTTCTCTTTACTGCTTCAAAAAGGAAACTGATTTTCTTTCAACTTCCTGATCGATTCAACATTATTTTCTTGTTTTCTAGTCATTTGTTTTTTGTCTAAATACATAACACTTTATTTTCATTTCAGTAGTGTCTTATTTCTCCGATTACAATTCACCATCATTTACTGATTTTTAGTCCAATCAACTACATCTTGTTCTTTCTTTCAATCTTTTTTTTTTTTATTTTAAATATATCCACATTAATATTCATGAGTTTTATAGGTCATTTGGCAATGTCCAACATAATGACAATATGATTCTAGAATGAGTTCAGTCTAACAACTAAAAATTTAATGAAAATATATTTATGAATTTCGACAATGTAATTTTTAAATTCCTTTTTAAATATTTACAGATTTTATCTGTATTCCTTTAATTCATAATTAGTAATATGACAATATGTTTTCTATTTCTAGATGAATAAGTAAAAAATTGTGCTTTTATATATATATATATATGATATATCCCTGAAAGAGATACATTTATTCAAAGTAGCAAAGTGGTTGTTGACTACTGTAACCAGGTAGGACAATCTAGAAGGTAACTGTAATGGACTGGTCCTCATCGTAGTGGTAGGCAATATGCATAGACAATAGACGTCCCTCATGTACCTCCATATCAGTCTGTATTTATGGCTGACACCAGGCAATCATATTACTGTGAGGGGGACCCCAAGTGTATGCATATTCATTACATCATATATATATTATAATGTATATATTCTAATATAAAAGTGAACACTGAGGTCAACACCAAGCAGCAACAAACTGTTTCATGCTTAAATGCAATCAACAAGCATGAAACTGGCTGTTGCTTATAGGTGTTGACCTCAGTGTCTACTTTTATGTTTACATACACTATCTCTGATATATAGTATACCTTAAAACTATGTTTTTATCATACCCACTGAGGAGTAGATGGTGCAATCTATGAAACTCTGGAGTTGGGATGCTGAATGTAATATCAATCAGCTAAGTGGCAAACCTATTATATTAATCAATGAAATATGTATATTCACACAAGTTTATTAAAGTTAACTGACAAAGTACTGTGCTTAAAACTTTTTATTCAATTTTCTTCTGTTTGTAGAAGGGTTTTCTTGTCTGTACTTAAAGTGTGTCAAAACTGTTCAAATATTCTATATATCTGAGTGATTTCAGCTGTTCTATCACCCATTATCAAAGATGCTTTTTTTTTTTTAACTAAAAATTTTATGTCCAGAAAAGAAAACACTTATATGAACACAAAAAAAAAAAAGTGAATAAAAAGCTTAATCACATTACCTTGTCAGTTGTCTTTAATGAAACATGTATAAAAGAGTGACTACTGCCCAAATACACAAGATGCGTATCTATAAACAATCTGTGAGAGATACAAAACTATCATTTTTTCTTTTTCGAAAATGTATTACTGGTAATTTTTCTTTTTCAAAAATGTACTACTGATAATTTTTTTCAAAAATATATTGCTGGTATTTTTACTATAAATTTGTATTTTTATAATTTCATAGGGTTTTGACCCCATTTTAGGGGTTAACTATTTTCCCAAGCAGTCACCCATCAAGGTACTGACCAGGCTCAATGTTAGGTAACTTCAGTGATTCAGCAAGAATTATTATTGCTGTAAGCACAAATATGTTAAAACATCTGACAAAGCATTCTCATCTTTATTGCCATATTAACAATGTTACAGCTGTTGCACACTTTGGCCTTCTTCAGGTGTTATACATAGAAATAGTAGACCGAGAACATCAAGGGAAAATATAAAAATTTAAGGTATATGCTAAGCCACAAAAATCTCCTAAGTTGGCCAAGCATAGAAATGAATACAGTAGGGGAACCAATAATACAGAGAGATAGTGAAAAAGAACAACAAAATAATTGTAATATGAGCTCTGGTAAAAAATGTAAGGGATATATTAGGTTTAAAAGTCACAAAAATTTAATCACAGCTGATAAAAGTGCTGGTTGATTAATAAAAAGAGTGACTTCACTCAAAGTGTTGTGAGTTCAATACCTGGCCAGAGCTGGGAGACTTGAGTTACTAAAGGGAACTAACTGAAACCGAGATAATCAAAAAAGGTATGGAATTAGAACAATCTACCCCTGTAGACCAAATAAAGGGTTTTGTTTAAAATTCCAATATCACCGGAAGAAGGCAGGTAGGTAGAATGACCAAAACATTATGAAAATGTCAAAAGTTTGAATGGTCTAAATTAGTGTAAATATTTCAATACATGTAAAACAAACAAAAAACATAAAATAAAAAAATAACAAACAAACAAGCAAGCAAGGAGTAAAGAGAAAGGATACGAAAATAAAGTCATCATAAAATGTGAAACAAAAAAAAAGAAAAAAATTGATAATAATAAGCAAAAACAAAAAAAATGGGTGAGGGGTGCTAGCCAATTTTGATCCTCGCTGTTCATAGCCTCTCCAAGACAGGCATGTATAAATGTGCAATCTATTAGGTTGGGCAAAAATAATATCGTTTTTGATGTAGTGTTTAACGTCAAAAAAACGACATTATTTTTGCACCAACCTAATATATATAAAATTCTGTGACTTCCATTAGTTCAAACATCACTCCCTTTAAAATAGCCATACACTGACTGATTGAAATCAAATTTGGGGGGGAGAAGTACAAATAGATAAGGGGGTACAAATTACAGTTGGTTTTACTAGGGTGTGTAGATTAGTACAATAAATTTTCATTAATTTTTTTTGAAAATTTAAAAGTTTTATTAATTAACATACAAAATACTTCCACTATTTTAAAAACTATTTAAGGATTAAAATAACAAATACTTATTTAATAAAAATACAATATTGTTTTTTGCCGAGTTCAAATTCCAACCAAAGTTAATTACATTATAATACCCTCGAGAAAGATATGAATCTATCTCTCCTCCACCTGACCAAAGCAATGGGTAAATTTCAGGACAGACTGGGTCCTATAAGCATTGGGCAACAAAAGGTCTAGGAGAATGACAACTCTGAATTCAAAACCTGCAGAGGGTCATTTGGGGGGACTGTGGCATATTGTACATTGTATTTCACTGTTACAAAAAGTGTGGTTGGTTCTGCACATATTTTCACCACTATAATCAATTATATGTGTGTGTAGTCTGGATGTTGGTTCTAAGAACTGAGCTGCTTGACTTTATGTTAAAAACAACAAGGGAATCCAGTATATATATATATATATAAAATATATTTCATTAATAATGCTTCCATTATTTCTAATGTTTGGAAAATAAAACATTCCTATAACACTGGATACATACATAAAAAAAAAAAAAAAAAAAAAAAAAAAAATCGATACATTCAGTTAAAAGTAAAGATAAAATCATCCTTGATAATGGCTGAAAGTATAGACAAAAACACCTGGACATACAGAACATTCAAACAATTTTTATATTATTTATCTCCAGAAAAAAAAGAAAATTATAACACAAAAAAATCAAATAAAAAACTTAACTGCAGTACCTTGTCAGCCATTTTTAATGAAACTTGTGTGAGTGTATACATATATTGACATAATAGAAGAGGTTGAGCTTTTGATAGTTTTGCCAAACACAGCAAATTGCTATGAAACATTAACCTAAAAAATCCAAGCATATTATTAAATAATTTTGTCAGAACCAGAATTTCCTATGGATGCAATGCATTGTGTCAAACTCCTTCAGAAATACCTGAGCGATCAACTGTATACAAGTGCTTCCTGAGATCAGTGCATGAAGACTGTAGCTTTTGACAAGGATCATAATTCTTCTTAAGTTGGTATCTGGTGCTACAGAATCACCAACAAAGAACTGTATCAAATAAGAGAAACTACATCACTTAAAGACTCTGCATAGCAGCAACAACTAAAATGGATATCGCATGTAGCTCAAAGAGAAAATAACATGACAATCAAAACATTTCACATTACTTATAAAAAAGGTTAGTAAGGAAAACCCCTTGTACTGGAATAAACAACCATTAGGGGACTTGAAAAATATTTTTCTGAAAAATTGTTTTAATAGAAAGATTTTATAAATTTCAGCCAATAGTAATACTAGCTGCTTTCTTATAAGGAAATGGCTAATATTACCATTACAATAGCTGAAACCATTATTAACTTTTTCCTACCATTATTGCTATGAACAGTACTGTACCATTTGTCAATATATAACTATTATCATTGCTGATACCAATATCAACTTTTTTCCTACCATTATTACAATGCAATTGTAAACACTCTCTGAATATAGATTGAAATTATTGTAGCTTCTACAATAATCATCTCTTCCACTGATATCATTATCAGTATTATCAGCAGCAGCCATCAATAAATGACAATTATTTCTTTATCTTCTCTTTAAGACTCATTTTTATGAAACACTAGTAATTCTTTTAGTTTTTGTTCTTTCTTTTGCATCCACAATTGGGTTGTTTTTCAGTGACTCTAATGATTAAAATAGCAGGTCAAATGTACAGCCATCCATTATTTACTAGCAGGTAGGTCATTGACATAAAAATAAATTCCTGCTTCTTAACTCAAAATGCTACTTCCTGAGATTGGGTTGAAGTAGATTTTCAGAGTGGACATTCTTCTTTCATCTAAAATGGAATTATTTTTCTGTCATTTTAAATGTTATTTCTAGGATTTCTTATTTTTTATGATCGTGTTCATAAATTTTTACTTTCTTCTCAAGAGTAATGAAAGAGCATCAGAAAAGTACTTATTTATGAAACTATTCTAGTTTATGACATCTTTTCAAGCAGATCTGCTTTTTAGCTATAACTAAGAATATTGTTTGAATAAGTTTATTTTTCTAAGCATTATTTGATTGAACAAGCACAGATTCTTTGTTTATATGAATTACTGTTGCTGCCATATATTTATTTGCTGAAAACATTTCATTACTCAATATAATTTCATACTATATTCAATTATCATGTATGACATGACTTAACTGTACAATTCTTTTTAAAACTAATCACCATTTTATATTTTTCATTTGCTTATATGCATTGTTTCTTTTTGGTTTTGATGACTGCACAGTATAGTAGGTTCAGCTGGGCACCATCTGTGAGAAAAAGAGCACCATGGCATAATTGAATCCACCAGAAATTTGGAAATGACATGCTGTATTGCATGGCATTCATACCAATATGAATATTTCAGAGTGTTTGGGTGTCAATCTGATGAGAGTGCAGAGGATTCAGAAGGACTTAGATGGTTCTGATGGTGATTATAAAGCTAAGGTAGCTTTAAAAATTCACTCTGATTGTTCTGATAAGAAAAGAACTTCAAATTTGTTGGTCCCGGCTTCAGACTCAATGGAGGCTTATATTGTGCCATGTTGATGTAGTGCTGCTTTGGGTCAAGAGGGTAGTTGCTGGAAGACGCTATGTCTCGCAACAGGACTGCACCATGTCACACAAGCAGGTGAACCCAGTCATGGCTGTCAGACAATTTCTGCAACCACATCACCCCTTATATCTACTACCTAACTCCCCAGGCTGCACCCCCCTTGATTATTATGTTTGGGGTGCAGTTGAGTGATAGACCAACAAAACTTCTTGTAATATCAAAGATGAACTGAAGGCGAGGATTATGGCAGCATTCACCAACTTAAACAAGGAGACCATTCAGAAGTGATACAGGAAATTCTGAAGTTGTCTGGAGGCCGTGGCTGAAGCCAATGGTGATTTTATTAAATTAATTTATTCTCTAGTATATTAAGATATTTTTATGTAATTTTGGTAAATATATCTGTTAATTGTGTTATTTTAATTTTTGCATAATTTAAATGACAATACATCCATTTCACTCTCTCTCTCTCATATATATATATATATGTGTGAATAAAGAGAAAAGAAAAACCTATTTTAGCCAACATTTTGTCCTCTGGTGGATTTTATCAAAGCAAATGTAAGGATTTTATTTTGCAATACTTGGAAGTAAAAGTGGTATTAGTTTGACAAAAGTTTTAAATTTAAGAAAACTCATAAATATGCGCTAAATGAAAGTCAAGGTAAATTATGGAGAATGGTAGGTAATGTAATATCTAACAAACATGGTTGTTTTAAATATATCATACTGCTTACTCTTACCCTAAAATTTACTTAAATTAACAGTAAAATTTTTTTACTTTAAATGCAATATTCATGATTGGATTTTCAAATTATTTACAATGCAAGCATATTGTCCCCCCCCCCACCAAAAAAAAACCCCAAAAAATTTAAAAAGAATTTTTTAATATAGTATCTTTGCCCTCTTAACTTAGTTCCTGCTAGTTAATTTCTGCCAACTATTTAAGAAGCAGTGAACTCATGCAATGAATGTGTGTCTGACCTTCAGGTCAGATGTTCAGATCTGAGGAAAATTCACTTACTAATTTTATAAATATTAGAGAAATGAGACTAAAAAATTATTGATGGTACAGAAAAGCTCACTTTACACTTTATGATTGTTATATTATTTTACAGCAATATTGCTTTGATGAAAATGCATTAGTGAAATCATCACTGAAAAGAGACATAGCAGCCCTTTTCCTACGTTGATACATTTTGCATGTAACCACTGTTTTTTCTCCAATTATGCACTCATTTTATTCATGTATCTCTCTTTATCAATGCATATTTCTTTATATTCTCTCATCATGGACTCACTCTCTCTTAGTGTGTGCTTATTTACTCTTTATCTTACTCTATGTACTCAAAAACTGTCTCTCTCTCATCATGTCCTCATTCCCTCCTATCCTGACTATGTACTCATTTACTGTCTCTCACACCATGAACTTACTTTCTCTCTTTTGGATTGCTTAATAACTGTCTATCTCATCATGTACTCACTTCTTGTTCATTTACTAATTTACTGTATGTCTCCCCTTGTACTCAATTCCTCATTTCCTAGTTGTGTAATCAGTTACTGTCTCCCTCATCATGTACTTACTTCCTCTATTTCTAATTTTGTAATCATTTACAGTCTCTCTCACCATGTACTCATTTACTGAGCAGTATTCTTTGTACTCCAGCATTGCAAACAACAAACAAAAGACCATTCTGAATGAGAATGTGAAACTTCGGCATTCTTCTTTTTTGTACTGTGCTCCTTCAAGATGTACACGATCATGGCTCTCCTCAGCTTCCTGTCATAGCATTGTTTGCCCACTTACTATTCTTATCTGTCCGTGTTCTGCCATCCCTTTACAAAAAGCTCATTTGATAGGCTACTTGATGCATTCCTCTGCCCATATTGCCTACAGTATATCATCTGAGTGTCAAATTCTTCAAGCCCACTTTCCACATTATGAGTCTCAGATATATCAGTTCTTTCTGATTTCTTTAGAAACATATCTTCATTGCCTCAACTGACTTCATCTGTGAAGGAATTGTTTAGCATTCATTGCAATATAGTGTTATTCCATGTCAAATCAACCAGGACCTGATCATCACCAACACAGATATTTTCCAAATTTGTTACACTTATAGAGTATTATGATAGAAATTGAATAGTAACTATTTTACATAAGGGTTCGAGATAAAACCCTTTGACTCTAACTAGAGAGGTGAATTTTGTAAAATAGTCACAAAGTTTAAATCTCAAGATCTCAGTTGTTTTCTCAGTCAAAAAGCCAAATTATATACCATTTTAAAGTACTTGGATAAATCTAAAAGTTGTTCTATTTATTTTTTGTTTAAAGATGAAATAAGATAATTTGATCTTGACCTTAAAATTTGATCTTTAATTTCTCAAAAATGTACCTTTAATTTTTTAAAAAAATTTGACAACAAATTTGTCTGCTTTATGGCAAGATATGTACAAAATTTTGTGATAGACTTTTAACTGCGAACAGAGTTACAAGGATCTTACAGAGTTGGGCAAAATTTAAAATGACAGATTTGCTCATCTGCCACAATATGCTAACATTTTTATGTTCAAGTCATGTATCTTTAGGAAGCTCTTTGTATGCTGATAAATATTCACTTAAGAACTATGATAATAAAATCAACAGAATTTGTGGTTAAATGTTGACCAATTTGGTGAAAAATAAAGAACCTTATTTTTGGTTTTGTTTACATTTTTATTATACCATAAAGTTTTATATGAAAAAGTGATGTAATGAAAATAATTGCTTAAAAGTATCATAGATTAATGTTAAGATAACATAAAAATAGATATTAATATTTAAACTTTGTGACCTTTTTGGTAAGGGTCAAAGAGTAATATCTCTAGAACCCTTTGACCTAGAGATGTAAAATAGGTACCATTCAATTTTTATCACAAAGTGTGATTCAAATAAGTGATCCAAATAAGTGATCCAAATTTGAAAAAAAAAAAAAAAAAAAAAAAAAAATGTGTGTTGGTGATGGTCTTGGTTTCTAATTAATACTTTGTTTAGCTGTTGGAAGATATCTTTCCCTATTCTGTTTTGTTTTCCGATTTCTGTATCACATCATCAGTGAATAAACCTTTCCAGCTGACATCTTTGTCCATCACTCTTGCTAAAGACGATTATATCTTCTTACAACTGATGGTTATTTTTTTCCACCTACTTCCATTTACTGTTTTCTCTAAAAGTTCCTGTAGCTTTCTTTCTGAGTCTGTCATAAACACAGTATCACTCACTCATCTCATGTTGTTAAATTATTCCTGCTAATAACAAACCCAGATAGAACTTTTAATTCTCTTAAGATCATCTTTTGCTAACGACCATACATTCTGTCTTTTTACAATTGATCGTTACTTGGAATACCATAAACACTTTATCGCCTGGTTATCTTATATTGTAAAATTATTCCTGCCAATAACAAACAAATCTTACTCGACAGGCTGGATAAATCTAGTGATAAAAACACATTCATGATGAACATTCTTTCATTTCAGTGTTTTCCTAAGTAATTTTTCTTGCTCAATTTTCTAAAACATTTGTGTAGCACCTTCACAATATATCATTTTCTTCTATGTACTGAATCCATCTAGATGTCGTGATCATGGCTCTCCACAATTTCATATCCCTTGTAGCATTTAGAAATGTTTGTCTCTTTACTATCCTCCCACCGCTCTCTCTTCTGCTATTCATTTACAAAAGCTCATTAGATAGGTTATTCAATTTTCTTCTTGTCTTCTATATATCCTTGGAGTGTCAAATTTTCCAAGCTTTCTCTCATTATATAGCTTACAAATTTCAACTGACTCTTTGTGATTTGATGTATCAGTGACCATTTTGTTTTCATTTCAAATTTCCCTGTTACTTACATGAATGTTATTTTTTATATACTTCTGTAGAACCACATTTTTATTGCCTCAAGTCTCCTCTTCATACATGAGGAAATTGTCCAGCATTCCCTGCCATAGGTAAAGACTGATATTACTTACTAAAACTTTTCATTTGTTTCATTTAGTTTTTAGAAGGCATCTTTTTCTATTCCAATATGCCTTTAGATTTCAGTGTCACATTTTCTAGGATATTTGAATTTTCATACTTGCTTGATTTTGACATCTCCAATATGTTACTTGCATTCTAGGCTGTTCTTCTTGGTGACAACATTGCTTTACAATTAATGCTTACTCCTTTTCTCCTGGTTTCCTTTACTATTTTTTTGGGGATTTCATGCACAATGGAAATTTAAGTATCTGGCTAGTGTAGTAATATTGTTTTGTAAAACTTCATTTAGCATTTGAAAAATGTTGGTGAATAGGTTATTTTGTATTATGCATGTTGGCAGTCACCAAAATGAGGTAAGGGATTCACCCACATCATAGTAGCAGAAATTAGTCTGGTGTTCACAGCGATAAAAGTATACTTGACAGAAAATGTGCAGAAATAATAAAAAAAGGCATAGTAAATTGTATGTTAATTTCATACAATTTACTTATTTGTGTGTGTATACTTTTTAGGTTATAATTGTTTTATGCTATAGGTGATAAAAGGGAGAATTTACTCCATGTTAGTACAACCCAGTGAGAAGTTGGACATGTATTGCCCATACCAAGGTTCATAATAAAGAGATTGAATTTAACATCTTTTGGTGAGATGTCCATATTTGTGGTAGGAACATTTTTTGTTGTATGCTGGGAGTATTTTTATTAAATTTATTTTAAACAGAGTTTTTATGTTACTGTTTTATTTTATTTATAATTTTACTTATTATAATTATATTTTATTTTTATTTATTTATAGTAATAATCTTCCTACAAAAGCATCTTTCTCTGTTTCATTATGTTTTCAGACTTCTCTTCACATTTTCTGTTATCTGTCAAGACACTTCTCATCTCACATCTTCAGCTACCTATTTTGCTAACGACCATATATTCTGTCTTCTTACAATTCATGGTTATTCCTGCCATCATGCTTTCCTTTACTAAATTGTCTTCAAGTTCCTAAAGTTTTCTTTCTGTATCTGGTATAAATACAGTGACATCTGCGTAACTTGTTAAATTGTTTCTGCCAATAATAAATTGTGGTAGAATTTCCAATTTTGCTTAGAATCATCTCACTGTACAGGTTGAATAAATCCCTTTTTTTTGTATGTGCCTTTCTGTTTTTCTGTACTTGCAAAGTAGTTTTTCATGCTCAATTTCCAACTAAAGAAACATACACAATTATTTTCTATCCTTAATAAGAAATATATATATATACTGTTACTCTGTGATATTTGAACTAATGTTTCTTTTCTTGAAGAAAGAGAAACAGAAGAATATTCTTACCCACATTGCATTTTGGAAAACTGTAACAGAAATCAGATGCAAACTGAGCTGCCAACTGATACTGATAATGGTACCTGCTCTCATCAGTCAAAGAGACAATGTTTAGTGTGCTGTCTGTGTAAAAAGAAAGCAAATGACTGCATTGCCAGAACATAGCTAATGTGAACCTTGGGACATCTCAGTATGAAAAAAGAAAATATCTACCAGCTTTACCATGAAATAGTTGAGACAGTGAGCTAGTGTTAGTTAGGCAAATGATTTTGCTATCCAACTGATAATGTTTTGAGGCTCCACAAAAGCAGGCACATTTTCTGAGAAGCAGTAGGTGGGTAGAGCACTGTGGTGAATGTATGATGTTATTGCCATGTTAATGTTGGAGTATTACCCAGCATTGCCTGAAATTCATTAATCTTTGCTTATCTTTGTAGTGTCTTATATACATCTGTCCCTTACATGTGGTCTTCCTGTGTGGATGTCTTGTTCGTGTTCTGCTCATCTTGATCCAGTGTTCAGCTCCTTTAGTGTTTCATTCCGGTGCTACTAACTTTTCTGTCTCTCTTGAGTTGTGACACATCTCTTCATTGGCAGATACCCAACCAATAATAATGGCCTTAACCTGATAAATTAATTATTTCTTATTTTGCTTATCAAACAACTGTAAATCCCAGACTTTTTTTTTTCCTAAATATAAATCTATAGGATATGTAGCTAAATTTGCTTATTGCTCAGTTTGCACTCTTCCCTGGTCTTTTGAACAGGAGTAGAGGTTTATTCCTGGTTTCTGATTGAGTTTCTGGTTCTTTCCAAAGTCTTCTTCATTCACTCTCAGTAGCCCCTTATGTGTTAGTGGCATTATCAATTTCCTTGCAGTGAATTACTTAAAAAAAAAAAAAAGGACATAGATATATATCCTATATTGCCATTGCCTTTAAGACACAAATACTTTCAAAAAATTATTCCTTTGGTTTCAGCTTAACTCTTACTGCATGATTTATTTTAGTCATTTACAGAACTGTCAATTTCATTTTTCTCCTCTTTGCAAACCAATTTTAGAAAAACAAAAACACAACAAAAAGATGCCAACAATATCCAAAATACAAATGATGTTGACAACACCACCAACAACAACAAAAACAATAATAATAACTAGAATTGCTCATGAAAATTTCACGGTTTTTCTATTTGAATTATCAGATAAGTATTAATTCTCAGGTTAATGATTGAATAAGCTCTTTGCAAGCTCCCTGACAATAAAATATCCATGGAAGTTTCCCTATCACATTGTTAAATATTTTTACTTAACAACTTTAACCAAATATTGCAATAACACTCATATATGGATGCAGGTCATTATTTGAAGAAGTAAGAGGGTACAAATAAAAAGATTAAAAATTGACAACTTTTTCCATTTCACTGAAGCAGACATTAAATACATGACAGTGTTATTGACACATCATCTTTCTTTCATTACATCATTCATTCTCTCTTTTTTAGTCTTTCTTTCCCTAAAATCAAAGCAATAAAACAAGAATGACTCTTTGCTTATCTGGAGTAATGACAGTGCATAATGTATGCTCTAGCTAATGGTGTAAAGGGGATAAAATCCCTTTGAACCTATCTCTTGCCTGGAAAGGAGTGACACGAGTAACAGGTGTCAACAGATTATATGAGTACTCGCAACAAACAAAAAATAAATTTTGGGACATGGAACGTTTGGATGCTGAACAACTGTGGCCTATTAGATAATGTAAAACAAGAGATGAGTAGGCTAAAAATCGACATCTTAGGTGTATGCAAAACTAGATAGCCCATCAACAGAGATTTTGTAAGTGACAATCACAGGATTATTTATGTAGGGGGAGAGAAAAACAAGTAGGATTGATACTATATCAAGAATTCAAGAAATGCATTCTGGGATACTACCAATTATGTGGAAGAATTCTGGTAGTCAAGCTGAAAGGAAAGCCTTTCAGTGTAGCTATCATAGTAGTGTATGCACCAACAGCACAAAGTTGGGAAGAAGAAATCGAATCTTTCTACTTCATACTAAACAATGTCAAGTCTCATTGCAAATTGCAAGAAGTCATAGTTATCATGGAAGACCTGAACACCAAAGTAGGTATGGAGAGAGCAGGGGAGATAGCTGGAAAATTCGGACTAGGAGCCCACAAAGAATGTGGAGAAAAATGGATCCAATGGTATCTAACTAGTGACCAGGTAATAGCCAACACATGGTTCCAAGAAGATCCAAGATGATTATGGACATGGAAGAGCCCAGGAGAAAATAAAAACCAAATTAATTACTGTTATGGGAACTTACCTATAACAATAATGGACTCTTCCTGACACTATAAATACTGTGCCTATCAAGAGGTATAATAAATGAATGGTGTAACGAGTCAAGACAATATTAGTTCACTTTAAACCAGACGGACAGTCATTATTAACAACAACTTCTTGTACTATATTTCTGTTGTAATATATCTTTGTCATTCTACTCTTGTGTTCGTGTTGTTCTTCCTTGGTTCTAACCTTGGACCATAACTGTGGGGCGAGGATATTGGACCATAACAATTACATAACTATCAACAAAAGATTCAGGAATGCAATGGTTCACTGCAAAACCTACCCAAGTACCGACTGTGGTAGTGATCATCACCCTGCTATATGTAAACTAAGAGGGAAACTACGGAAAATGAAGAAGCCTAATGCAGCAACCTTTTGCAAGGGGTACTTCTGACGTTGCATAAATTTTTCTCTTTGCAGTGACAACAATTAGATTTTTTTTTCTGCATGATAGCATGGTACCTCATCAGTTTGCATCTTCTGACACAAAAACTACTTGTCTCTTAAAGTCTTTGTTTGAGACATTGAAGCAAATCATACTTCTTTCTTTTATGTGCTCTGTGACTTCAGGATGGAGATAATCATGGTTCTCCACTTCTCACTATCTCTTGTAGCTCTCAATGTTTTGTCCTTTTGCTTCTTCTCCCAAACCCTGTTCTGCCATCTGCTTGCTTAAGCCCACTAGGTATGACACACATTGCTTTCCCTTGTCTCCCATTCCCTCTATCTGTGCTGTGAGTATCAGATTCTCCAAGCCCTCCTTTCTCACTACATGTTCCAGAAATTTCAGCTGCCTCTTCCTGTTGTTAATTATAAGCTTCCTCCTTGTTTGCACTGTTGAGATAGAAATCAGTAGAATGTGGCATCTCAAGATAACATTACCAATTATTGGAGCTTTGGGAATCATATTAAAAGGAGCAAAGAAATATGTAGATCAAATTCCTGGAAGCCCTAAAATATGTGAATCGCAAACACTCATACTCATGGGTACTTCTCACATGTTGCATAAATTTCTCTCTTTTCAGTGACAACAATTACATTTTTTCTGCATGATTGCATGGCACCTCATCTGTTTGCATCTTCTGATACAAAAACTACTTGTCTCTTGAAGTCTTTGGGTGAGATATTGAGGCAAAGCATGCTACACAAAGCAAAGGTAACATGTAATAATAATAATATACCACAGTGTATTGCTGCACCTCCAAATATTTTGATGCTCAGTGCCTGTTAGCTGATCTCTTCTTTGACCTAATTCTGACAGTTTAATGGGGAAAAAAAACTGGATGATATCATTTAACATATACAAAACTAACCTTGTAACATTTCATCACCACTGAGGAGACTCTAAACCTGGAACAATCTGGATGAATGGTTATATTCTTGAAGGCCTACTGGAGATAAAGCTCACTCCCAACCTCAAATGGAATGAGTACATTCGTGCCATTGCAAAAGATGCTGGAAAAATATCCTGTGAGAACTGGAAATTCAACCAGGATCTATTATTGGTGGACACTGTTTTAATGACAGACAGAGATAAAAAACTGCAGGAATGTCTACAAAAAGTAGTAAAAGAAAGCAAGACCAAAGGAATAGCCATCAATTGTAAAAAGACAATATATGGTTGTCAGCAAGAGGAACAGCCCAAGATGGGAAATATGAATGAGAGATGTGAATATCAAGCACGTGTGAAAATTTAAATATCTGGTAATTGTTCTAACAGAGGATAGAAAATGTGAGACTGAAATCTAAAAGCACATTAGAATAGTAAAAGACTTTTCAAAAGCTCAGCAAAGTATTTAGGAACAGGAAAATTGTATTAAAAACAAAGAAAAGATTACTAGACTGTTTTGTAGTATCAGTTCTTCTCTCTGGCAGTAACAGGTGGATAATTTCATTACATACAAAAAAGAGACTTCAGCTAACAGTAACATGGTTCTACAGAAGAATGCAAGGAATACCATGGAATGAACATTTGAATAACAAGCAAGTTTTAAGGAAAATGCAAAACAAAATGGATGATTATACTTTAGAATTAGAAAAGGCAGTTGAAATTTCTAGGGTAAATAATGTGGAAAAGAGAGCCTGGAAAATTGTGGGGAAAATAGAAATGGCTTACCTCCCAAACGCCCTCGCGTCTGTCTGGCCTGTGGGTTGAGAAAAGAAAGAAAGGGTCCAAGATGGCGTCCGTGACTTTTTAATATTCACAGTCTCGTACAGTGTTGCAAGGTTGCGTTACACGCATACTAATGAGGTGTGTCTGGGCTCCATAAAAGCAGGTCACTTGGAGAAATTGGCAGAAGCGTTTACACCCGTGTTCGGTATACATTGCTTTGCTTTGCGTTGCGTCAGACATTTTCCTGCGGAAAGAGTTGCATCCCTTACACTCCATATCGAATTTGACTCCCTTGCTACAAGCTAACTGTACATTACTACAACATGGACAGATTCGACTTGAAGTTGATACCAGAGTTCGACGGCTCCTCTGCTGGCCCATCTGTGGTCGAGTGGTGGGAAAAGGCTGAGCATGTCTGCCGGCTGTGTAAAGTTAAGGATCCCGCACTGATCATCCCTTTGAGGCTCACCAAAGGAGCTTACGCTGTATATCAGCAGCTCAGGGACGCAGACTTGGAAGACATTAAGCAGGCTCTATACGTGGCATTTGGTGCGGACCCCTTTGTCGCCCGGAGGCAGTTCACCGAACAGCGGCTTGGGCCAGATGGAATGGTAGAAGTCTTTCTGACCGATTTGAGGAAGCTGGCCACACCATTCGGTGGCAGGACTCCCAGACAATGCCAATCGACTGCTACGAGCATCGTCAAGGCTCGGTGAGCTGGGGCTAGACGAGTTACTGGCCAGAGCCCGGAATATTCTGAAGGACGACGTGGAGCTGAGGACACAACATGCTATAAATGTGGCGGACTGAACCACTTCTCCAAAGACTGCTGAAGTGGTGCAAAGGATACGCATAACCAAGGAACACGGAGACATATGCGTTGCTACAGGTGCGACAAGCGGGGCTATGTAGCAAGAAGCTGTCCCGGAAACAGGCAAGGGGAGTAAGCTACAGCGCCAGCCTTCTCCCCAGATCGCCGCTGAACAAGGCGCTACCTGCAGTGAGTGTGCGGATTAACGGGCATGAGTGCTTTGCGCTTGTAGACATTGGGTGCACCCAGACCTTTGTGTGCAAGGCATGTTGTGACACGTGGGACGGGAAAAAGATTCCAGTTCTGACTGTTGACGGGGGCTCGCTAGCCTCTTGTGGAGTGAGCGTCATCCGCTCAAGCATCGGAGATGGGCCTGCAGTAGCCGTACAAGCCCTGGTCATGGACGGAGAGCTGCTCGGCTATGATCTGCTCCTGGGAATGGACGTCATCAAAAAATTGGGTGGTGTCCATCTTTACAAAGAGGGTCGGGCGCATTTCACTGAAACTGGTCTTGCTCTAGGTGCAGCAATGGAGCTGGAATGGCCCAACTTTCATGCGGAGTTCGACCAGCGCACAAAGTCCTGGACAGTATCCTGGAAATGGTCGGACAATCAACTGCCAGAGAAGCTGTACAACGGTGTGCCAAAGTATAAGATCCCCCCGCGAGCTTGTGCGGAATACGACAAGGAGTTGCGAGCCTGGATTGATAACGGATGGTTGGTTCCTTATCCAGAGAAGGAATTGGGCCCCACGAAGGGCCTGATCCTGCTAATGGCAGTTATCCAGCACAAGGCCGGTGCTTGACTATCGGGAACTGAACGAGCACATGGACCCTTTTACAGCCTGCGCGGATGTGTGTACCGAGAAGCTATGGGAATGGCGACAGACGGGATCAAATGTATCTGTGCTGGATCTTCGCAAGGCATACTTTCAAGTGCATGTGCACCGATCACTGTGGCCCTATCAGACCCACATGGGGTTTGGACTCAATGTGGCGCCATCAATTATGCAGATGATTGTTGATGCCATTCTGACAAAGGATGAGCGCATACAGCGGGCAACATCTGCGTATATTGATGACGTGTACGTGAACGAGGGAGTTATATCTGCGGCACGCGTGAAGGAGCATCTCTACAACTTTGGCCTCCTCAGCAAGGAACCGGAGAGGCTACAGGATGGTGCACGGGTGCTTTGTTTGCAGGTCTGGGGAGAGGATGACGTTCTGTATTGGAAACGGGGAAACAAAGTCCCAGACATGCCCCTGTTGTCACGTGGTGAAGCATATTTTCCTTGTGCGGCAAGTTAGTTGGGCACCTTCCTGTAGGTGGTTGGCTGCGTGTTGCGGTGGTGTTCATCAAGCGGAGAGCATCTGATGTCACCACTGGATGGGATGAAGTTCACGACGCCCCTCTCAACACCATGATGAAGGAGGTCCTCACTAGAGTACGCAAGGAAGACCCAGCACAGGGCAGATGGTGCATCGACAGCCAAGACCTCGGTGTGTGGGTTGACGCAAGCTCTCTTGCAACCGGCGCATCGATAGTTCACAATGGAGCCGTGGTGGAAGATGCTTGCTGGTTACATGCAGAAAAGGACTCCCAGCACATAAACCTAGTGGAGCTCGATGCTGTCATCAGGGGGATCAACTTGGTGATCCTCTGGAAGTCGACCACCCTGCGTCTGTTCACGGATTCTGCTTGCGTCTATAAGTGGATCTCAGATACCCTTACTGGGAGGGCCAGGATGCGGACTAAAGCCACCAGTGAGATGCTTATCTGACGACAACTCGATACGATCGTGAAGCTGGTGCAAGAGTACACACTGACAATGGAGGTGTCCCTGGTCAAATCTAGCCTCAACAAGGCAGATTGTTTAACGACGGTGCCCCAAAGGTGGCTTGACGCCACTAAGAAAGCTATTGAGCCCGTGCAACCCGTCTGCGCTGGTCCGTGAGTCCCGTTCGATCTAATCAAATCAAAGAAGTCCACCAACAAAGCGGGCACCCTGGAGTCAAGCAGACCCTGTATTTCGCCAAGTTGGTTGACCCAGGAGTACAAAAGACAGACATCAGGAGAGATGTTAGAAGCTGTGTGGCGTGCCAGTCTATAGACCCAGCATCCATTCGCTGGAAGAAAGGGCAGCTGAGCGTCAGGAGCCACTGGAGCTGGCTGGCGATAGACGTTACTCACCACAATAGCGAGGATTTCCTGACGCTCATTGATTGCGGTCCATCTAGGTTTGCGTTATGGCAGCTGCTGCGGCGGCAAGATGCAGCCACCATCATCCGTCAGTTAAACAGTATCTTCCTTGAATGTGGCCCCTCAATGGAGATATTAACCGACAATGGCAACACATTCACCAGGGAGCAGTTCAGGAAGTTTGTGGATGGCTGGGGAGTGCACCAACGGTTCCGGTGCACCCACGTACCGAGTGGAAATGGGATCATCGAGCGGAACCACATGACTGTCAAGACCATCGCAGCCAGGACGGTCTGCGTGGTGTCTGAGGTGGTCTACTTGTACAACCTGACCCTGAAGGATGATGTCTCACCCTCTACGGCGCCAGCCAACACATTGCATAGGTACCACGTCAGAGTGAAGGACATAGAGACCAACCCGCTGCCTGAACTGAAAGTAACCGTAGAGAGGCTGAAGAAAGGAGATGTCATCTGGATTAAAAACCCGCGCAGCAATTGCACGACGAAATACGGAACCTGACGCGTCACTGAGGTGATCAGCCCACAGGCGGTGTGGGTCGACGGTGTGCCTCATCATGTTAAGGACCTGCGGCCAGCGATGCTGTTGCAACCACCGCTGGACGACGAGAGCGAATCGGAATCTGAGACCTGTGAGGCATCGCTCTGGTTCACGCCAGCTCCATCAGGCAGTGACTCAGATATCAGTAGCCTTCCAAGGGACGCAGTGTTTTTTGACCCTCAGACCGCGGACGGGAGCACAAGTGACGATGAGGCTTGCAGTGTCCCTCTTCGAAGAAGCACCCGGCAAAAGCAATCGGCGCCTCCCTGCCAACTCTGTGATCATGAGATCAGGGCGAGTGTGGGGAAAATAGAAATGGCTTACCTCCCAAACGCCCTCGCGTCTGTCTGGCCTGTGGGTTGAGAAAAGAAAGAAAGGGTCCAAGATGGCGTCTGTCACTTTTTAATATTCACGATCTCGTGCAGTCTCGCAAGGTCACATTTCATGCATGCTAATGAGGTGTGTCTGGGCTCCATAAAAGCTTGGAGAAATTGGCAGAAGCGTTTACATCCGTGTTCGCTATACACTGCTTTGCTTTGCATTGTGTCAGACATTTTCCTGCGGAAAGAGTTGCATCCCTTACACTCCATATCGAATTTGACTCCCTTGCTACAAAAATTTAACATTCATAGGATATGTTGAAGGCTGAGGGCAGAAGTGGTGGACTCATACATGGCACAAAGGCACTTGCATGCAAGTTAATATAACAAACCCAATGGGAATTGGAACTTGTCTCCCCAAGTAACAATTTCAAACCATTATGCATTACACCACCATCAAATCCAAGCTTACAACACTTGGTTTTCCCAAGTAGTCATCCATTTAGGTACTGACCAGGCTTGATTTTGCTTAACTTCAGTGATCTTATGGGAACCAGGATTTCAACATGATGTGGCTGTAAGGACATATTGAAGGAAAGACATAAGCAGCAGATCATCTACTTAATGATCATGTCTAAATGGATAGCAGAACAGGGATTTGGAGATATAATAAAAAGACAAAACTTACTAAGAAATAGAAAGACTAGGAAGTCGTGGAGAGCGCTGATCATCCATGACCTTGAGGAAGACACTACATACACATAGAAGTCTGATTTATAGAAATCTTTAAAAAAAATATAAAGTTACAGATATATTAAGAGTTACAAGAGCAGATTTAAAACCTTTGCAGTACAAATATATTCAATATGCCAATAAACACAGACCTAAAATGGAGTACTACTTCTATATAAGGGACAGTTCAAAATTTCCACGTCCTTATGGGTGACAAATTATTTTCCACCTTACAACCCTTTTCTTACAGATTGAACATTGAAAGCCTCTCATTGATCTGTTGCTATTTCCATAGAATGTATTTAGATGAACTACATTCCTTCATTCCAATAATTCTAATCTTCATGGCTAAGATCTGTCATATGACACACATTGCAGAAAACTAACTTCATTCCATTCATATTCCATTGGTGAGATGGAAGTTCCACTTGAGCAGATTCTTTCCACAAACCACTGCTTTGTGAAACTGACAACCAAGAGGATGCTAAAAAAATTATTCTGCCTAATAAAAACATCAAAAACTGGTTTCAATTTTTTTCTGATACCTGATACATCTCAATAAAAATTGAAAATAGCTTTATTTTGATTAAATATTTCTCAGTCGGTACACCTCGTGTACAAATGGCTAATGAGATTTAATTTACAGAAAAATCAACCCCACATCAAAACCAGAGTTTTCAAGAACAGTCATATTTACTGAAACTTAACTTATTGTGATTCTCTCTATTTCGATAATGGCAGTTTGTAGTTTGATAATCAAGCTGATTAAAAAGATTAACTGGTTAATTTTGTGTAGCTTTAACTTTCAAATAAATTAAAAGCTGAATGGTAATAGTAAGGTTACAATTAACAATATTACAACAGTTTAAATAGTTATGTGGATGAGCTGATGGATTGTTCACTGATGATCTTCACGGACAAGTTTCCAAATTCTTTCTACACTTTCTAGAATTTTGCTGGTCACCTTGAAAAGTTATCATGATCAACATTCAACTGGCTTTGAAACATGTATGCCACTCAACAACTTATATTCCATATAAGAAATGTCTGCCAAATAACTGATGAAGCAGTTCAAGGACTTTGGTAACAAATGCTAAGCATCTCTCAAAATTTGATGCAGACATATGACTGGAATCTGGTAGCTAACAAAGTTTGCAGAGCATTCCTGCATAATGTCTAAAAACCAACACAAAGCTTTTGTTTGTTTGTTTTTAATCATTTCACCCCAAGCAAGGCAACAAATCCACTCAGAAAAAACATTTTTAAAGATCAAATTTGACTGGAAAGCAAAAAGCAATATGACAGTTCCACAAGCAAAAAGTGTGATAGAAGAAATTGTTAGCATAGAACTTATGCTTATATCTAGTCATTCCAACTATAAAATGATGAGACCTTGCCACCAATTTACTTACTACTGCACTTAAATTCATAAAGTTTAGGTACTCAGATCAAAGTTCATCAGAACAATTACCATTAAAGTATTTATAGAAAAGGCACATGGAAGCTACGTTATGGCAGCGAGAAAGGGACTAAAGCTGAGATGCCATGTCTGGACCAATAACATTCCATATTCTTCTTTGGATTTTATCAAGAATCTCTAAATATATAGCAGGAGCACCAGACCAGATGTGGCAACAATATTTAAAGCAACTGATCTTGAAATGTGTGTGCCACTCAACAACTTGTATTCAATGTAAGGAATGTCTGCCTGATTAGGCAGTCCAAACTATTTGGTAACAGTTGCCAGGCATTTTACAAAATTTGAGGCAGGCATATAGCTTGAATTTGTTAACACTGCAGTTTTGTTGCCATACAATATTAAAAAAAAAAAATTGTCTGAATTTCTGCCATGAGGAGTTTTTATAATTTACATTATTTACATTTGGACTTGTCATCTTTGTTGTTATTATCACAATGTTTCAGTCATTGTGCCTACCGGCATTCTTCAGCTGCCTTGTAATTCAGGTTACCTTTAGGGAATTTCAAACTGAACAATTTATTTAATCTATGAGTGTAGATTGTTTTCATATTGCTGTCCATGTTTAGGGATATCTTGTCTTGTTCTTTTCTGACATTCCTTAATCATTGCTCACTCTGTTTTGATTCAGACCAATTTTATACAATTCAGCTGAGTGATTGAACTCAAAGTTAATATGCCATCAAATTCATGTTTAGTCTATGGAAACAGGGCAAGCAATAATTCAGCACTACTCAAATGGAGAGTAGGAGAACAACCTCATAGGTTAAATAAAATGTTCAATTCTCTGAAGATGACTGAAATTGACAGACACCTGAATGATGTGATGGTAGTGCAATGGAGGGCTGCCCAGAATGAGAAATCAGAGAGCCAAGTTCAAATCTCAGGTGAGTTAGTTACAGTCACTTATGTGCAAATACCCTTGGGAATAGTATGAATACTTGTCTTCTATCCCCAGCTATGGGTTAAATAGTATGACTTGTATCTAGAAAAATTTTCTTACAATCAAAAATATGTTTCCGTTTGACAAATGATTGATAAAGGGTAAAAAAAAAAAAAAAAAAAAAATTAGTCAATCCAAAAATCAAAAAACATAAAACTCTTAGATTGATCCTCACATACACCACACTATCATAAGCTAACTTGTTAAGACTTTGTGCACATACCAATCATATCATAAAAACAAAAATACAACTAGTAATTTCAGAAAGATTTTAGTAGATAATATACCAAAATATTATGCAGGACTCACTTCAAAGAAAGACACAAAATTCTCAAATCCATAATACAAAAAAAAAAAAACAACCCACGTTAAATGTCTTTCTCCATCAGAGATATTATATTGAACTGAGTATAAAATATTTATACATAAGGAACAAAAGGAAACATACAATATTAATTGATCAAACAGCACTATTGTTAGTTGAAATTTATCTTGATTTGTTTGGTAGTATTTTATTTAATAAAGTATTATAAGAATATTATGAAAATCATTTCTGAAAGTTGCAGACATCAGCACAGTAAAGAACAGAAAAAAAAAATTCTCACATTCACTATAAATTTTACCTAGCCTTACACAAACACAAACTTTCAAGTACCACCCCACTCAATTTCTGATTGCCAGAAACACCACTGTTAATACTGATTTATTGATTAATTGTTTTTATGGTTTATCAATCCTTTGTAGATTATTTAAAGCCAAAATATATTTTGGATTCTAAGAATAATTATTTTTATGTTACTGAACATGTTATTAACAATTTTTTGAAGATAACAATTTTTCAAAACTTATTCTTTAACTCATATCTGGGGAGGGGGAGAAGAGATGGATTCTTATCTTTCCCAAGGATATCTATGTTTAAATGAATGTCATGAACTCGATTGGGATACAAACTCAGTTCTCCAATTTCTTATTCTGAGCCATTATTCATTTCACCACCCACACATCCCCACTGTAAATGGGCATTTTCAAATAATTATAAGTTCTATAGGCAGAAAGTGACTTGACATTGACTGGAAGCTTCCAAAATGCAAACTTTATGCAAGTGACTGATCAAAATTGTTAATAGTAATGTTAAAATGATCTGTCTCCATGTAGGAAACATTTGGTATTCATTGACTAATCAGTATTACGTTCATTTGAAAGTTTCTATTAAAGCAGTTTTCCAGGAAATTAGATTTCTCCCAGTTCACTAATGTTATAGCTCTTGCTAAGATTGATGACAGTTTCCTTCCGAAGATTTTGTATCTGGCCATGTAAAAAGTTTACATAAGATTATTTTTTTTAAATCAATTCACCCCAAGCAAGGGAATGAAGCCACTAAGATGCAAGGGCTTACTGGGAGTGAAAGAGAATGAAGGAACTAGAAACCTGATCCAAATCAGGAAACAAAGGATAAACCTCTATTCCTGTTCAAAAGACAAAGGAGGAGTGTGAACCAAATGATAGACAAAACTATCTACCCCTGTTAAGGGAAAAAAAATAAATAGTAAATAAATTTTCAGCATTTAAGCAGAAACATTAGAAATATAGAATTAAAGTAGAATTTTGAAAGAACCAGAAACCCAAGCATAAATGCGAAACATGAGATAAACCTTTATTTCTGTTCAAAAGACCATGAAGGAATGTGAACTGGACGATAGACGAACTTATCTACTTATTTTTTTCTTCTACTTACATGGACTACACATTTTTGATATTGTTTGCTTTTGAAAGTCTTCAAGTGATGAGTTTTTTGTTAGTTCTTGTAGCTCTTTTTCTTGAGTCATCTTTAAGACCTAAAGGATTCATTTGCTTGAAGTGATTTTTAATCACTGATCTGAGAAAACAGTTGTGTATAGATGATAGTTTAGACATTTCAAAACAATTTGGATGCCATGCATGACATCCATATGAGAGTCTAGATCTGATGATGCTATTTAAGAACACATTTCAGGTCCATATTTTGGTTTTGTGGCAGTGTTGGATAAAACTAGCCCTAGTGTAACTTATCTTGTATCCAATTTCTTTATCTCATACTAAATTTGTTATACGTGATCTATACATTGAAGCATTTGAATGATGGTTGCTAAACATCACTTATTTAACAAGTAAATTAGTCTGATTAAGTGTTATTAACTGTTATTGTCTCGGTCTAGAAGGAATTTCTGAAATTGCAGTTTGCCACAGTATGCGCTCATACCCGTTCTGTAGACAATTGCTGCATGAAAGTAACTAGATTCTTTTGCCAAGACATCTGAAGACACAGCAGAACACAGGGAAGTAGATTTATATTCCCCAAGTACATTATTGTAGAAATGAAAATGAATAGCTGGTTGTATGTGATTCACTGATTCTTTCTGCAGAGAACCAATGAACCATAGACTCACCTGAGAAAATTGCCTCTATCTTCAGCTCTTGATGATTTTAAATACCGAGTCATTAACAAACTGCTTATTGATATTTGCCAGGGAAATTGTATCAATTTTGTTATTTGTTTGATATTTAGCTTTGTTTTTTTTTTTGTTATTTTAACATTTTTTTTTTTCTTCTTCATCCATTTCCACATTTTTTATCACCTTTCATAATGTCGTTAGAGTTACTTCTTCAACACAAACTTCAATAATGCTCCACTCTGACACTGATACCAACACCCAGTCTTTTCATTTATCTCTTAATATTGGCAAAAAAAAGTAAATAAACAAAAAACAATTATTTTTCTTTCTTGTTTTAGTTTAATATTTCCTGTTTTCCTTTTATTAATTTTTCCTCTGTTTTCCTTTTATTAATTTTTCCTCTGTTTTCCTTTTATTAATTTTTCCTCCACTTCCTTTTATTAATTTTTCCTCCACTTCCTTTTATTAATTTTTCCTCCACTTCCTTTTCTAATTTCCTTAATTTCACTTTCTTTTGTCAGTTTATGTCGGCCGGTGCAGGTAGGTGTGTCCATGATGCATTCCCAGCCAACCTTGCCCAACCCAAATCATTATTTACCAAAATTCTATCTTCAGGTTCTCAGACTGATATAACAGTGTATTCTTTTCTAGCAAATTTTAAAATATCTATTTTTTTCTATTGTGCCACATTTATTTTGTTTTTAATGTTTATGCCTCATCACAAGTAATATAACATTTGTAAAAAAAAAAATTAAAAGATGAGAAAAAGCAATAAATATCCATTAAACAAGAACCAACCTAGATTGGTAACTACTAGATTGGCAATTAGGTCTCATTATTTTACTGTTGAAATAGCTTCTTTTTTTTATTTTTTTAAAATCAATTCACTCCAAGCAAGGAGATAATGCCACTAAGATGCAAGGGTCTACTACACGACTAATGTCATAATTGCACTATGGTTTCAGAGACTTATTCATCATATTTATGTTAATTTCAATTTAATTTTGGAATCCCATCCTGGGTATGATGATAAGTTACATTCGTGTTCTGGGTAAGACAATAAACTACATCCAACAGCAAGGCCTCTGATCAGGAGGTTTTGAGGAGCATAGAACCACCTATTAATTGTTGGTGTTCCCAGATCCACTCAGCCCGAAGTCGGGCGACTGGCTGATCGGCTGAACTCTCTGCTTTCGGGCAGGGAGGAACCCAAACAAGGCTACGCCAAAGGGCAGAGTCTCTTTCGCGTAGGTAAACTGACCCTGAACCTGTCTATATGGGTTCAAAGGGCATATTTTTGGCCGAGCCCACGGGCTCGGAGATCCCACATTAAACTGGCCTTGTGCCACATGATGCCCTCGTGGGGGGGGGGTGACTAAATACCGTTTCCAGATCCACTCTGACCCTGGATAGTAGCACCTGTTAGAGTCCCAGCTATGGGCAAATAGTTAACCCCCTCAAAAAACAAGGGGTTCAAAACACTATGAAAGTGTAAAAATAGGTTTTAATACCAGTTATAAATTTTTGAAAAATTATTACCAGCAAAAAATTTTTAAAAAAGATATATTACCAGCAATAAAAATCTTGTCAGTATTAAATAACCCATTGAAGATGATATGCCGTAAAACAAACAAAACAAAACCAATTTTGGAATCTTAGAAATTCAGGCCAAAATCAACAAGGACTTTATGGTTGGCCATGTGGTTTTCCTAAAAGTATGTTCTTTGTTTAAGAAGCTAATTAATCATGTCCACTTAAGGTCCAGGAGCCTATTTAATCAAAATGCACATAATTTAGAGTGAGAGTCCAGTTGCTCAGAACTGCTGAAATGTAATCCTTGCAATAAAGACTATTGGAGAATCTCACCCAAGTCATTTATCTGCTGTACAAGTCAGTTACTGCAAAGAGGCCAGCACTCATGCATCTCCGAGTGCCTTGAGTTTAGAAAGGCAGAAATTAAAATGAATTAACTGTTGTACAAGTATTTTTTACATTTCATCCATAAATTAAAATTGTTGATAATTTTTCAGCAGCATCATTACTTTTATAGCCATTTACACATTTTTTGGCATGATTACCCCACATTGAAAAATTGGTATGATCAAAAATCTATGGCTTGTAAATGAGTAAACACAATCCAGTGAAGGAAAAAAGTCACCAAAGTGTAGCTTATTTCTTGGTATGGTATTTGACACCTGGACAAGAGTGTTGTTTTTGATAACCAGCTTCAGCATAGATTAGGTCTGGTGACCACATGGTCAGGAGATGGATTATATAATATAATTTCTATATATATTATTTATGCACAGTACTTATTGGAAAGTGCTTAATATCAGTGATAGAGCTAACATATTCAGTCGTATGGATATGAGCTTGTAACCCTGGGTTTCACGCTTTTGCAATCATCCAACAATGCAAAAGCATGAAACCTAGGGTCACAAACTCGTATCAATACAACTGAATATGAGAGAGAGAGCGTGCAAATGAGAAAATCATTTACTTCAAAAAAGAGTTTGCATGGTTTGCCACAGAAAAGGTAAATCCTAGATAATTACTGCCTTAAGCAAACCACATATTAGGTCGGTGCAAAATAATGACGTAATAATGTCGTTTTTTGACGTTAAAAAATACGTCATTATTTTTGCACCAACCTAATATTTTAATTTTTTTTTTTTTATCCTCTATCACAACCAAAAATTTACCTCCTCAATAAAAGCTGCTGCTTTTAGGAGAGCATGTTTTTTGGCTTGTGAGTGAGAGCGAGTTCACTGTATTAGAATCTGTAAGTTGGATTTTTTTTACTCTATTTTATTTTGCCTCTTTGACTTTTGACATTGAATTTTTGATTTCTAATTTCTATACTACTCATTTTTTCCTACTTTTCAGATTTATCTGACTGGATTTATGATACAGATTTTTTGCTGTCCTTGTTGTTTTTACTGTTTGCTAATAGATTCAATATATATGTACAAACACACTGATAGTTAGAAAATGGCTCTAATAAAATGAGTAATATAAAATAGCTATTATCAATAAAAAGATGGATATAAAATAGTCAACAGATAGATAGATATAAAATTGTTAATAGATTAGAAAGACTGCCAATCAATTGTAGTAGAAATACAGAAGGATTCTTGATATTTTTTTTATCAATCCACCCCAAGCAAGATGGGAGTGCTACTAGTATGTAAGCTGCTACAGACAGTGTAAGTAAGGGAAAAAACTGGTTGTGGGTTGAAGGAAGGATAAAAAGAAGAAAGGGGATCAAGGCAACAGAAGATGTCAATTGACATTACATTTAATTTTTTGAAGATTATACTTATCAGGGAAGCAAGTAAGAAGAAGCGAGTTCTACTATCAGTAAGTGTGAGAGAAGAAGCTGTTGGAGTAGAAGAGGCAGTTACATTAAACTGTTTTGACAGTATAAGAGTGGGAAATTGACAAAATTAACTTGAAATCACAACAGGTAATATTTAACCAACTGAACTCCACCTGGTTATCTTGAAATTTGCACAGAGTATTACACAAGTAATAGCTTCTATCATACACAGACATTGTTATCTTTTTCATTATTTGCTATATATTAGAAACCCAAGCCAAACCTGACAAAAGTCTATTCTTGCTAAAGATGTCAAGTTCAATTTAATGTATACAGACATTCTGATATACTTAATTTGGATCCTGGAAAACATAAAATAAGTATTATTATTATTATTACTGTTATAATGATTATCACTACCACCATTATTTGTGGAATCATCATCCTAAATATAATAACGCTTATTAATATTTTCCTAATCATCACTGCCATTATTTTCTTGGGATATCCACTCTTAGACTTAACAATTTTTTGCTACTCCTACACTCACACATTAATCTACATTATTTTATCTCTTATTACTTTACCCTGATTCCAGTTTCCATTTAAGGCCCCAAATAAAAACCTATCTATCTATATAAGGGTGGTGCTTAAAAGTTCCCAGAACAATCAAGAAGTTCTTAAAAAAAAAATCCTAATATTTGGTAATTTGTTGAGAATTTGGGAAAGGGGTTGAGTCAAGAATTATTTGGTTGATTCATTCATTTTCTACAGCTTATCAACCATTTGAAGGTTATTTAAAGCCAGTAAATATATCTAGATTGTGAGAATTTGTGGGATTTAGTGATACAAGTCTTACTAATTAAATGGTGGAGATACCCCTTTCCTAAGTGTATTTACATGTAAGTGAATATAACATATAAGTGAACAGCAATTAGAACCCAGTTTTTTGATTAACAATTCTGAGCCATTATCCATTACACAATCTGCATATCCAAGCTTACAGCACCTGGTATTCCCCAGCAGTCACCCATCTAGATACTGACCAGGATCAGTGTTTCTTAAATTTAGGGATTGTATAGGGATCAATGCTTCAATATGATGTGGTTATAAGACGATTAATTGAATTAATATGCAAAATATTTTTACTGTAGCATAATGTGCTTTTTTGTATCTCTATTCTTCTACCAGTTATTTATAATTTTTAAAATTTGATTGAATTTTATCCCTTTCCAGACACATGATGGAGTAGCAAACAGACAAAAATGAGCATCCTCAACACCTACTCTTCTTTACTTTCAATCAAGCTACCAAAGCTGCTTGAGGAATTTGTGCTGTATAGAGAAAATGGTACTATTACCAAAAGAACCATGCAGAAATGGTTTTCATGCTTCAAGAAGAGGAACTTCAACCTCACAGACTCTCTGTATTCTGGCTGACCTGTTCAATTCAGTGAGTACTAACTGAATGATCATCCAGGAAGATATACACCAACCCACTACTGAATCAGCCCAGCAGATAAGATGCTCTCAAGATATCACCTTCATTTGATGGGTAAGGTCCACATGCATTCAATGAAACTCCAGCACTCCTCTGTCACTGCCATTTTACTTTATCACAATGGTAATAAAAATGACAATGAAAAATTATATCTTTACGTCAATGTGTAGCAGAAAAAGAAAGACTGACTGAGTCTCGACAAACAAGTAACATTTCAAGCCAAGCCAAGCCAGAGCTGTATCTATACAAGACGATAATCTGCATTTGGTACAATTGGGAGGGCCTAATTCTCTATGAAATGCTTGAAAACAATGGATAATTTAGAGGAGTAACACCAGCTCAACAAGGCAATCTAGCAGAAATGGCCACAGAGCATGCTTCTTCAACATGACAACACTTAACCCCTATGTCACAAATTTGCCCAAAAATGCTACTCAAGAGCTTGGTTGGGAAGTACTCCCCACCCACTGTATTCTCCTTAGTGCCTTCAGATTATCATTTTTTTTTTGCTCACTTTCCAAAAGTTGGCAAGGCATTTCTTTCAACAATGACAGAGTTAAAAACATAGTTCAATGAATTCTTCAAGTCATGACCCAGTGATTTCTACTCTCAAGGCATTAACAAGTTAATGGAACATTGGCAAGATGTCAAGAACAATGAAGGAGAATATATTATTGACTGAATTGTTAAAATTATTGATGAATAATAGCTGAAACACACTGTTACCAGGTTGGCCACTTTGATAGAGCAAGGTTTTAATTACCTATTTAAGGAATGCACGTCTCTCTTTTACACTTCTATGTATTTATATCTGTTCATTTGAGTTTTGTACCCAAAAAATAAACAAGAGTAATTTTTTTAAATGAACTGTATCAAAGAACAGAAACCACTTCACTTGAGGAATTTCAACAACAACTAAAACTGATATCACACGGGATTCGAAGAGAAAATAATGTCATAATCAAGATGTTGATGTTCCACACGACTTCAAATAAAGGGTTAGAAAGCCCCTCCCCCCACCATCGGTACTGGAAAGAATGATAATAGTTACTGGCCTTGAGAAACCTATTTTTCTGAAAAATTGTTTTAAAAGCAGTACTGGATGCTGGGCCAATGAATGTCAAATATTTTTCTTAAAAAACGGTTAATATTACCATTTTAAGGAAACATTTAGTAATCCTTGACCAAATAGCTAATACTACTTTTAGTTGAAATTATAAAATTATTTTCTATTAAAATAATTTTCAGAAAAGTAAAAAAAATCCACTAACAGTTATTGCTCTTTCCAGTATTGATGGGCACTTCCTTTTAACTCTTGTTTGAAGTACTGTAAAATATCAACATCTTGATTATGTCACAATTTTTTTTGAGTTACATGTGCTTCCTATTTTTGTTGTTGAAAGTGATGTGGTTTCTGTTATTTGATAAGTTCTTTGTTTTTGACTCTGTAACAACAATACATATGTTCACTTATCTATGCCAAGTCCAGTTAAAGACTAAAATTAAGTTTTTTTTTTAATAATTTTACCCCAAGCAAGACAATAATGTCTCCAGGATGTTGGTGGTTACAGGGCGTGAAAGTGAATGAGAAGAATTTAGTTATGAGAAATGAGGAGTAAGGACAATAAAAGAGTATGTTTCAGGAAGACGGATGGTGATTGATGTAGCATTTAAATTTTTGAAGATTGCATGTGGCAGGAAAGCAAGAAATTGGATGAGAAGTGCAAGAAAAGAAACTGGTGTTGCATTCCAATGAAATATGTCAGATCAAATTAAAATTTTAATTTGCTTTTAAAGTATTGTGTTGAACTCTCATTGAAAAATTTTGGAAATACATGATTATTTTTATAAGCAAGTTAGGATTTTTACACACCACTGGATTGCTTTATTTTTGCATAAGTTGTTTAAATTTTCTCTGCTTGGATTTAATGAATAAAAAGAGACAATTCTATATAATTAATCAATTAGAGCTGGTAGAATCCTTGAAAAGATTACAAATTAACATATTTAGTAACACTTTTTTTAAATTTTACAATTTTCTTTTTTGAGATTGCCAGGACACCCAGTAGGTGGTATTGTGTTTAAGACTATAAAATGAAAGGACTCACTATCACTTTCTCTCTTCTTGCTCTGGAATGTAGTAGTGAAAATAACAGGACTTCTATCCACTGGAGTCAGCTGGGAGATTCTCCATGAAAGCTTTCTTCTTGTTTTCAACCAGTCGGATGATGCATCACAGATCACACATACATTTTCTAAAAGCAAAGCCTATAAATGTTTCTCTTCATTTTTCTATTATGTTAGTACAAGTGTATTTTCTCTTTTCTTCAATAATGTTATTCTTTATATAAATATGTATTAAATAACACCACATGCTGAAATTAATTTCTTTCATCCTCATCAGCAACAAGTCTCATGTCCTCATAATACAAACTGGTGACAAATAGCAACCTTGTCCGTTACAAAGTAGCACACTTTATCACAATTTGCTTACATCACATTGACATCAGTAGTGAGTTGGTTAAGATACAGGGTATTTTTGGACAGATGCTTATAAAAAAAAAAAACAAAAAAAAACACTTATGTACCTAGATAAGGCATTGGCAACCTTTTGCTGACTATGTGCCAATTTTAAAAATCATTCAGTTTGTCAAGAGTATATATATTTTTATACAAGTCAAGGTCAATATACCTGTCCTACAATATATTTCATATAGTAATATATAGTATATATACTTTAGTATATATTAAAATTGAAACAGTTAAATATCTTCTTTGTGTTGTAGTCATTATTGATTTGGACTTTGTGATGTCATTCGTATCTGTGTGCCATTGGATATTGCTTGGTGTGTCACATGTGGCATGCATGCCATAGGTTGCCGACCCCTGACCTAGATGATTTATATTTTAATCATTTCCCAACAAACAAGACAATAAAGCCATTAAGATGCAAGGGGTTACTGAGAGTATAAGAAAATGAGAAGACTTTAGTGAGGAGAAAGGACAATCAAAGAATAGGATTCAGGAAGCCAGAAGATGGTGATTGATATTGCATTTAAATTTTTGAAGATCATA
Organism: Acanthosepion lycidas; assembly: GCA_963932145.1. Lineage (NCBI taxonomy): Eukaryota > Metazoa > Mollusca > Cephalopoda > Sepiida > Sepiidae > Acanthosepion > Acanthosepion lycidas. The sequence goes on from OZ010575.1 coordinate 54,983,095, forward strand.
GGTGTCAGGGTAGCAAGAAACTGGAAGAGATTTCCACAAACAAGAAGAGACTATTAGAATAGAGCTTACAGTTATATCTAGCTATTTTAGAAGTAAAACAATGAAATCTAGTTTCCAATCTAGTATTAAGTTTAAATTCATATGGTCAAGATAGCAAGGCGAACTTAAATTAGAACAATTGTAATAAAAATATTTTTAGAAACGACAGAGGGAAGCCACATTATAGTAATGTGAAGGGACTTAGTGGCAGCAATATTTAATGAATGGTTGATTTATAAATGTGCAAGATGGATTTTTACAAGAAAAATTGTCTGAACCAAACTTCTTAGCATCAGACCTAGCAATGGATTCAATAACTACACTTCTTGCATGTGGAAAATCTGAGATCAAGTAGGTGAAATTAGTTGCTTTCCTGGAGGTCAGCATCAGCTATGCTGAAGAAAGGCAAAAATAGATGATGAAAAGATTATCACAGAATTTCATTATCAACATTGGTAATGAGATCATACTGCAGAAACAAAAGTTTATCTGTAAGTAACATATAAATAAACAGCACATTGTAGTAAAAGGTACTGAATAAACATACCCCTTTGAAGTGAAAGATATGGTTGAGCCAAAAAATGCTGAGAATACCATAGAGAGAGCATGTGTGAAATGTGCAAGTTATAAGGAGAATAGGGACTATGAATCAAAAAGAGATATGACCCAAACTAAAAAGAAAAAAAAAAGTGAAGTTGCCAAAAGTAAGGAAAAGATACTGAAATTAATTGATGAGTTACAAATATCTTTTGTCAGACATATCAAGTGCAAAAAACAAAGAAAAAATTAACTTTAGTGTTCCTACATCTTCAGTATAATTATAAACAACGTTTTATTTATATATATATATATATATATATATATATATCTCATTCCATCAATAGAGGATGAAACATTGTCATTCAATTGCCTAATATAGTTCTGATATTTAGAAATTTCTATATTTTTTATATAAGAGGAGAGAGAGAGATTAAGCATCAACTTAGTATGGCACAAGACCAAAAGAAGTAGAGAAACCAATAAAACTCCTTCTCATGTATCTAATGTGTGCAAAAGAAATTCAAACACTACATTTTATAATTTGGGAACTTTTACTTTACTAATTAGAATTTTCAACCATTTGCGAAACAATTTAATTTTAGGTTTAAAAATATGTTTCTAAAATTGAAAAACTTATATATTCAGTGCATAATTATAACTGACAATTCATCTCTCTCTCTCTCTCTATATATATATATATATATATATATATATATATATATAATTTCATCAATAAGAACATTACTTTAGTCCCATGAAATCATTTTAAAGAATGAAACACATTACACAGAATTTATCCACTTTGTCATTCAAATGCCTCTAGATGTATCTGTATATTAGAGTGAGAAAGTTTGAGATGATGTGCAAGTATGCATTTATATGAAATATGTGTCAATTGTTGAGTATATACATATGTGCTTGAGTTTTTATGTGTGGTGCACATAAACTGACATATATACATTGTGCAGCTACATAACATTTAAATGTACAAATATATACTTATATATGTATGTCATGTTGCATATGACTGTGTTTGTGTCTATAGGATTTGTGCCCATGATAGTTCCAGACAGAGACATACTGTCGGCCATACAGACGGACTCTTCTAGAGGAAGGGGAGAATGGCAATGGTAGGGGAAAACTATATAGACATTTTGTGAGGTCTTTGGTTTACACAAGTGTAGAATCAATAGAACTAAAATAATTGCTTTTGTTCATTTCCTCACTGGCCCGCTTCAACCCACTCCAATGCAGCCACCCCTCAACCTTCTCCTTTGCACTGATGTCTCATCCCCCTCACACTCTTTCAGTTTTCTTTCAATAATTTTTCTTTCCAATCCTCTCTCCCTCACAAGTTTTCATGCTACTTTTTCTCTTTTCAAAAAAAAAAAAAACAAAAAAAAAACTGATTGGTTGTAATTCTTTTTCTTCTTTGTATTCTCATTTGTCTTTCTTTTCTACTTTCAACATCTTTAATTTCTTCTGACCATTGTGTCATTCTTTTTTTTTTTTTTTAATCATTCCATCCCAAAGAAGGTGATAAAGCCTCTAAGATGCAAGAGGTTAATATCAGAAATTGAAGAAAGAGTCTGAGAAAAAAAAAACATGATTAATGAGAGCAGACAATAAAAGAATAGGATTCAAAGAGACAGAAAATGACAAATGACAGTGTATTTAAATTTGTGCACATCAAAGTTGACTAGAAAGCAAGAAGCCAGAAAACAGTTCCACAAGTAAGAATTCTGAGAGAAGAAACTGTTATCATAGAACTTATGATTACATCTCGCAATTTCAACTGTAAAATGATATGACTTATCAATTTAATATTAGCTTAAATTAGTTAAGTCAAGATAGTAAAGAGAACAATAAAAATATTTATAGATAAAGCACAGTTATATTATCGTGGTTGGAAAGAGACTGAAGCTATAATGCCAGGTCAGGACTGATAATATTTCAGATTCTTCTTTGGATTTTGTCAAGAATATCTAAATAGATAGAAGCACCAGGATCAAATATGGCAGTAATATTCACATTGTTCTTTTTAAAATCATTTTTATTTATTTTTTTCATTTATTTCTTTCTTCTCCACTGCTTCCATTTTTCTTTCTTTCTCTTCTTTTTTAATATTTTCTTTCTTTCTTTTTTTTTGCATTCATTCTTTCCGTTCTTTCTTTTAATGATCTTTTTTTTTTCTATGGTCTGTCTTTTATTTTTTTTTTTTTTATCAGTCTTTTCATCACTCTTTTTCGTTCCATCTTTTCTCTGCCTTTCTTTCTAGTTTTCTAACTCTTTCTTTTTGGTTTTTATTATGCCATTGTTTACATTGGTGACAACTTTGTGAAGATACCAAAGAAACTGAGAATGAAAGTAAGTCATTCAGTGGGCAGCAAGGCAGATGGGTAAAAATTGGTGTTCTTTCATATGAAATTAAGACTTTGTACCTATAGAATAACACCTACCATCACCCTTTATACCTTTGTGCAGCATGGTCTCAATGGCCTATGGACAAAAGTAAGAAAAGCCTTCTCTATAGAGAATTTAATGTCTGCCCGCAATCTAGATACGTACACATGTGTGTGTGATTATTATATTAATTTATATTCTGAGAAGAAAAATGCTTCCAATCAGCTTGTAAAATAAATAAAATAAAGATGTATGAAGTTGCTCTAGTAACTTTTCCATGTTTCACCTGATACCAGTATACACATCAGGTTTCCTTTACATTGTTTGTAACCCCCATCTTCTCCCAGTGGGTCCTTTAGTCCTTTGTGTGCAAGTGAGCTTGTCTCAAAGCTTAGCACCCTGCTTTCATTTCATGTCCATGATTCAAGGAGAAATTTTGCTACTTGGATTTTCTGGATAGATAACGCGTTTTCTCTCCGAGAAGAATACCTATAGTTTTTTTCATACTTTTCCCAAGGGTATTTGCATGTAAGTGAATATAAGCAACCCAATGGGAATTAGCTCTCTGATTAACAATTCCAACATATTATCTATTAAACCATCCACACATCCAAGCTTACAGCAGCTGGTATTCCCAAGTATCTCTCTCTCTGTATGTGCATATATATTAGGACCTTGAATAAGTTCTCATTGATTTTTCATAAAAAGTAATGTTTTATTTACAAAAATTAGTACGTCACTGAAAGTATGGTCCATCACTAGCCACTACTTTTTCACATCTTTCTGGTAGAAATTGGATTCCATGTTGGAAAAATGACACGTCTTTTGAGACTAACCATGAGTTGACCCATTTTTTGGCATCTTCATAAAAATTCACTGCATGATGTTTCTAACAGAGCATGGTCACCATAAGTCTCAACAAGAATTCTGTGTACTTCAGCTGCAGATTTCTTCTGAATAAAGTAATGCAGTTAAATTCTCTGCAAATACACTTTCTTTGGGATGAAATCCAACATGTTTAACGCAATGAAAAAAAAAGGTGTTTACACTTCAATGAAATGACATACACTGAATTTCAAACTTGCTTATAGTACTTCCTTATAGATGCATTACCATCAGAAACTAAGCACATGCAGTTCAGGGAACACCATCTGTTGGAAAAAAGCAAGAACTTATTCAAGGTCCTAAAATATATATATATATATATATATATATATATATAGGGAGAGAGAGTGTGTCTGGTGGTTTTCTGAGAGGGTACAGATACTACAACTAATCTATTACACCACCTGCACATCCAAGCCTACAGCACCTGGTATTCCTAATTGATATTTCCATCTAAATAATGACCAAGCTTGTCATGGTACCTTGTCTCTTAAACTTTCCAATATTCTCATAGACCTAACCATATCCTCATAATCTGCACTTAATTCTTCCTCTTACATTCATGCGACAAACTTGTTTAATAACCATCTACCTTGAGCAACTTGAGCCTTGTATTGGTTGAACATTTAGTAAAAACAATGTATCTAGCAAATGCACCCACCTCTATATAAGACATAAAACCAAAAACTCTGGGAATTTGACCATAAAAATAAAATGACTGTATTTGACAGTCTGTAGACTAATGATTTGTATCTTAGCCAAGCTTGATAACTACCTTTTCCTAGCAACAACAAGCAGTTCCCAGTAGAGTGGATGCAGTGTAATATTTGGAGAGATTTTTAAATTTATGATTTAAATGTTTGAATAATATGTTGGCTTCTTTACCCCTTGTTTGAAAACTGGTTCACAATGGTAATATTAGTTGTTTCCCTATAAGGAAATATTTGACATTCCTTGACCAAGTAACCGTTATGGTTTCGGTTGAAATTCATAAAATCTTTCTCTTGTTATGGCTTTCTGTAACTCATCACCCACACCCACACAAAGTCTTACACTTAGCATCCATTTCTCTTTCCCATATCTCTAATAATATAATATGTGAATTCTCTCTCTGTTACATAATAGCAGTCACTGAACACAAAGACAATTAGGTCAGACTGATGGCAATGGCAACATATGGAAACCAAAGCTAAAAATAAATTCTCATACACATGACGTATCACGTGACCATATGCGAATGGCCAAACAGGAAAGATCAACAGAACTCAGTTGGGTGACGAATTTCGAAGGAAATGGAGTGTATATTAAATTCTCATGTGAATTGACTTTCCAAATTGAAGAGAAAAAATGACAACCCCAACTCACATAAACTCCAACACAAAATTAAGCAGACGAGTTTTGCACAGACAATTCCTCTTTCGCTTGTTACTGTCAAACAAGAGAGATCACATGAGGAGATGAACTCCATCTAAACATTATGCAGTTTACATTAAGGGCATAAGTAAATGGCGAAAAGTAACTGTCACCTAAGAAATGCATTTGTAATATTCTTAATTGGATGAAGGATTTAAAACATGAATTCTGTACAGTTAGACCTCTGACTTATACAGACTGATAATATTCCAATAACTGGCAAGACAACATCAGATAAATTAGAAGATTTTACTTATTTAATTTTATGTCCCTTCAGGGATGAATGGATGTTCGTTTAGGACCCTCTGTACCTTGAAAAACTATTGGGTCTTAAATTCACACCTGACCTCAAATGGAACTCGTACATATAATCCATTGCAAAAGATTCAGGAAAAATGGTTGGCTCCCTTAACTGCTCCAGTAAGTATCTGACTCCACATGCTATCCTCTACATTTACAAGAGCCAGATCAGGCCTAAAATGGAATACTGTTGTCATATTTAGGCAAAAGCTGCTCAGTTCTCACTTTCTGGTCTTGATAGAATCCAAAAGCATCGCAGAATACATGTGGGTGACAATTATTTTACACTTTTCAACCTCTCTCTCACAGGAGAGATGTGGCATGCCTTTCACTACTTCCATAGAAAGTGCTTGTACAAGATACATTCCATGGTTCTGCCAGTTCTAACCTTCATGGCTAAGACCTGCCATGCTACTCACATTGCAGCAAACCACCCACATACCTTCCGTATTCCATTAGTGAGAAGTGAGTTCCACTTAAACAACTTCCCATGAATCACTCCTCTGTGAAACGAACTCCCAAGAGGATGTTTCCCTACTCACTGCAATCTTAATCTGCCTCAAGTTAACCATTATCTTCCTCTCCTATCTACATAAACTACCTCTTAATATAAGCCTCTACCTCGAGTGGCTACCTCCAAGTCTTGTGTACAGTGAAACTTACTGTAAAAAAAAAAAAAAAAAAAAAAAAAAAAAAAAAAAAGCAAGCTTGTGATATAGAAAAAAAATAAAGCACCATGTAATATTGAAAGATGCCTTCCAAAAATAAAGATACAGGAAAATATTCTTAGAGAAAAAAATTGATTTATTCATTTTCTACAGCTCATCAACCATTTGCAGGTTATTTAAGACCAGAAAATAGTTTTAGATTATAAGAATTGTTTTTGAGATAATAATGATTTAGTGATATAAGTTTAACTAATTAACCCATAGCTGGGAGGAGAAGAGGTGGATTCATACCTTTCCCAATATATACTTACAATCAGAAAGATTCTTGAAGCAACAGAGTTGTTCTACAGTGGATGCTGAAAACATGTGATCATCGACAAAGTCTTAAAGAAAATAGGAGCAACAAGAAAATATACTTACAATCAGAAAGATTCTTAAAATTTCTGGAACACATAATAAGGAAAGATAGCCTAGAGAATTTAACATTCACAAGACACAATGAAGGCAAAAGAAGCAGGTGGGAAGAAAACAGTTAATAACCTATTTAAGGAGTTTGTGTGAATGGACATCAGAACAGGGATGAAGAAGGATAGTAAAGAGAGAGAGAGGTTGCTTAGAGCTACAAAGGAAAGGAAGCTGTGGAGAACCATGATCGACCACATCCTGAAGGGACACAGCAGATTTCCTTGATCTAATTTCTTTCACTTTCAAAGTAAATAGTATAGTAATGACGATATAATTAGTCCAAATTTCTTAGATGAAACATTGTCAATTCTGTTAATTTTTAACAGTAATTACTTCTGTTGTTTTTTATTGAAACTCTCAGTCTTTCTATAAAAAGTTGTAGTGATGATTTACCTCAGTGACCCCAAAAGGGCCAGAGTTGCATGTATATTTCGCAAGAGAATGTGGAGATGGCAAATCGATGAGCTTCGGATAGACAGTGAATCAGACAGCACTTTGTGCTGATAGAGGTGGTGGTGTTGTTTGTAGCCATTTTTATTGGTTGGTGCTAGGCGTTCATTGGCTGAGTGTTGGCTGGGTTAGGTGTATAAAAACATGGTATACTCATTTAACAGGTGTCCAGTTTTTCGTTTCGGACAGTCCTTGGCGTAATGAATCAAAGCAAAAAGTGTGGATTTGTTTTGTCTAGTGTATCTATTGGACTAGTACGACCTTTCTTTTCCTGTGTACTTCCAACCAATTTTGGCAACAGTAGTGTGTATCAAAGAATCATAGAATGATTATCTGAAAGTTGTAATAAAAAGTAACAGAAAGATTAAAGAAACACTTGTCAAAAATGAACAGGAAAGAACAATGTATAATCTTTAAAATTCAAACTAATTTTATAATTAATAATACTTTTTTTTGTGTTGTACCTATTCAGGATGAGGACGATGATGGCTCTGCACAATACCTTATCCTTTGTAACTCTTAGCAAAGTTTTTCTTTTATCTATTTCTCCTATTCCCTGTTTTACCAACCATTTGCACAAGCTTGTTAAGCACATATGCTGGTTTTTTTCTTACATTCAATGTCAATTGTCTACCAAGGAATATCCGCTAGCAACTGTTAAATAGTATTGTTAAAAAGCAAAGGATTCAAGAAAAGGATACAAACTATTTCTTCTTTCTTTACAGGATACCATAGGGACAAGACATGTCTAGTTTTCATTCTTCTAGACTTCTTAATCCCCAGTGAACCACATGTCATAGAAATGCCCTAAATCAACAAGAAACTCTTTTCCAATGTAAGTCTCAACATTTCCAGTTGGATATTACATACACCATATACAGGAATAAGGGTATACACACTTTCCTTTATCTCTTCTTTATTCTTCCTATTTATTTCCACTAAAGCAATAAGATATTGTTTGCTATGTGTGCAATACTGTTTTTAATTAGTATCTCCTATTTGACCACAATACTATCCCAACATTATCTATTTCACATAAATATATATCCTATCACCACATAATTTCTCTTCATCACTTTTACCGAGGATTGCAGTATCTTTGTAATCTGTGAAAAAGTATCAGACACATTCTCTCTCTCTCTCTATATATATATATATATATAACTTTACAAAAACAAAGAATATTGTGGTCCTGATAAAAAAGATACATCTGGCATTGACATTGGCTGTATTGTTGTAGTAAAAACAAAAAAAAAAAATTATAAAGATAAAACTACAAAGTAAAAAAAAAATTACAAAATACAAATCCCTCCCTCAGAAACAAAACAAACAAAAAGTACAAATAAAAATGAAGGTAAAATAAAGAAACGTCTCCAAAACACAAATTCAAAGAAAAAAAAAAAGACAAACTCCAAATAAATGATGGAATAATGACAACGCTTAAGTTCAGAACTTTAGGCAGCACGGAAATAATTTCATTGTTTATCTACTGTATTTTGAGAACTTAATACAATTTTTTGATTGGTCTCTGTTACTTGTCAGGAAGTGACATAGAACAGTAACTTCAAGAATTAATTGGATTGTTCTCTACTTATCAGAAATCATTGAGACACACTTTTCTCCTTATCACTTAGTGCTTAGCAAAGGATTTTGCTACTTTTTGGATAACCTATAATCTCAGAAAAACAACTGATGCTGTCAAAAGTACAAAATGTAAATCATATATATATATATATATATATATATTTAGACAAAGAAATTAATAATGGATGGTGACTGTTAGTTTCACACCTTAAATGAACATCAGACCATGTTTATGTCTTTTGTCCACACTGTTTATATCACCCCATCTCTACCTTCAATATTGATTACTCTCACACCAAAAATATTGCAAACACACACACACATATATATATATATATATATATATATATATATATATATATATATATATATATTCATACATGTTTCATTAAATAATATAGACAAGTGTTGTCTATTTATTTTATGTAAATTCTTTTCATAATGTCTGATAAGCTTAATAACATTATCATTAAACAAAGAAAGAAAATCACAATATTGATACCCATACTTAATACTTCTTGAGTTCACTCTCGCGTGGTCATGTGTGACATCATGAGCTGCGGTGTGATTTTCGCTTCCAGTGTCTTATATGCACGTGTTTATCATTGCTTGGAAATCATCCATGTAGACAAAAACAGACTATCATCACATTCTTGTCCGTGTATTGCTTAATATATTGTACTGTAATTGTCATCTTTGATAATGGCTTATGTAAGCTAAAAACTTAGATTGGATTCAAAAAATATGAATCAATATTGTGATTTTCTTTCTTCGTTTAATGATAATGTTATTAAGCTTATCAGACGTTATGAAAAGAATTTACATAAAATAAATAGACAACACTTGTCTATATTATTTAATGAAACATGTATGAATGAAAAAATGCTGCCTACATATACACAATATATAAGAGAAAAGAAAAACTTTTCTTCACCAATACATTTTTTTCTCTAAAACTTTATCAAGGTAAATATGGAGGTTTTATTTCATAACTTGTATTATTTGCAGAAACAACATGAAAGAGATGTATTGTTTTCAAAATTTGAATTTGAGAAAACTCTCTAATATTCTTAAAGCTTACTGTGTAAGGAAACAGACTGTGGTGGACATTAAGTGATGTAATTCAATGACTAATAAATAAAATTGAGTAAATGTTGTTTGAATTTTTATTTATTTGTTTATTCCTATGTATTTTATTATTTGAAATATTTAAATGACTTCGGTTAACAGTTTTCTTCTAAATTAAAAAAAAAAATTGTTATATATTGGGTTGAGAAAGAAGTATTTTCTTTAAGAAGATATTTGAAATAATCCAGTGCATAAGTTAACATCATGTCAAGAACATTTCATTTAAGTAAATTATTTTCTGTTTTAATAATTATTATATACATACATATATATATATATATATATATATATAAACAAAGACAAAAGGAAAACCTATCTTAAACAACACTTTCATCCTCTGTGGGACTTTATCAATGCAAATGCAAAGATTTTATATTGTAACAAGTATTTGTATACAAGAGCAAAAATATTATTGGTTTGTTAAAATTTTAAGTTTCACAATGCTCATAAATATTCATCAGGTTAGCTGAAAAGTCCAGCAAAGTATGGAGGACGCGGCATGACACAATTCAATGTCGAATAAATGAAAGTGTGTAAGTGAGGTTTTGGTAATTTTTTCATACAAATTAGTATTTAAATTATTTTAGTTTAGGATTCTGTGTTACATATTTTGAATAACATGAGATTAAGTATTTAACAGTTTTCTTTCAACTTTTTAACATTTTTGTAGTCATGTATCCTGGCTTGGGAAAGCAGTTAAATCCTTAACCTCATATTATTGAATATATATATATATATATATATATATATATATATATATATATATATAAAAAACACATAAATTAATTATTATATGCATAGGAGAGGGGGAAATATAAATGCAAGTGTCGGTTATGATTACGTACTGAGGGTTTTATTAATTCATTCATTTTTTATGGTTTATCAATCGTTTGCAGCTTATTTTAAAGCCAGAAAATATTTTTAGATTGTAAGAATGTTTTTTTAGAGATAATAATGGTATAGTGATAATTAACCCATAGGTGTGAGGAGAAGAAAAGATAGATTCATACCTTTTCCAAGGGTACCCACTTCAAGTGATATAATGAACTAAGAGGAATCGGAACTTGGCACTCCAATTGACAATTCTGACCTATTAAACATTATATCAACTGCACATCAAGCACCTGGTATTTCCAAGTGGTCACCCACTGAGGTACTGACCAGAATTGACATTTGTCCCCTTGGTACATATTTACAGCTGATGCTCACATTCATACATCCCCCTCCTACATATGTAACTACATCAATAAAATCATTACTTTAATCTGATAAAATCTTACTAGAGGACAAAATGAGTTAAACAGAATTTTTCCACTTTGTCATTCAGTTGCCTAATATTGTTCTGATATATAGAAATTTATAGATCATATTCTCCCTTATATGTTTGTGTGTGTGAAAATCAGGCCTGAAATTCTACATGGAAAGAAATTCATAAATTGATCATGCCAGAAGAAAACCTATTTGTTCTACTGATATAAAGTTAATAGTTAATAGTATAAAAGTTAATAGCATATAAGTTTATAGTTAAAAGTTAATAGTATCAATCAATAATTAAATAATCTATTATCCTTTATGGTGTGATTTCCACATGATAATTGAATAACTCTTTGACACTGTAGAAGACCCCACAATCAGCTCAGACATTTGCATTGGACAAGGAGAGGTGAAAAAAAAAAACGGTTTCCACTCAGTCAAAACAGCAAAGTCCTTTGTTATTTTGGTCTTTCAATAGCCGATACTCAGATATTCTTGTAGCAGAGGATTTCACTCAAAATGGTAAGTTGCCATTCACCATTAAAGAGTCCTTTTGTCTTATTTTTTTCTTCTTCTAGGTTGACTGCTAGTCAATGCTAACAATCTCAATCTATCCCATAGACAAATGGCAGCAGTAGTTTGAATTTAAAATTTCTTCTTCTCCTAGACCCATGGTCTTTAACTGGCAGTGCTGCTACACCCACGAAGTGTAAGATTTAAACCTCTTTTTCACGTGAAGAAAGGGTCAAGAAATTTTTCTAAAGTCAAAATAAAAATGGTCAGAGAAACTGAAAGTCTAGAAATTAAAATCAAAGAACGCAAGACATATGCACACAACTAAAAAAGATTTCCAATTTAGAAACAAAATCGGATCGAAAATTAAAATAAAAATTAATTTATAAATAACCATCCATTTGGCTGAAACTACCCATGTGACCTGGTCTATTTCTATGTCTGAGTAAAGGTTGAGAAATTCAATTATTTCAACTTACTTAGTGGCCGTCTGATTTGTGGCATAGTAAAATGAATACATCTTTTTTTTTTTCCACAGAGCATACTGAAAATGTCTAAGAAAAGGAAATGGAATGATGATTACTGTTATTTTGTTTTCACTTGTGCAACTGAAAAACATAGAACAAAAAAGTCCTCAATGCATTTTTCGTTCAGTGATATTTTCAAATGCAAAGTTGCAGCCATCTAAACTTGACAAACGCTTTAAAAGAATACATGGTGGTACAGAGACTGAAAATGACAAAGAAACACTCAAGGCAAAGAAGGTACATTAGTGAAGGCAAGAAAAGTGTGTGTGGGGGGTACAATGTATAACCTACTGAGAGTGTTGTGTGAATAGATGGCAGAAGAGGAACAAACATGTGTGGCAAAAAGAAAGAAGTAAAGAATAACAAATGATATGAATTTGTGGAGAGCCAGAATTGGAAGGAGATTTGGCACATAAAAGAAGAACAAAATCACTTGAAAACACAAGCACAACAGATTCAATGAAAATGCCAACATTCAGGATAAGTCTACAAGATAGAAAGAGATCAGCATGGATTAAAAATCAGACAAAAATGTTTCACAAAAATGATTAAGTGACAGAAATGAAGGTGAGTATAACACTTAAAAAGAATAAAGGATAACAGATGGAGCAAGAGGTTTCTTTAGTCTTTCCTAGTGATGAGTAAAAGCAATAGGAAAATATATATATATATATATATATATATATATATATATATATATATATATATATATATATTAATTTATCAAGTTCTTCCAATAAATAGATGCAACGCAATTGCTTATTAGATCTAAAATCGATCCCCAGTGTCATAATAAAAGTTAGAGATACCACACTTTGATATGTATATGTATGGTGGTAACAATATGTGGTTTCAGAAATTTATTTATTTATATATATATATATATAAATAAAAATGTTGCCACTTTGTGAATTTCATTAATATTCTCTCTCTAGATTGCCAATGATTCTTCTAATGAGGGGTTAGCCAAAAAGTTTACCTTAAAGAAAAAATGTGGTTTTGTTTGTTCAAAACAATTTATAAGATCTGTGGTATCAAACTTGTGTGTGTGTGTGTGTGTATATATATATATATATATATATATATATATATATATATATATATATAGATATGTCTTTCAAGAAAATATGAATGAGTGAACATGCTTTGTGTGTGTGTGTGTGTGTGTGTGTAAGATAATATATCAGTTTTTATATATCAAGAACAGTTTTGGAGGAAAGATGTATGACAAAGTGGGAAAAACTTTTTCATATATCTTTCCTCCATATATAGTGATTTTCTAAGCGCAGCTTAGATGTGTCACAAAGCCAAAATTATGGGGCACCCAGTGAGGATCGAACTCACTACACAATCATAACTGATCTAGCAAGACAAGCTTTCTAAACATTACACCACATCAAGGTACTCTCTTTCCTCCATATCTATATGTTATAGAAAACCAAAACCATTGATTGAACAAATTGACCTCTTGCCAAAAGACTTAAATACACTTAAACAAAATAAAATCTTGAACAAGGACAGCAAGAAAAAGAAAAAAAAGAAAAAGACCTTAAAGGCAAACACCTGCCTACTCAATAAAATGTACAATGCATAGATTACCTTGACAGAGCAAATCTGCTTGATGACATGAATTTCTATGAAAGGATGGCCCTAGTTGTAAGCCAAATTGCACAAAAAAAAATCTAATAAAACAATAACCTAGTCAGGTGGCAGGCCAGGTGACACAATATATATTTTATATTATGTCTATATCTGTTAATTAAGTGCCTCTTTTACTAAGTATTCTGTTACCACTGCTCTGACTTAGTATAGCAAATTTTTCTTCTAGACAAAACCTACACATATCCCTAGCAGTTTTACATGTACTACTTTTTTATAAGTTCCCCAAGTATTTTTTGGGGACTAACCTACTTCATATATCAATCAGTTATGTGCCATGCATGATACATGCTTAGGCAATCATTTGATACATGACTGACGAGGCATATTTTTTTTCCTGCAGTAAGTTGCCATTTCTTTCTGCAATAGACCAGTTACAATCAAAGGCTATAGAACCTAGTCTGTCCTACTATTTACCCATAACTGGGGGGAGAAGAGGAGGAGTCATACCTTTCCCAAGGGTGTTAGCACATGTGAAAAAAAATAGATTTGACTGGAATTCGAACTCGGCTCTCCAATTTCTCAATCCAAGCCACTATCCATTACTTCACCATGCCTTCTACTACTTCATATATATTTGTTATTAAAATATTTATTTGTATTTAGAGCTTTTTTGTGATTGTCTGACAATATTTGTTGCATGTAAGGAATTTTTAAAAATTTTATTACTATTGTCAGATGCCTAGACAAAACCTCAGTATGACAAAATGCCCTCAAATGAAGCCTACTCAGTTAAACTACAATATAGAACTAAAAAAAAACAAAAAAAAACAAACTATTAGTTAAATTAAACTGGCAAAACTTTATTTAGTTACAATATCATTATTTTTACCTTCCTTCTACTTAAGAAAAAGTATTTACCAAGCTCATATTCAAATCAAACCATTTTATAGCATAGCATTTTTTTCAATTAAATAAGAATTTTTTCCATGAATAAAATGTTTTGAATCCAACGAAAGACCCAAGTTCTCATTCTGCATCTCTGACTGTATAGCTGGCCACTCATATTCAAGGATACTCTACTAGGATAGCTAACCAATCCCTATTGCAGACACTTGCTCAGGTGCATTTGTGTTTATTCAACAGCCACATAAGCCCACCTGTGGTTTATACTGAAACTATGCTGAGCAAACCTTAGTTACAGTTTCTGGGAAAGAGCGTGCTGTCTAACATGATCAACAATTTGAACAAGGCCAGCATGCTCAAGCCCTCAGCCATGACGACTTGTGACTTTGTGCTAGCACAGTTATCGATGGCATGGTTACATCTACCCACTTACACTCAAGACTTGGGTCAACCTGTGGTATGGTTTTCAGGCACTTTCCAAAGGTGACACATGCTGGGATCGATCCCCTCCAGTTTGATAACATCAGGAAATCTCCTTCCTGACAAATCGACCAGGGTAAGATACGAACCTGTGTGTCATGATCAGAATGCGAAGTTTCTAACCACTCAGCCACATGCATATCTTTGAATAAGAACCAAGGAAATTTATAACATCAAAATTAATATCTTAATCATCTCTCAGGTTCTTTATCTAGTTTATATGTTGTTAATCATCTAAATTGGCTTCCTTTTAGCAACCCAGACATAACATTTCATGCATCATATATATGTGTATGCATGTATGTATGTATGTATGTATGTATTCCAAAATCTGGGAAAAAAATAGATTCTAAGTCAGATAATATTTTATAAAGATTCCAATATTATATTGTTCATTGGTGAGTTGCCATTAATTAATATTTTTTTTAATGAAAGCAATATTTTTCTGAATGAATTGACACTAATTGCGATATCGTTAACAGTATGAAGTTGACTAAACACAGTACAATTAGAACCAGAAAAATTATGAAAAAAAAATGCTGAGTCCTTTGATCAATGAAAAAAAAATGCTGTTCAGCAAACTCCTTTCAAAAAGTAAAAAGTAACTGAAACAGTCTAAAAAAGACTTTACTGATGAGAGAAACACTAAGTCATAAATCATATTTTAACTCTTGCTATCCAGTTAGGAATAAAATGGTGCAAAATAACAGGTTTGGAGTGGACAAGAGGTTACTGAGATGTGAATGTAGTAAAGTAGTCAATAAATAGAAAAATAGTAAAAAAGAGGAAAGAATGAATGGATGGCGAAAATAGTAGAGAGAAAAGAATAGTGAAACGTAACAGAGAAGAAAAAGAGTAAAAAATAATATAAGGAAATTAGTAGGAAGTAAGAAAAACAAGAAATAGTGAAAAAAGTATAGTGAAAAAGAGGGGTTTAAATAGTAGAACAGAAGAAAAAAGAATACAGAATAAGGCAAAAAAGAAGAGGAAAGAAGAAGCCAAAAAAGAAGAGGGAAGAAGAAGCCAAAAAAGAAGACGGAAGAAGAGGAAAGAAGAATGCAAAAAAGAAGAGGAAAGAAGAATGCAAAAATGAAGAGGAAAGAAGAATGCAAAAATGAAGAGGAAAGAAGAATGCAAAAATGAAGAGGAAAGAAGAATGCAAAAAAGAAGACGGAAGAAGAAGCCAAAAAAGAAGACGGAAGAAGAAGAATGCAAAAATGAAGAGGAAAGAAGAATGCAAAAATGAAGAGGAAAGAAGAATGCAAAAATGAAGAGGAAAGAAGAATGCAAAAATGAAGAGGAAAGAAGAATGCAAAAATGAAGAGGAAAGAAGAATGCAAAAATGAAGAGGAAAGAAGAATGCAAAAATGAAGAGGAAAGAAGAATGCAAAAATGAAGAGGAAAGAAGAATGCAAAAATGAAGAGGGAAGAAGAATGCAAAAATGAAGAGGGAAGAAGAATGCAAAAATGAAGAGGGAAGAAAAAGCCAAAAAAGAAGAGGAAAGAAAAAGCCAAAAAAGAAGAGGAAAGAAAAAGCCAAAAAAGAAGAGGAAAGAAAAAGCCAAAAAAGAAGAGGAAAGAAAAAGCCAAAAAAGAAGAGGAAAGAAAAAGCCAAAAAAGAAGAGGAAAGAAAAAGCCAAAAAAGAAGAGGAAAGAAAAAGCCAAAAAAGAAGAGGGAAGAAAAAAAGTCAACCAAAAATTTGTGAAAATGAGTGGCGAGGAATGAAAAGGATGAAAATCAATTAAGAAAAAATAAAAAAAGAAGAGCAAAGGAGGGTGAAAATAGCAAAAAAATAATTATTAAAGAAGAAGTGGGAAGAATAGTGAAGAAGAAGAGGAGGCAAGAAAATTGAAGAAGATGAGTCTAAAAGATTAAAGAGGAGGAGACAAAAAAGACTCAAGAAGAGGAGGCCAGAAGATGAATAGTTAAAAATAAGTTAATAACGATTTTATTAATTCGAAGAAGAATTGTTTGTTGACTGCACTCATTCCTTCTTCTGCTCCTACAACCTTTTTCATATATACAAACTGAACATGGTGAGAAAACTGACCGTAATTTCAACAGGGATCAGTTTGGAAATATTAGTAGTTGACTGTCATAAGTGCTTGGTGTTATTCAAAAGAAGGACATTACTGCCACATATATACACATGGAGATATCTTTAAAAAAATTGATGAGTTCTCGAAAGAGTGAGAAAATTGAATAAAACTGCCTGCATTGACATGTCTACTAACACTTTTCTTATGAGCCATGCTCTTCAACATTATGGAACTGATCAGCTGAACTGTAGTGGTTGCAACAAAGGTAATATCAAGAATGAATTCAACAGTTCAAACAACCGTGGAAATGATAATAACTTCTCTTCTTATACACAAATTTATTACTGATATTTAAATGAATATGCTGCTTTTGACCGAGTTATTATGACAATTTGTCAGAAGTGGATTTACACTGAGGACAACAAAGTGTGGATCATATTCTTAAGCATCCATGCATAGGTGTTTTCATTAAAGGTATTGTGGTTAACATCTGTATTTTAATCTAATGAGAAAATAACTACTGAGTAGGGAAAGGAAGTGGTTAAAATATTGGCTGGGAGAGAAATGTGTTTCTGAGTTGCTCACAAAATTGGTTGATAATATAAGTCTAAATTCTTATTTATAATAGCAGAGAGGATCCCAGAATAATCTTGTTACAGTGAAAACTGGTTAGATAACATTTTTAGCACCAAGCTCTAATGAACCAAAATGGTATAAATCATCAGCCTATATCATGGAGAATGGCCTACACATTACATAAAAACAAATGAATTAAGGACCAAGATCACATTTTTATTCACTTGTAATTGGACAATGTACAACTTTAAATTTGACAAAAATTTTTTCCAATGAGTTTGAAAAATATTCTTGTTTGTAATGAATACTTTATCCACAAAATGTACCGCGGGTGTAGTTCTGTGTTTCTTCACATACATCATGTAATGTATTCAACTATATTTACTATAATAAATCACCAATGCATTGTCATAGTAAATCATTAGCAATACATTTCCATAGTAAATCATCTACAACATGTTTCCATATTAATCATTCACAGTGTATTGTCATATCAAATAATATGTAATGCATTTTCATTGCAGTTCAAGACCAATTCATTTCCATGGTAAATTACTTGCAATCCATTTTCATAGTAAAATCATTTCCAATGCATTTTCATCATCAAACATCTGCAAGGCATTTTCAAAGTGAATCTTTTGCAATAAGATTTGATAACAAATCATTTGCATTGTATTTCTACTATGAAATGTCTGTATTTCCATACTGAATCACCTGCAATGAGTTTCCATATTAAATCTTCTGCAATGCATTTATAGTAAATACTAAAAGAATCCAGTGTCATTTTTTAAAATATATTAATGCTTTATAAACATCAGAATCTGAAGAAAATCAGTCTTGATCATGCTCAGAGCATTACTTTTGTTGTATTTTTATAATGGTGGATGTAAAGTGTAAGAAGTAATTTACATAAAACGGAATGCTGAAGAAATGTCATTATTTCTTCAGGAAGTTAGGCTTGTGAATTAATTGCCTGTCAAAAATAGTCATTAATTATCCATCTTTAAAGACTTTGCATAGTTCTTGTTTTTCAGCTGATTATTTGTCATTAAATATTCTTTGACGGCTTCGGTGATTTTTCTTTTTTTTGTTTCATACTCTCTAAACTTGATAAAAGGAATAACCAATTGCTTAAAGCTTGTAAAATTCATTATCTCTTGCTCATAGTAATTGTTGAAAAGACCCAAATTTATATGAAACACTGACCAAATTATGACTTGAGCACGTATGTGACTAATTAGTGGACATCTTTCTGTATTAATGGTTATTATCTTTTTTAATTGAAAGTTTTCGTATAATTAAAACTTGCACCAACAGTGTCTCAAGAAACAACAAAGACTTTTATCTTTATTTTTAACTTTTAATATTGTCTGCCAAAACAATGGACAATTTCTTCACAGAGGAAGAATCTTAAAGCAACAATTACTTAATAAAATGGACAGAGCCTAAGATAAACATGTTTTAAGGAGAATGGGAACAACAAAGTAATGTTAAAATGAAACAGCCCCAAACAATCAATGCAGGCACCCCCACAAGGTTTGCTTTTCTGTCCAACCCTCACTCTATTTTATGTAAATGATTTACCATACTCCCATTATCTGTGAATATCGATGCTGATGATACAGTGACATATGTGTGCATATCCAAAATTCTAGATGACCAGTGATTGGAAACCGATTTCTTCTCTAACATAGCTTTAACAGCTCAGTGGAGAAAAAAATGGCTGGTCACAGTCAATGTCTCAAAAAACAAACATGTTCCCTTCATCACTAGGCAGACCCTGAATTTTCAACAATTGTGCTCTCTCACAGAGGTTCCATGCCTTGGAAGCATATTGAGGCTTAAACTAAACCTAGACCTCAAGTGGACAATACATCACTGCATACAATAAATCACTGAAGATACTAGAAAAATAGTTGGTTCCCTGTACTACTCCAGTAAGTACCTGACTCCTCTTGCTATCCTCTACCTTTACAAGAGCCAGATCAGGCCAAAATACTACTGCAATATGTTGTTAAGAGCTGTCCAGTTTTAACTTTTAACTGTCTTGATTGAGTTCAAAAGTATCTCTGCATTCTTGTGGATGACGGATTATTTTCCACCCTACAACCTCATTCTCACAGATGTAATGTTGCAAGCCTTTTGATGCTCTAACAGTTAATTTCTGAAAGTTGAACTATATTCCTGGGCAAAATTGGTCTGACTGCAGAATCTTGGTGAAAAGAATTACAGAGACACTTGATGTATTAAGGGAATATGTTGGGCTTTTAATTCATGCGTAATTGTGCATGCAGAAGCTGCATTTCAAGTGAATGCAAAAAGTGAAAACCTAGTTGACTATGCAGTATTTTTTAGTGATCTAGTGATAATTTGGTGGACCAACTTGTCACTGGTTATGAAACATAGTTACATCTGCATGATTCAAACACTAAACAACAGGTAATTCAGTGACAACACTCCAATTCTACATAACCAAAGAAATTCAAGACCCAAATATCAACAGGAGATGTTATGGCTCCAATGCTTTCTGACATAACTAAAGGACTAATCATCAAAAAGACAGAAAAGATAGTCATCAGCAAGAGAAAGAATCCAAGATGAGAACTACAAATTCAGGATACAAACTTCAAGCAAGTGAAGAAGTTCAAATTTCTGGGAAGAATTTTAACAGAGGATGGTAAAAAAAAAAAAAAAAAAAAAATGGCATCAAAAACACACGGGACAAGTCAAAGAAGCATTCCAAAAGCTAAGCATGGTGCTGAGAAACAAAGAAAAGAGTGCTGGATTGATATGTGGTATCCATCCTCTTATATGGCAGCATATGATGGACAATTTCCCCATGGATGAGGAGAAAACTGGACATAGTAGAAATGGGGTTCTGCAGAAGGATACTGAAAATTCCATAAATGGAGCAAGTAAGCAACAAGGAAGTCTTAAATAAAATGGTAACAGAAAGAACATTTAAACTCAAAATCAGGAAAAGATAGCTGAAATTCTTTGGACATATAATGGGGAAAGGGGGTTTGGAAAACATAACCATCACAGGGCATATTGAGGGCAAGAGACCTAGGGAAAGAAAGCAAGCCACTTTCTCAACAAGCTTGTATGGATAGATGGAGGAATGGGCACACAGGAGTCGATATAATTTCTTTTTCTATCTTTAGAAAAGCCAAACAGAAAGAATATTTGACCTTGCTCTGTTGATTAAAGTTGGTGTTGAAATAAAATCATGATGGAAAATGCAAAAAAGTTGTAGTAGTATATACAGTGCGCCTACAACTCAAATGGATTTTGAGACTCGTGATCAGTCGTTTTCAATCTAGACATCTTTTTCTTTTTGCATTCTTGTAATAGATACATTTTTATTAAATGCTAGTGATTGCTTTGTCCAAAAATGAATTTTTTTTTCTGTATCGTGTAAGAAAAGAAAGACAAGTTTTTAAAAGCTAAATGATTTCTAGTAATATATGGAATCCGTTTTCTTGACTTTGAACATTTTCCTCAGGCTTGGAAACAACTGTCTGGAGTCGACTGATTGAACAAGCAATAAACAGCTGAGTGAACTTCCAGAACATGATTAACAATGTGCAAAACATGGAGCCAAGAACATTTATAACATCAACATTATCATAAGTTAGAAATGTTAAATAAACTCTGATATTATGCATCTTGTTCCCAGAAGCTTTGTTTCACTTTCACTTTATCAATATCGTGCTGTTCTACATAATTTACAATATGTCCCACATTATTATTATTTGCACAAAAAAATGGGATTAACCAACCAATATTGGTAAAGATCAAAATTTATATTTCTATGATAAATATATATGAATCTCAGCTTAAAATAACTTATCTTTTTAGAAATGTTTGTCATAACTTATTAGGTGTGAGATTTTATTATGTAATTCAAGGATTGTTCATTTTAAATATACATATATAATAGTATAGTTAATAATATTCATTTTTGCAAGTTTAAATATATAAGCATTGTCATAGGTCAGAAGAAACATTAAAAAAAAGCATTATAAAATCTAACTACACCAAATAAGTGATTGAAATCTCAACCACTTAGTAACATGTTAAGTCCCAAACGTCTTTGGAAAAGACGTTTAAAAAATATTTCTAAACAGCAAATAAGAGATTGAATTTTCAAACACTAAGTAATGAATTGGACTTAATGCATTTTTCATCTAGTCATTGCCAGAGTTAGGTTGGGTATTATTAACCTCACAATATCAGAAAACAATTTGATATTAGGGAAAGAACAAAAAAATAAATATAGTCTTCATTCTTTCACTAGGGCAAACGGAATCAGACAAAAGAGTTTGAATTTCAGTTGGAGCAGCTTGTAATCATTTAATTTTAAAGCTTATCAACCCTATGTGGGTTATTTAAAGCCCAAACCTATTTTAAATTATAAGAATAAATCTATTTTTATGAGTAAATATTGCATTAATAATTTTTGTTTTTGAGATAATAATGATTTTTCAGGGTATAAGTCCAATTATGTAACTCATAGAAGAAGTGGAGAGAAGAGATGGATTCATACCTTTCTCCATGGTATTTGCACAATGTTCTTTCATATCACCAGATATTTTGGAAAAAATGTTTCATCAATTACTATATTCTGTGTTTGATACAGAAGAAAATGGATGTGTGAGCACTTGAACAAACTAATCTCCTCTACCACGTGGGCAGGAGAAACAGCAAAGATCTGTTATACCCAAACTAAACCTTGATAAGATCCCTCATTGTATCATTGTAACTAATATCGACACAATTTTGTTGACTAACTTGCATTGTGCTGATGTCCACAGTTCAAAAAATAGTTCCGAACTGAAAACTTACTTTGACTAAGAAATGAGTAAACTTCATGATGAAATATGCAAACACAGTAATACAGTATATTATACTGTATTTGACAAGATATAAGCAGCACATTTTGTCAAAAAAAAAAAATAAAAATAAAAAAAACTCACATCTATCTCATATAGAAAAAAAACAAAAATACATAAAAAAAAAAATTAAATTTAGAAATTTAAAATTTCAGCATCCTTTCTTCAGTCTTAATTTTAAACCTAGCTAGCCACAGTCATTGACCCAAACATACAAACAATATTCCTAAGACCAAAGCAACACACATTCTTACTAGATCCGCCATAATACCTCATTGTCTCTATGAAAATTCTAACTAGTTTCCATATGTACAATTCATTGTCTGTTGTGGGAGGGGAATAAAACATCAATTTAAAAATTAGCCCCAATGAGTATTTACAATATGAAAACAAAACTATTTACAAGAAACCAAATAAAAAAAATGTTAGTAATAAACCCCCCCCAAATCCTTAAATGGGGCAAAAACATCAGTTAACTGGATGAAATCAATGCGGGACTATAATAAAAATATTCATTCATCCAAAGCACTCACATAAACATACACTAACACAGACACAGAGGAAAGCTCATCAGAACAATTGCCATGAAAATATTTATAAAAAAGGCTTCCAGTAAGTAATGACCTCACTACACTTGTCAACATTCAAGAATATCTCATTAAACATTACTCTACAGCAGGTACCCAACAATGTTGGGTTTAAATAGGTCTACCGAGAACAATAACTGAGAAAAGAAATCTCAAAGAAATGCAGTGGATTGGTGATATAGTTTTGCTTTATTATCAGTCTCTTGTTTTCCTGTGTACTTGTTGGTGACAAATTATTTTCCACTTGGAAATCCCTTTCTCTCAGCTAAAATATCGCAAGTCTCTCACTGCTGTTGCTATTTCCACAGAAATTATTCAGATCTACATTCTCGGGGAACAGTTGCCAGTAACCCCTCATTGCTCTAAAGAGTAGGATTGGTAGAAATACTGAGGCCACGTAACCAATGGTAGTCGGGGCTGGGAGATTTTGGTCCCTGGTTCGAATGTATGTGCTTAGGTACCCCACATGGAACCAACCTTGTCTCATTTCACGTCAACGTGGGGAGAGGAGTAAAAATACCATGAATTGAGTGCCTGTGTATTTTAACATGGTTTAAATTTTGTAGCCACTTTTAGGTGTTTAAAATTTACTTTAATACAGGTTTATGATAGTGCTAAGTCCGGTCTGTCCTTAAGGATATTAAGAACATATTCACCTATGGCTATTATTAATTCATATGGTGATTTTAAGGATCGAACTCACTATTCAACCATAAAGTGAGACAAGCTTCTTACTCGTTGTATCACTTCGAAGAATTGAGAAAAGAGACAGGCTGCTTTACTCGTTATACCACTTCGAAGAATTCGTATACTCCTGCATAAAAACGGCAATGCGGGTAAAAAGGTGAAAACTTTGAAGAAACAAAAGTGTTAAAATGTTTTAATCGCAAATAGACATTTTGTAACCGTCAGTTTAAAGAGTAAAGAAAGACTGAATAAAAGTCTCGACGTCATTTTTTTTGTGTGACATTGGCAAAATATCTCGTTTGTCGCCCCATGGCAATCATTAATTTCACCGCCTTCAGCGTCTTTTACGAATTTATTTATTTTTTAATTTTTTTTTTTACACTATTCGCATCCAGAAGATAGGATAAAAAAAATTGTTTTTTCGCTACTTGACTAGTTTGCCGGGAACGCTTAGAAAAAGCACCGGCGATGTATTGTCCGTTAAGTAATTTAAAACTAAAAGTAAAACAAAAGAAAAAAAAAAGAAGGAATTGAATTAAATTTCCTAAGATTATTATTTTTTTGTTTTCATTATTAGAGCATGATATGAATTTTGCCATTGCTTAGAAAATTTAATTCAACTGTGAATGATTAAATAAATTGCGAGTAATTTTCCTAAGCGTCCCCGGTATATAGTTGTTTTATTTAATCCTTGTCAAAAAAAAAAAAAAAAAACAATTATCGCTTTCATCACCATCCGAAAACACTAAAAACTGTCCTGAACCATTGATTTCTAAGCCAAAATAGAGCTTAAAAACAATTTCTCGAGCGAGAGGTAACTTGTATAGGCGATTGGGGCCTTACGTATTTGACGCAAAATATCCCCCCCCCCCAAAAAAAATGAAACAATAAAGATTAAAAAGCATTCCGCAAGAGAAGTTGATAACTACATTAAAATAAAAATCATTTACTAATCAACTTCTCTTGTTGAATGTAAATGGAATTTTTATGCATAACAACAATAATACAGACAGTAATTTAGTTGTTTGAAATGCTGAAATTTACTTCTTGGAATTTTGAGTGAAAAAAAAAAAAAAAGTTACTATTGATATAAACTGATGTATATTAAAATTAAAAAGTGTATGAGTTTGGAGAACTTTAATAAGAAACTCATCAGCTATTCCCATGACAATGTTTTGAGATGAGGCTGGCAACAAAGAATATGCATACTAATTAAAAAAAAATTAATTCTCACGAAATTTAAAGGAGGAAGCAAATGATTTCTTGATAACGGCTAGCAAAGAAAAAGAAAAAATTACCAGAGGTCTGGTTAGGTGTATTAATTCGAATGGAAATACTTTAACAAATATAACGGAAGTACGAGTCATTTTATTCTCGATGTTACTTACTGTGAGGTAACATTTTGTTCTTCGAGGCTTTGCCATAGAACAAAAAAAAAATAAATCAAAATTCTTTTTGTCGAGTCCATCTTCGGTAGGAAAATCTCTCGTGTCTTTTTTACTCTCACTATGACGTTCAGTTGCTGCCAACTTACTTTTTTTTGCGGGTCAGTTTCTGAAAAATAAGTTACAGGCTTTTTTGTTTTGGTTGAAGTATTCAGAAAAAGCAGATTCTATTCACACAAGGCCTTTAAAGTAATTCAATAATAATTTATTTTAATTACAAGAACATTATCCCAGCATTGCGTGAACTATGTTTTTCCCTTCTGCATAAATATTTCGATAACATAAGTATTTTTCCTGTTGTTTTAGGCCAATTGTGTAGATTACTGGTTATTTGATTTCTTTTTCCGTGGGAATTGAAGGTAAAAATGTTTGTACTATAACATTTTCCGATATTTGAACGTGTTGCAAAAAAAAAAAAAATGGATTTAATTCTAAACTGAAAAGCGAGTGGTGTCGTAGCAAACAACTTTAGCTGAACTCTTTAGTTTAGTCAAATCACAATATAGTTTTAAAAACAATTTTTTTTCTTATTCATTTACATTTTTGCTGAATCACCCGTTAAGAAAGTATTAAAAAATAAAACTACATGACTACAAATTTCATTGGAATAAAGAAGGTCCAAGTGAGGACGAACGAAGAAAATTACAGGAGAAAACCTAAACCATTTTGTCAACAAATACTTTATTGAATAATTAATTTCATTTAAAGATCAAGCATTCATTACACTACTATTTTCTCTCAGTCTGCTCGATGAAAATGGCGCCAGATTGAGGATTAAATTCTATTTCCCAAAAAAATGTTATTTGCGTTAGCAGACGTAAATAATCCAGCAAAGAATTGGAACATTGGTTGCCAATGTAGGAAGACTTACAGACACTAGACATAAGAAATAATATTGATACTTCTGTCATTTGATAACATAAGTAAGAAGTCCTTCTAAAGCCGTTAACGGCTCCCCCACGTAGGTCGTATGTGGCACAAGGCCGGTTTAGCGTGGGTTCTCCGAACTCGTAGGCTCGGCCAAAAATATTCCCTTCGGACCCATATAAACGGGTTCAGAGCCTGTCTACCTCGCCAAACGAAACTTTGCCCTTTGTCAAAAAACCTCGTCCGAGTTCCTCTCCGCCAAGATGGAGAGTTTGACAGGAATGAACGGTCTGTATCAAGTGGATTTGGAAGTTTCAAAACTTCAAATACCCCCCCCCAAAAAAAAACTGCTTTCGATTTATTTTCAGAAGTCAAATAAAACTGCATGTAATTCACGCAAATATTATGAGTAATACCAGAAACTTCTTGTTACTGGTTTATGGCCATATCATGTTGAAACTCTGGTTATCATATGATCACAGAAGTTGAGCAATGTTACCTAGATGGGTGACCACTTTGGAATACTAGTGCTGTAAGCTTGGATGTATAGATGCTTTAAATGGATAACAGCTTAATATTGGAAATTGGAGAACCGACTTCCAATTCCAATTGGGTTTGTTATATTTACTTATGCACAAATACCAATGGAAAAGTTATGAAACCATCTTTTCTTCCCCTAGCTATGGGTTAATTAGTAGAAGTTGTATGAGTAAATTATTATTATTGCCAAAAAATTTTTACAATCAAAAAATGTTTTCTTGTTGTATATACCCTTCAAAAGGTTGATAAGCAATAAAACAAAAACAAATAGATCAATCAATTAATCATCATAATTACTTTGGCAGATATATTCAGAAAGCTACTTGGTTGATCATGAAAATTTGACTTACTACTCCCTAAATATTAAGGAAAAAAATTTGTTAGGTATTCCAACACTCCAGGATACAAACAGAAGAATAAATTGCTTTTGCTTCAATAGACTGTTTTTTGTGTAATGGTTCTTTGATAACCTAGGTATAAATAACTGCTAAGATCTAAGAAGTTAAGAAATCTCAAGCCTGGTCATTAACTAGATGGGTGTCCATTTGGGAATACTCGTTGCTGTAAGTTTTGATGCATGGTTGGTTTAATGGATAATGGCTCAGATTTGGAAATGAGAGAGCCAACTTCCAATTCCAGTTGGGTTCATTCTAGTCACATACAAATATCCATGGGAAAGTTATGACTCCACCTCTTCTTCTCCCAGCTATGGGTTAATTAATAGGACTTGTATGAGTAAATCATTATTATCTCCCCCCCCCCAAATTCTTACAATCTAAAAATATTTTCTGGGTGCAAAATGTTGATAAGCCATAAAATAAATAAATCAATCAATCCTCATTGTTACTTTGACAGATATATTTTGAAAGCTACTTGGCAAATCATGAAAATTTGACTTACTGCTTGCTAAATATTAAGGGAAAAAAATGTTGGGTGTTCAAAGACTCCATGGTACAAAAAAATGATAAATTGCTTTTGTTTCAATATATTGGTTTTTGTGTTATGGTTCTTTCATAAACTGGCCATGAATAACTGTTCACATCTGATCTGGTGTTTCTCCTATATATTTAGAGATTCTAGATAAAATACAAAAATGAATCAGCAATATTATTGGTCCTGAATGTTATCTCAGCTTTAGTCATTTTCCTACCACCGTAATGTAACTTCCATTGCCTTTTTCATAAATACTTACATGGTAATTGTTCTAAAGAGCTTTCTGCTTTGGGATTCTGTCTTTTTGAATTTAAGCACAGTACTAGATTGGTGGTAAGATCCCAACATTTTACAGTTGAAATGGCCAGATGTAATCGAAAGTTCTTTACTAACAGTTTATTCTCTCCCACTTCTTGCTTGTGGAAATCTCTTCCAGCTTATTGCTTCACAGTTAACTTTGATCTTCAAAATTTTAAATGCAATGTCAATCGATATCTTCTGTCTTTATAATTCCTGTTCTTTTATTGTGCTCTCTCTCTCCTTTTATAATGTATACTTGCTTGGGGTGAAATGAATTAAAAGAAAGAAAAATTGTTTTTGCTGACTTTGTATCTACCAAGTTTAAATTTATACTACCCAGCTCAATACTAAAAAGGACAAAACAAGACATACAAAGAAATGAACAATAGAATATGAACAACCTACCTCCATAGATTTTAAAGGATTCACTTTGAAATTTCTTAAAGGTTATCTTAATTGATAGACATCTAAAGAAGTCCGGAATGTATAATGGCTGAAAAATTGTTATAACAACAAAGATGTGAACAATGGTCCGAGGATAAATAATGATAATAATAATAACTCCCCCATAACAGAAATTCAGAAATAATTTATATTTTACTTTTTTATAGGTAAATATTCTTGGAAATAAATTTATTCTGAATTCTTTAGCACAGTTCTTGGCTAGTTGATAAGGGAAACTATTTTTCTAATCCATATGGAAAGTATAGATATTTGGATGGCAGGAAACACTGGCTATAATGTTAGGGTTCAACTTATCATGGAAACAAAAAGAATGCTTATACTTTGAATCAGAAAGAGACAGTTGAAATTTCTATGACACATAATGAAGAAAGAGGGCTTGGAGAATTTGACTGTCAAAGGACATATTGAAAACCAAGGGAGATGGAGAAAAACAGTGAGTAACTGATAAAACCAACTTGTATAAATGGATAATAGATGAGGGAGGGGAGGGGTGCTGAAAAGACAAACCTTACTAAGAGTTCCAAAGGACACAAAGTTGTTCTGAAGAGACATGGCACACAGAAGAAGATCATTTGAAGTGAGCATGATCCTTGTTTGGAATTTAATGAATCTGACACTCTAACAATGTACAAGGGGATGCTGAAAGCTCCTCAGTCTGACACACTTCCCAAAATTTGACCAAACATACTTGAAAAAGCTTCTCGTTCAAGAAAATAACTTTTTCAGCACATCCTTATAGATTAAATCTTTCTAATGTCTATTAAGATGATAATATCAAAATTTAAAAAAATATCAACAAAAGTGTATTCAAGAAAAGACACACTGACAAAATTAGTTTTCTTGTTTTCAGACTTGCTCTTGACTTTCTCAATCTGATCAATGATCAGTTTGGTTCTGTCTAATTAGGAATATTAAAGATGAGTCACACTGAAACCAGGATCAAGTTTTCATGCTGACTGCTTCTTTGATCATCTGAATCATTTACTCAAAGGATATTAATTTTGTGTAAAACCAACAATAGAATTAATCAGCTTGAAAGCTGGGTGGGGAAGTTGTTCTCTATAAACATTGATATTGATAATCATTTTCAGTTTTGATAATGTACAGTGATCAATCTGCTATATATGTGTTGTTATTTATCTTCATGTCAGATTTTATTATGCAAGTTAATGTGTTCACAATAAAATTCTTTTTATGAAGCTATACTACATTGGATTTTATTATACAAGTCAATCTTACACAATTTTTATATTACACTGTATTGCATTTTACTATGCAAGTCAATGTTTTCACAATTCTTATTGTTCCCCTTCTTCTCAGGACTGTAATATATTAGATAAAATATCTGAAAGTATAGAAATGGCTTTCTCATCTACATTCATCTGCAAATATCTTTGTGTTTGTTGATTATAATGCTCATCATGTCAAGTGGCTTAATCATCCAGTAGTCAAATATTCAATCCTTTTGAAAATTTGGGTCATAATGGTGTATCTATTGATATTTCTTTTGTGTCCCTATTTGGCATGAACCTACCATTAATAAGACATTTCTGTTATTAGCATACTGTTTGGGATTCATTTTATGATTTTCTTTGCAACACCACTTAGAGTGAAATTTTTTAACCTTCCAATTGAAAATTATGCCACTGAGGTTTCTTCTTGGTAATAGTTGGCATTGAAGCTTTTCTGCCCCCTTACCAGGTGAAGCCCAAATCTTCTTGGTTCAGTGACAATGTGAGTTCAATACCTGGTTAAGTCAGTGGAGAACTTGGAGACGTGAATTAACAGGAGATAACTAATAACTGACATCCATTATACATGGCATATGAGCTAGAACAGTCTACTCCAGTGTGCAAAATAAAGGGTTCAGTTCAACATTCCAACCACTTGAAGAAGGCCGGAGCATACAACGACCAAAACTTTGTAATAAATATGGCAACAAAGATAAGGACAATAGTCTGAATAATGTAAATAGTGTACATAATACCTCATCTCAGAAATATAGACAAAAAAAAGTCATCCTCTCTGTAGGGGCTCCAATCATCACATCTGACCTACAAAACAAATCCCTTCAAAAAATCTCAAATACAACATAAAAGATGTCAGTCATGAATGTTGCCATCAAAGATTTGCTTTTAAGAAAGTTGCTCATAAATGACTGAGACAGAATATGTCAATGCCCAGCTCTCAATATGATCCCCATGACTTTGGTCAACTGAACCAACATATATATCAACTCAGATTTACCCTCCTTCAAACACCTTCACCATGCCCACATAGACATTCCACTTGCATCCTCTGTATTGGCAAAGTCAGATTCCCGACAAATATCAAGCTTCACTAATCCACTCTAAGCCTCTCTTGACATAACTACCATTGCATTGGTCAAACAACAAATGCATCAATTCCAGATCTTACCAATTCTATTCTTCCTACAAAGATGTCTCCCTCACTTACATTTAGAGATATTAAGAGACATTCTGCTTACATCTGCTGTATTGGCAATACAAAAAAATTTTATATTTACAATTCATGTCTTCACCTCACTGTTGGCACTGTTGTTTTATCTGTTCTTCCATGCTACCATATGCATGTTTATGACACTATTAGCTACAAACATGCAACAAATAGAAAATAAAAGAAATGCTAATAAAAAAATTTAGTAATATAAATGCTTAATCTAATAAATTCAAAAAACTTAAAACAATTAGGCATATTCCTACTTGGTATAAGCAATCAAAAAATCTTTTTTTTTTTAAGCGTTTCACCCCAAGCAAGGCTGGAAGCCACTAGGATGCAAGGGGTTACAGAAGATTTGGAGCAAGATCAGAGGAGTGATAGAGGAAAGGATGAAGAGAAGGATAGGGGATAGATCAAGGCAACTGGAGATGTTGATTGACATTATACTTGAATAGTTGGAGATTATAGCTCTCAGGGAAACTAGAATAGGGAAGGGAGTTCCACAGGCGAGAGGTGCGAGATATGAAGCTATTGGAGTAGAAGAGACAGCTACATTTAATAGTTTCGACAGTGAAAGGGTGAGAGTGGGATGCCAGCCTCGTAGGGCGCTTGAATTCATGAAGTCTAGGAACCAGCGAATGCAGCTCCTCGGAGCAATTACCATGAAAGTATTTGTAAAAAAGACAGAGAGAGTTGACGGCGCATCTGTGAGAGAGCGACTGTAGACGAGATGAATATTTAATTTTTCTTTCAAATTTGGCACAAGCTTTTCTTTAATATTCTGGATCATCATTATGGATTCCCAAATAATACAGGAAATTAAAATTAGAATGTGTTGAATAAAAATTGCAATGTCATAAAACAAGAATTGTGAAAAAAACTTGCCATTTTTTAAAACTTCTTGTTTTCTGTTTTTCTAAATCTTGTGCATTTCTGACAGTTTCTGGTACTCGTATCAGGATTCTTTGGCATCAGTGATTTTTTTTTTTTAATAACTCTGAGCAAGACTGTCGGTTAGTAAAAATGGCTTTCTCCTTTGAGCATGGATGTGTAAAAACAATGTAGCATATCTGTCATGATATCTAGATAAATGTTGATTGCTGACTGAAAGAAAGTCTTATACAATCAAAAACAGAAAAACATCATTTATCCTTACTTTTCTACAATAGAAAATAATTGAATATTTTCTTGTCTGTTTGTTTGGCATTTGTACTTTTACAAATGTTTTTAAACAACTGTCATTTTAAATTGAAAAACTAATCAGAGATATTAAAGAGTATTCAATTATTTTTTTTTATTTTTTATTAAAGTATTAATTTGTTCTTTGACAAATAATGTAAATTGCAGTCTTATTTTTTTTTTTTTTTTGCATTTGAGACAAAAAAAGTCATCATAATTTTTGCAAGATTGAGTGAGTTCCATGATGATCAGATAACAAGGTAAAAAAATGAGAAATTTGCATATAAGAACACTGTCTCACTTTAATACACAGGCACACACAAAAATACATTTGTACACATACTGAGACTCACACATGTTCGCTCTACTGGGAATAAAAGACAAATGTTTTAGGATACATAGTGTGTTTAACAAAAAGTAAAGACAAAGGAGGTTACTTTTTTATGGCAGCCATGCCAGATACAACTTTAAGTAAAAACACATATATTGTATAAATTGAGGCAAAAATATAGTTTTCTTTGTTGTTGTGTATATAAATACATAGATAGATATGTACATAAGCACACACATACACACTTTATATATATATATATATATATTATATATATATTAATAAATCTACATATTATCCCTCACCGATAACATGACTCGGAGTTTCATGCACAGTGCAATCTTCAGGTGGTGAGTATAAACTGGGTGTTATGTAATTTAAATTTTAAAAAATATATCTGGTTATTGGAATGTTAGCTTAGTTATATATTATACTGGGATTACAGTTTTTTATTTTTAAAAATTATATTTGGCATTTAGAATAAACAGCATTTATATATATATATATATATATATATATATATATATATATATGTGTGTGTGTGTGTGTGTGTGTGTGTGTGTAAAAAAAACTTAATTTTTATTTTAGGGTTGTGAATATTCATTTTTTATTATTAAAAAGGGAGACTACTTGTTCTTTTTTAATTTTTTTACATATAAAAAAACAAAAAACAACCCTAATTTACCTTAAAAATAAACTAATTTATATTAAAATTTAATCTGGATCAACATATTCAAATAGGTATTTAATTTTATGCCTACATGTAACCATCAATTCATTTCTCTTGTTTAATAAGTTAGGGCTATTTAAGTGTTTCAACGAGATATAAGTTATATCTATTTGCTTTCCCATTATAATATTTGGCTCATGCAATAATATTGCAGTTGAAGAAAGGTGAGTTGCCATCATTCTTTAGTTGCCAGAAATATTTGATGGTGTTTTTGTATTTTATATTTTCTAAATGATTCGATGATAGTAGAAACTTAATTTCTAAGGATATTCAGTGGAACCAAAATGAAATATAACATTGTTACCGGAATGTATGCTTGCTCTGTATACAATATTATCAGTCATACATTGACCATTTAAGGGACAAGTCATATTTTTTGGCAGTTATATTTGTTTTTAGAAAAATTTACATTGTCTTTGTTGTAAATATATTTAGTATTCTACAAACACACACACATGCGTGTGTGTGTGTGTGTGTGTGTGTCTGTGTGTGTGTGTGTGTGTGTTTGCAGGATGTATAATATCCAAAACAAAAGAAATGATGAGACAAAGTAGAGAATTAAAAATCAAAGATACATTTCACTGGAGAAAAGCTTATCTTCATTTTGGTGCCATCAGTTTGATTAAAAGAAGTAAAACACAATTATGTGTTAGGAGAGTATCTTGGGATGTCTGGTGATAAGGTGGTTGTCATTAAATCACATTAATTACTCTAGCATATCACATTCTAGCATGACACTTGAAAAGAATCTGTATGTCTCTGTACTTGTTTGTTTTATCTATATCTGTATCAGAGCTATTTGATATTGTAGGATTTTAATTTTGTAACTTATTATTTTTTATACACATTTGTACCTACATACACATATACCAATACATACATGCACACAATATATATATATATATATATAGTTACAATCATGTGCCTATATGTACATCCACCCAGGCATACACAAATATTAGAGCCCATTTTTATTTTTCATATACATGTATAGATATACAAGCCCATTGATATATACTTGTGCACATACATCACACATACATGTACATGCATATACACGCCATATAGGTTTTTTTAACATACATTCTCATATATACTACTATTTATCTATACCCTTTTACAGGCATATATGTATAAGAGAAACCTCATATACAGTCACGCACACCCACACAAACATTATAGCCTTTTTTAATCAAATACAGTTATATAGGGTGTGATTTTTTTTCTGATATTGTGGGTCACATGGGAATATCTGGCTTGTTTGCTAACATATACATATATTCACATAGCCACAGTACATATGTGCATATGCACACATATACATAAAGTTTGATTTACTGCTGTTACATATTACAATGATTTGTTATTTCTTCGTTTGACGTAAGATTGTCCAAGTGCGTTGGTTTATAAGTAATTTCCAAAGTATTAATTGATTTCTTTCATTTTTAATCTTGCACTATTCATTTATAATTATTAATATTAATATTCCATGTCATCACTGGTTTCAACCCCTGAAACCCCAATCCCACTTCATAGGCTGTGCTAACAAAATCTTTTTTTCTAATTCATTTTATTATGTAATAAACATGGTAGCATCAAATCTAGGAGGCAGCAGGAGGAAGCACTTTATGGGAACACATGCCCAATCATTGGCTTAGCATCCCATTACATGTGGACTTAGCCTGTCTATGGAATCTAGTTGTGGAATTCAAAATTCTTGCTGGTTTAGTCTAATATTTAATCCATAGACAAAGGCAATCATTCATCACTGTCAGAATTCCACAACCATGAAGTATCATAACCAATCACTTGCTATCCTGGTGCAGGGTAACCTATTTTTCTTGTCTATATTCTGCTTTTAAAATAGCTGTAACTCTGGACACAGATAGAAAGCAAAGCTACATCATGGAATTTGTTTTTAGAAGGAGTAAATGTTATTTACATTCACAGGAGGTTATTGAATATTTATCAATTTACAAAAGGTCATTAAGTATGTTACTCAGTTTCCTTGTGCCCCTCTTGCCTTCAGTATGACCTATGAGTGTCATATTCTCTAACATCTCTTTCCTCATTATATATGTCTTAGAAATTTCAATCATCTATTTCTGGTTTTAAGTACATGTATACTTTTGCTTCCTTTTTCTTGTTCCATCCATGATATGCTCAAAATTTTTTTGTAGAACCACATGTTACCTCAGGTTTCCTCTTCATCTGCAAGGAATAATTATCTTTCATTTGCTGTTTGATACAATCATTTATCAGGTCTTTTACCTGAAACCCAAGATTGAAGGTTTTTCTTAGGGAGGGAAAGTTTTTCTATGTGAGCACTACTTGTTAACACTATTTTTTGTATTTCAGATTGTTTTTTTCAAAGTGATGTTCAGCCAGGGAACCAATCAAGGCAGAGGGTTACAGAGCAGCAATTTGAGAGAAGAAGCTGCTTGAGTGGAACTTACATCTCACCAATGGAATACAAAAGTGGTTTGTTACAATGTGCATAGCACAGTGCAGCTTAGCCATGAAGGTTAGAACTGGTGGAACTAAGGAATATAGTTTGTCAGAACATGTTCCATAAATATGTTTCCAGATATTCACTTTCTTTCAATTTTACTTTGTTGTCTGCTAGAATAGCAATGCCCACTATCGGACATATCTATTTTTTCTTACAATGATCAGATTCAATTGGTCAATGTAAGAAAAAATTGTGTGAATTGGGTGGTCCATCTACATTGCAAATTTCTAAAGTAATCTTTTTTTTTCTTTCTCTAAAACAACTCCTGCCTTGTGTCTAGAAATTTGTCTGTATATTTGAATTCCAGTTCTTTGTACTTTCTCTATAGATTACCATTCCTACCCAGTTGTATCTGTCTTACTATTATTGAGCTAACTGCCTTCATTCATTTACTGTGATTATTGCACAGGTGAAATGTATCTGTTGTCTCTTGTCTTAGTTTTATCATTATCTGATATCCTCTCCAGCTCTTAGATGTTTCAGCCAGGTGATGATGATCATTTTTTCAGTTCCTATCCACAACTTTGAGACACAGGTCTTTCCTCAATACTTAAGTTGTTCCAAGCAGTGCTGCCACCTGCACACTCCTAATAATAATAATAATAATATGTATCTCCAAGATATTTTGCAAGGCAGAAAAAATGTATGAAAACAGTTCCAAGTGTACCAACCACAAAAGTGACTATTTGAGCTATCACTTGGTACATTTCTCCGATTTACCTCTGGTACTTTTGTATTTTTGTCTGCTCTGTCTTTATCATGTTCTTATCCCAAAGTATTGGGATGTCTATCCAGATTCATTCATAGCTGCTCTTGTGCACAAGTATGATATCAATGTGATTGCTATACAAGAGCTAGTAAGTTACAATATCAATCTCTTGTCTATTGATGGTGGTGAATTCTCCTACCATGCCTCTGTGCATTCTAGACCATAATTCCTGCATTGTTCCAAATATATTCTCAGGGCTATTTTGCCATAGTGGTGTATTATTATTAATATTATTCTCCTCACTATGCTTGCAGACGCCAGTTCCCCAAATTTGTTTGTATAGCTGAATTCAAGTTTTAGCAAGTTTACCAATGGATCACCACTCATACCTAGTCATATCTATTTGCTTACCTCTTTTGAGCCTGTCTACAATCTCTTAGTATGATTGAAGGTTAGATCTTTGCACAGGTAACATTTATTATTTTATCTTAGATTTTATTATTATTATTATTATTATTCTCCGCTTCCTCACTGTTTTTGCAGAAAACAGTGCATTCATCATCTAGGCAGTTTCAACTTTTCCTAAAATCTCTAATTTGTCCAAACTCATTTCTTATTGATTTTTGGCATAGCACCAAGTGCTCTAGCTATAGTTGTGCCAACCCTAACCGTTATGTTCTATAGATTCTTCAATTAAAACAATACAAGGTCCTTACCCGTTATGTTTTTGTTGTTCTTTATCATGTCATCATGACATTTTTTTCATAAGCAAAGGTTTAGGAGGGTTTTCAGTATCAATTGCAGGTGTCTAGAATAGCTCTCAGTCTTGCACTAGTGAGGTTTTTACATGAACTGTGACATGACCCTCTGGCATAACCACATTTACAATATAAATTTACTTCCCTGTTCACAACTATCAAACTCAGACTTTTCATTAAATGATGGTTCTCAAAGTCAAACTCAGACTTTTCATTAAATGATGGATCTGAAAGTACCAAAATGCTTTTTTGTTCGAGGAGAGCCTTTGGTATACTTTGTTGAACATTTGCACAGTTCCCAGTGTATAGCTGTTCCTACTCTGTCATGTCCATCTTTGCCTTCCTTTTTAGTCAACTTGTACATCACTTGCTTCATAATGTTATTGTTAATCCACCTTCCTAAGATAAATCTTTACCAAAAATACTTTTGAAAGTGATAATGCCAGAGGTGTGCTGAAAAATTCTCGTCCCAACCCATTTGCCAACATCTAATCAAATATCAGAATATTTTGGAAGGACAAAAACTTTTTAACAGCCATTTGTATAAGAATCAGAGATGAAGTTGTGGCAAAATAAAGAAAACAGCAACCGGCGAGTAAATTCAAGCTCTCCCAGCTGGTATTTCAACCTTGAGTCGTTCCTTCTTGAGTTTTGTCTCAAAATCGCACTAACAGACTGTTCTTGCCGCCAACCATGAATGTCATTCCAACAACTCGCTGCACTGGGAAAAAGTAGTTGCGTTTATATTTGCCCATATACCCATAATCCCTTGCGTCTTCATGTGATCCCATAATTCATTGCGTCCATGTCCCATAATGCATTGCATCTTTATTGCATAAAAATGCAATGCAAGTCCCCCCTCATTCTTTTACGATATCTGTCCGAGGATGGATTACGGCAGAGCGGTAAGTGCTTTTTTCTACCTTATTTCAACTGCAGTAGCTTTACATGCTAAGCAAATACGGGCTCTTTTTTGGTGGGGACAAGGCAAGTCGTGATCAGTTGTGCTCGTCCCAGGTTCTGTCTCATGTTCACCACAGAAGTATTTTCATTGTTTCAGATATTTAATTCTTTTTAATATTATCAATGAAAATTTCAACATTATTCTCTCTAGCTATGCTTAAATATATAATTGCCATAATTATATGTACAGGGTTATTGAAAAAGAAAGAACAGATTTAAAAAATTAACTAAAACAAAGAGACAGAAATACATTCAACACATTACATTACTTGATAGAAAAAAGTTAAAACTTATTAAAATAAATGAAAATTTGGCATCTCTTTTAAATGCTTCTTTTTTTTGTTGTTTTTTTCCAATTTTGTATAAATTTAAATTGTTACAATTAAACTTTCTTATGGTGTAGCCTTAAAATGGCCATACCACAAGAAAAGTCGTTTGTCTACTGCAATTTCTAAAGTATGTGTTGAATGGGGAGGCATGGTGGAGTAATGGATAGTGGCTCAGATTGAGGAATCTGAGAGCTGAGTTCAAATTCCAATTGAATCCATTACATTCACTTATGTGCTAATAACCTTGGGAAAGGTATGAATCCTCCTCTTCTCCCAGCTATGGATAAATAGCAGAACAGACCGGGTTCTATAGCCTTGGATGGCAACCTACTGCAGGAAAAAATCTGCCTCATCAGTCATGTATTGAAAGATACAGGATTTCCTATGTGTGTATCATGCATGACACATAACTGACTGAGTGATTTGTTGAATGTGATTCTGTTTCTTAGCATTTGTTTTTATTAAATTTTCAAAATTTGCAGATTCTTTTTGAATAACCCTGTATATTATATATATATATATATATATATATATATATATATATAATTATATTAATACTCTTGTTTCTTTTAAGATTAAGTGATGAAGTTTCTCATTATTTTAAAAAGTTTTTACTAACATTTTCACTTTCTGTTGTTTTTTTTTAAATTGCATTTTTGGGCTGAATTGTCCTTTCTTATTCAAATGAAACTGTATGAAAATTTTCATATTCTGTATTTCTGTACAAACCAAGGAATACGTTGTCTAAAACCTTTGCTTAAAAACACAACAAAAGAATAAAGACATTAAAAAAGATGTATGAAATAAGAGTTGGGTGATTTCTTTTTTAATATGATGTTTGACGTCAGTGTGAATCATGAAATGCAATTATGCAGATTTTATTTTGACAAAGTCTGTTTAAGAAGTATCCAGCCATTTTCAATAACTCAAGAAACAGTGGTGTGTCTCTGATGCAACATTGCTTCCAATCACAGAGGATTTTACTGGACATGTGTTAACAGACACTCTTCCATTGAGTTACTAATCTAGCAATGAGATGTCACCAAGTATGATTGTGTACTGTGTAACAATGTATATTCATTGTGACAATTTGCAACTTTTTTTGAGATTTGTAGCTAAAATCTTAGACTAAAAATATGTCA
The DNA here is from genome assembly GCA_963932145.1 of Acanthosepion lycidas. Classification (NCBI taxonomy): domain Eukaryota; kingdom Metazoa; phylum Mollusca; class Cephalopoda; order Sepiida; family Sepiidae; genus Acanthosepion; species Acanthosepion lycidas. The sequence continues at coordinate 55,022,697 of OZ010575.1, forward strand.
CTGGATGAGATTAAGGAGATTGTGATGAGATAGCTTCTGGTGATCATGCTGTTTTGCAGAGTGGAAAGAATACTTGGGTAAGTAAGGGCTTGACTACTGTTCACTGGGCTCATGGTCATGAATGAAGATAATTACTTGAATGGAATTGATAAATGCCTGTACAGTAGGGATAATTATAGTGTCAAAGAATGAATTCAAAGAAAATCTCAAATTAACACTGATGGATTTGTTTTACAGGAAATCAACCTTTCATGGGTTATTTAAAGTCAAAACTTATTTTTGAATTGTATAAGAAAAATTCTTTTACTTGTGAATGAATATTGTATAGTGTTCAGCAGAAATACGTCATACATATACCTCCCACATAATGGTAAGACATTAGCTAAATGAAGACACCATTGTCACTAATGTCTTACCATTATGTGGGAAGTATTTCTGCTGCACCCTGTATTAATAATTTTGAGATTAAATGCATATCATATAACATTTTTTTTACAGATACAACTTGTATGAAGACAAATTGTAATAAACTTTTCCAAGTATAAAACATACAGAAAAATAAATGGCATCCTATGGGTCTTGTAAACATGGTCTACCTCCAGGACTGTGGGCCCAGTAAATGGTAGTCAGATCTGTCTACCTCCAGGACTGTGGGCCTGGTAAATGGTAGTCACACCTGTATACCTCCAGGACTATGTACCCAGTAAATGGTAGTCACACCTGTATACCTCCAGGACTGTGAACTTGGTTAACATTTGTCAGGCATGTATACCTCCAGGATTGTTTGTCCAGTAAACAGTAGTCCAGCTTGTCTACCTCCAGGAGAGTGGGACTGGTAAATTGCAGGCAAGCCTGTATACCTGCAGGACCATGGGTCTGGTGAACAGAGGTAAGATCTTTCTACCTCCAGGACTGGGTGCCCAGTAAATGGTAGTCAAGCTACTAGAAGGAGCATTTTGGAGTGAGATGTATTTGCTGTACTATCCTTATATTATCATTAAATGATTGGAAGCTAAGACCATGAACTTGGTAAATGTTAGTCAAGCCTTTTTTTGTATTACTATTAAATGGTTGGATGCTTGTGAAACAGATTTCATATGCCCCTGGTTTGGGTTTGATTTTTTCCTTTAAGGTTACAATTCCATATTATACATGCAATATCATGCAAATATACACATGTATGAAGATCTGAGCAAAGGACATTATAAATATAATTCCTAAGAAAGGGAATCAATATTTGATTTAACAAATGAGAAAACTGATGAGGCTCTTGATTGTTCACATCATAATGATAAGTATTAGAGATAGAGAGCATTGTCAAATACAGTAATTAATGAATTGATTAGAAAAATTAGAATAAAAATATCACAAAAACAATATCAAAAGAATACAGCTCACATCTCTCATTTTTTCAATTATGTATCGATAACAAAGAGTTACAGATCCTTCAATGACACATTCATTCTTATCTTCTGTTTTTGCAGCCTTTGATGGAAATGGTATATGAATATATATATATATATATATATATATATATATATATATATATATGAATGGTAGGTTTGGGTGATTTTTATATATTATACAAGTCTTTTTTTACAGATATACTACCCCACCTTTCAGGGTAGGTGATCCTCAGTGGGGTGCTTGCCTTATTTTTGGTTTGAATGTATGACTCCAATTCTCAGCATTCATTCCGGATATTGTGTGTGCACTTGAAATATTTCCGTCTTCAGTGCTTGGAGTGGATTTTAGGTCAGCCCAGTGAGTACAGTCGGGAACCAGGCCCACATTTGGTTGAAATGGGCTCCTGGTAGTTGACCTTACATCCACATGGCACATTGCTCGTTGCTGTTGCTGGGACTGCTGTTGTCTGCAGTTAGGCATTGTTTCCTGGAATTGGCTTCTCTGCATTTGGTTTGATTTATAGCACATAGTGGTGTACATATCTGCAAGAGAACAAGATCGTATGTTAAATATTGAAGCTCACATTCTATCATTATCTGGATTATCATCATTTGTCATAGAAAATTTACAACATAAACATTTTTAGTTGATAACATTATTCTACTTGTTTGTATATATGAAATATAGATTTTTATACTTAGGATAAGAGCGTATTATCGGTCTAATGGAAGAGATGGAATCAGTTACACTTTCCAATCAAGAAAGCTAGATAATATTCAGGAATTGGGAAAAGTAAGGGAAAGGAGAGATTGTGAAAGAAGAAAGGCAAGTGGTAAGAAAGCTACAAAAAAGGAAAAAGAAAACCAAGAGAAATGAATATATAGATAGAGAGATAGATAGATATTAAAAAGAGCTATTATAAACTCTGTTTGATAACTGGCATGTAAATGAAACCTTAAGTACCACTGGATGGTGAGGAACAGCTATATAATTCTTTTTAATATAAATTTTAGCTCTGCTGTTTTATATTGAGCACTGTATAATTACTACCAGCAATCACTGTGCACTATCCACTTTCCAAATTGATAACTGCTATGCTATATGCACTTCCAGTTAATGTTACTTTTCCCTTTTTTATCCCTCAAGTTCTTCAATTGTTGCAGGGTAGGGGATATGAAAGCGAAAGAAACAGACTGTTTCTTCTTCTTCATGATTCTTTCAGTGGGCTTTCAGACAACTTGGCAGTACCCATCTCCTCTCCAAGCCAAAGACCATAGAATATGCCATAGGTCACCCTCCGTCTGTACACTAGGCTTTCAAGTTTTGAATTCAGTTTTGTCCTTCTCTCAAACTGGTTGCCACCCAAGGCTATAGGACCGAGTTTGTCCTACTATTTACCCATAGTTGCGAGGAGAATCAGATGGATTCATACCTTTCCCAATGGTATTAGTATGCAAGTGAATGTAATGAACTTGACTGGAATTCCAACTCAGCTCTCTTAATCCTCAATCCAAACCACTATTCATTACTCCACTGTGCCTCTGATATTAAATTGTTTAATCTATTAAGATTTAAAAGTATTAAAATTATTTCTTAAATTAAGCATTATTGATTTTTGACTATGTTGTAGCTAAGGATGACAATGGGTATGTCTCCATTCACATAAATACAGTAGTAAATACTGTATGTTGTTCTGCAGTTGGAGATTTATTGTGGAATTCACTTGACCATGGCCATGACTTGACTCACTTCTAGCAGCTGACTACTTCTATGCGCCACTGGTGAATCTTATTTGTTTTTTTTTTGTCCAAATTATTATCGTTCATTACCAACCTTCATGAGTTTATTCTATTCAGTAACCTTCCCTAGATTACAACACACTAGTTCTTCATTCATCTTATATTTGCTGCTTGCTTAATAGCAGATTTGTCGGAATTTCTAAGATAAATCATTATTATTAATAATATTTAACTGTTCTGCTTTAATTGCTTTAGTTATATTGTTTGGTTACTCTCACAACTTGGTAAGGGGATCAGTAGATCTAAAATATTAACAGCAACATAGTTTAGTCGAGTTACTTCTCTGCTGACAGAAATGATCCTCCTGCTTTTTATTCACTGAACAATGGCTGAAACAGTGTTTCCATTTTCTTAGTTCCCAGTTACAACAGTTACATTTTTTTAGTCAGAAATATAATAGGGTTTGTCAGAATTTCTAAAATAAATCATTATTATTATTATTAATTTTGGCTTATTTTATTTCATCTTATTTTTTTTATTTCTTGTTATCACAGATAAGACAGTCTTAAATTGCAAAAATTTCTTCAACAAAAACTGATCAAAACTAATTTTTGAAGGATTTTTCTTTCTTTTTTTAATATTCATCGATACCAAGTCATTATTTATATATATATATATATATGTGCGGTGGAATAGTGGATAACAGCTTGGATTGAGGAATCGGAGAGCCGAGTTCGAATTCCAGTTGAATCCATTACATTCACTTATGTGCTAATACACTTCGGTAAGGTGTGAATCCTATTCTTCTCCCTCCAGCTATGGGTAAATAACAGGACAGACTGGGTTCTATCACCTTGGATGGCAACTGGTCTAGGAGAAGGACAACTCTGAATTCAAAACCTGCAGAGGGTCGTCTGGACACCCTGTGGCACGTAGTGCACCAGGTCTCTGTATTCAGCCCTTCAAAAAGTGTGGATGGTTCTGCACAAAACCTTCACCAATTTAATCAAATCTCATGTGCTGTTGTCGGGCATTTGATTTCCTAGAACTGATCTGCTTGACCCTCATATGTCGAATCGATGGGAGAGTCGACTATATATATATATATATATATATATATATATATCAGTAACCAAATTAACCAGAATCTACAGCACATATAATATTTGACCCTTTTAAAAGGTTTCAATGGGTGTAACAGATTTATATTATTATTTCTGCTTGGTAGATATGAGCGAGTGTTTTTCCAAGTTGCTCATTCACTGTCTTTATCAATAATTCTCCTGAGCTAATAAGACATTTTGTGTAGATATCTAGAAAGTGGAAAAAGTGCAGGAAAACATAGATTCCTGCCTTTTTTCCAAAGGTATTAGTGCCATGTGAACACAACTGACCTTAAACAGAATATGAATTAGTTTTGCATCCCTACTTTCTGCAATAACAGTTGCACTACCACAGATGAATTTTTCGTATGAAAGTGGGTGACACTTATCTACAAATATGATTCAAAGTATATAATCAGAAAATATAAAAAAAACTTGTCCCCTATTGATAGAATTTAGAAGATTAAGATAGTTATAAAAGAAAAGACAATAATAATTTTCTTGTTTGTCTAGATTTGGTTCAGAGAAATGCATACCTCAATTAATCAATAACCTAATTAACCAGAATATACAGTACGTATTTGTTTTTTGTCAAGATTGACAATTAGTATAACAAATAATTTATTATTGTTGTTATATAATTGCTTCATATATTTGTGTATTCTTCAACATGTGGAGGTCGTTAGCATTGAGGCCATCATATGACAACTCCTTCTACGTTGGGTTGGACATGTTATATGGATGTCGGGCAGTTGCCTCCCAAAAATTTGTATTGTTTGGAGAACTCGAGACCAGCAGCCAATCACGTGGAGGCCCAAAGTGATTTTGAGACTATCTTAAGAATGCTCTTGTCTCCTGCAATCTTGACCCAACACCATTGGGGAAACTCACAAGGGATCGGATTGGCTGGCGGTCTCTCTGCATTGCCAGAGTGGCACACTTTGAGGAGGAGAGATGAAGAGCATTCAAGGGGAGGTGACGTCACTGTCATCTGCAACCTGCCAATTCTGCACTGGGCATGTTTCCCTGCCACCTGTGCCCAAGAACTCGTCATTCACAGATCAGGCTGATATCTTATTTGGCAGTCCACAGAAGATGGACAGAGATGGAAGGACAGCATCATTGTCAGCAATGATAGACAGCGTAAGAGATATTCGTGTATAAGCTGACTTCATGTTTCACACAGCCCCTGAAATTTTGGCAAGAATTTTAACCCTTCCATAAAATTTACCTGTGTATAGTGCAACCAGTCACTGAAAAAGCATGATTTTTTAACCACTTGAAAATAAAAAAATTACCTTTGTATAATGCAACCCTTGCTTTTTCTGCAAAACAAACTAATCATAAAATCTTGCACTATACTTGAGTATATATGGCATACTAATTATATCTTAATCATCATGACAGGCTAAAAAGAAGAAAGATATCTTGATATGTGATGAAGTGCAGGGAGCAGTGTATTCAAGCCTTTTCCAAATGTATTAGTGCTATGTGAACATTGTCCCAACCTTCTGTTGCACTATCTCAAGTGAAATACAAAAGTGAATAACACTTATCTGCAGGTACAATGCATGATACAGAATCAGAAACTATAAAAAAATCTCCCCCATTCAATTCAATTGACAGAAGTTAGTGGAAGATCAAGGTGCAGGAAAATGGTGCTAAGAAAGTTTTGTTTTCTCGTCATGTTCTAAAGTGAAATGCCATGAACGAGGAAATTGATGGTGAAAAGTGCCTGTCAAAGTGAGGTGTCTTCATACCTGGTAATTTTTCACATGGATGTGCCGTGTCTTCTTCACTCCAGCCATCTTCACTGTCACTTTGTGTGTTGACCATGGCAAAGTCCTTATGGGAACTTGGCCCCATAAATGGATTTAGTTCTGCTTTCTTTCTACGAGATGATCTTCCTATTGTCTGTCAATAACAAAGAGTAAAGAACTTGACTCAGTATTGGAATTACTTCTGAGCAGAGTTTTGTCTAACAAACTGGCCTGCAGCCAGTTTGGAAGTGATATTTGTCAATCTTTACTCATTTTTAGACACTATTTATGAAGATATGTATATAATTTCAAATAATCTTTAGTTCATCCTATGAAGTTATGAGAAAGTACTGGTTGGTAGGCTAATGAAGTTGTTTCAATCACACTGATTTCATCTTTTTTTTTTATTGAGGCATCAATCATCCTATATGGCAGTCAATCCTGGACAATTTCTTTACAGAGGAAGATAAGACTTGAAGTAACAGATGTGGTTCTCCAGAAAGATACTGAGAATACGCTGGATGGAGCATGTAGCAACAAGGAATTTTGAAGGAAAGTGGAAACGAAAAGGTCACATATACTTAGAATCAGAAACAGACGGTTCCTGGGATACATAATGTGGAAAGAAGGCCTGGTAAATTTGACACTCTCAGCACATAACAAATTCAAAAGGAATAAAGAGAAACAGTGAGTAACTTAAGAAGTTTGTGCAAATGGATGTCTGAACAAGCAATGGGAGAGATACTAAAAAGACAAACATTGCTTAGAGCTATAAAAGAAGTTGTGGAAGGCCATGATCTCCATGTTTTGAAGGGACAGCCACATAAAAGAAGAATACTTGAGCTGCCATGCTTTGAACCTTCAGAAAAAAGAGACCATTACTTTTAATATGGATAATTCACTTGTAGAAGTCTGTAGAATGGATTAGCTAAAATGCCAAAAATAAATAAAATGAACAATGAGCTCAATTATTATTATAGCTCTTAGAATGTTTCAAATGCTTGTTTAATAAGTCTTACCTGTGTTTTAATGACACTTATTACATAGATGCTAAAATGAAGGAAGTAAAAAAATTCAAATATCTGGAAGTGTTGAAAATGTGACACTGAAATCCAAAGGCACATAAGAATAGCAAAGGATATTTTTCAAAAGTTAAGCAAAATATTGAAAAACAAGTTACAAATGTTTCACAGATTATGTAAAGGGATTTGATAAGATACAGTACAAAAATCTATTTGAACTGCTCGGAAAACTTGATTTATTTAGGAAAGACACTAGAATGATTCAGATGATATATTGGGAGCAAACTGCCTGCATATGGATAGAAAATGAATTGGCTAAGTATACAAAAGTAGAAAGGGGCATAAGACAAGAATGCTAACAACTATAGATCCTCTAAAAACTATATATTGTTAGTTAAAAAAAAAAAAGCCCAAGATATGAGCTACAAATTGGATATTTCAAAATCAAACACATGCAGAAATTTAAATATCTGGAAAATTTTTAACAGATGGCAGAAATTATGATACTTTGAATAGTGAAAGATGCCTTCCAAAAGCTAAGCAAAGTATTAAGAAACAGGAAAAAATGTTATGGTACACAGAAGAATCTGCTAACTATCAATGTCGATAGGTCAGAGAAGGAAAACAAATTTCAATATATAAATAAGCAGGATTGATTGATTTGTTTGTTTGTTTTTTTTACAGCTTATCAACCCCTTGCAGGTTATTTAAAACCAGAAATTATTTTTTGAGATAATAATGATTTAGTGATTTAGTGATACCATTCCTACTAATTATCCCATAGCTGGAGGGCAGACGAGGTGGATTCATACCTGCCCCAAGGGTATATGTGCATCAGTGAATATAATGAACCCAACTGAAATTGAAACTTGGCACTCCAATTTTGAATTCCAAACCATTATCCAATGCATAATTGGCACATCCAAGCTTATAGCAGCTGGTATTTTAAACAGTCATCCATCAAGATACTGACCAGGTTCAGTGTTGCTTAACTTTGGTGATTGTACAAGAACCAGTAAATATGTAGGGATATAAAAATAATTATCTACCTTTACATATGTGTTATGAGACATACCCACATGAATAGGTAAATAAAGCCCACCACACTCAGTTTCTACTTGGCAGTCAACATGACAGACACCCCTTTCCTGATCTGTCAGGTCTTGAGAGAATGTAAAATTCAATTAATAAGGTTTTTTTCCCTTTCTTTTGTCAGTATTTTTCCTTGTTTATTATTCCTAGTATAATAACTTACTTGGCAATATGGGCAATTTATTTTTTGTATATAACTGTAAATAGATTGTATATAAATGTTGTATTGCCCACTTGTCTCTTCATGCTATTACTTCAGTATTAGTTCAGCAAACCTGCTCTTCTAATGTCAGCTAAGAATTGTTGAATATTCTTTTTTTTTTACCAATCCTTACAAATAGCATATAAACAAAAATATTACAAACTTGCTGTTCACTGTAAAACCTGCAATGTAGCATGAGGTATATGTTGTAATGTACTGTATATATTTAACAAGACCAGATGAGATTAGCCTAATGTAGAGTCCAATTGGGAGGAATGGTCCAACTTACTTAGGCAATTTTGCATTGGTACCTAATAGGAAAGTTTAAATAACCATTTTCTGTCTTTCTGAAACCTGTTCTTTTATTGCCCTTTATTGTCACTAAAGTCTCATTCTCTTGCACTCTCAGTAACCCCTTTTGTCTTAGTGGCATTATTGCCTTACTTGTGGTGAAATGATTAACCCCTACCAAAAAAATTAAATAAAATAAAAATGCAAGCAACAAAGATGCAAAAAAATGGCTTTGATATCAGAAAATGTACAAGAGTTCTTTGGAATAATGTATGTTTTGGTCTACAGTAAGCCAATTAAAGACTTAAATTAGGAAGAAACAGCTAAAATTTCTTGAAGTTTGGAGAATTTGAATCTCACAGAGCATATTGAGGGCAATAGAGATAAGGGAAGACAGTGAACCAGCTATCTAACAAGAATGGATGATGGAAAAAAGTGTGGGAGGATTGGCAAAAAGAGAAACACTGCTAAGAGCTAGAAGAATTAAGAGGTTTTGGAGAGCCATGATCGCCCACATCAAAAAGAAGATAAGATTGAATAGATGTGTGTTGGATGAGTGTGAAAAGAATATCAAATTCTATGACTTCAGCAAAGAGTTAAAATATATTAAGAAATTTATATTAATTGGAGAAAATTGTGTATCTTGGTACATAGAGCATTGATAAGGTCAAGTATTTATAGCAGAACTGTATTGCAAATACTTCAGTCAGTCAAGTGCCATATGTGATACAGTCTTGGGCAATCCTGTCTCTTTTGATTCATGACTATCAAGGCAGAGATTTTCTTGCAGTAGGCTATATATACATATATGTAAGTTTTATTAAAGGCGGCTGACAAGGTACTGCAATTAAGCTTTTTATGCAATTTTTCTTGTGTTTGTATAAGTATTTTATTTTCTGGACATAAAGTGCGTAAAAACTCTGTGTGTCTGAGTGTTTTCAGCTATTCTATTAGCCATTATCAAGGATTTTTTTTTATTTGTAACTGAATATGTAATTCTTATACATTTTTTATAAATTTACATACCCCTTAAGGAACAGTGTTTCTGATCAAAATGAATTTAAGAATGATTAGATTGGACATACCACTACATGCCTATCAAGAATTACATCTCTCTGACCAAAGCTCAATTAGGACTCATTTAAACATAGATGGAAACATACCAAACTCTATTCATAACATACTTGTAGAAAATACAACTATAATAACTTCATTCACATGTAAAAAAAATGCTAAAAATAATGGCAGCATTAATAAAAAAAAAAATAAAAACCAACACTCAATAACATCAACTATGAACATGGCCACAATGTGCTGACTCTGTTTGGAAAAAAAAAGAAGCATTCTCATCACTACAAATACACACATATACAAAATTCTACTTTGTAATGTCAATAAACACTTGTTGCCACTTTTGTAATGCTAACAAATACTCATTGTCAGTTTCATAATGCTTGTTGTAGTAGAGACTTTGTAATTGCAGATACAACTATAGTATGCCAATGAAGATTGCTGATGTCAGATGCCTACTAATAGTACTTGCTCGATAATACTCACTCGAATAGTAATCACCCAATAGTAATCAGTATAGTGAATAGTGTACAGAAGAGAATAGTGATTCGTATAGTAATAAAGGATAGAGTAGAAATAGCAATAAATTAGACATCATGGTACTACCTTATGTGTTTCTCCTATGTTCATGTGATCCACTTAATTAAATCTATGTTCAAACTCAAGTGTTGGCAGCAACATTTTATTCCTATATAACAGTCTACATACTTAGTTAAAAATTTAAAAAAAATCCTTAATAATGGCTTATAGAATAGCTGAATGCCATTGGATATATAGAACATAAATTATTGTGACTGTTAACCTAAAGTTAGTTATTCTTCAGTAGTTTTTTTTTTTTTTGTCGCTAGAACATTTTCTTCTTATTGTTATTTTTATCATAACACCCAGGGTCGATACATACTTCATTATCATCATTATTAATATTTTTCTTAATCTGTTTATTACTGCTCTTTATTAAAACATTCTGGGCTGATAAAAGTTTCAACATTATTACTACTACTATACTATTAATGGTTTACAGCCACATTTTGTTGAAACTCTAGTTCCTGTATGATCACCTAAGTTAAGCAAAATTGAATCTGGTCATTATGTAGATGGGTGACAGCTTGAGAATATCAGGTGCTGTAAGCTTGGATGTGAAGTTGGTGTAATGAAATTGTTAATAGGAGAGTCAAGTTGCAATTCCAGTAGGGTTCATGGGAAAGGTATGATTCCATCTCTTCTCTCCCTCACTATGGGTTAATTAGTAAAAACAAAACTTGTGTCACTAAACCATTATTATCTCCCCAAAATGTTCTTAGAATCTAAAAATATTTTCTGGCTTTATATATAGAAAACGAATCAATAAATGCTTTACTATTAATTATTTTTCATCTTAATGTTATACTTATTATTATTGAAATTGCAACAAATACTACTTTACTACTAGTTTTACTTCATCCTATAAGTGTTCTTTTTATTACAACACTCTGGGTTGATACAAGTTTCAACATTATTATTATTACTATCTCAGTGTCCAGATCATTTATAACAAATTTAGTATAGGAGATAAGAAAATTGAACATAAAATATGTTGCACTATAAGTAGTTTTGCTTAACACCAGAAGTTGTTACAAAATGAAAACATTTTCCACACAATTCCAAATAAAAGATTAAGAAAAAAAAAAAAACATCCCACCCCAGAGGTTGGTACCAGTTTCAACATTATTATTATTTTGCTACTTATTTTTTCTACATTGTACAATTGTTGCTTTCTGTTTGAACATTTATGATTCATACACTCTTCATTTTTAGTATAATGAGTTACATGTCATATTGTGCTTTAATGTTGGAAATATAATTTTGTTGTGAATAATAACCAACTTTATCATGTTTTGTTATCCACATATGAGCTGTTCTTTGAGATGCTTATAAATTCATCACTTTTGGTGAATAAACTTTGAACTGAGTTGATAGGTGAATTAATGTATTTTTTTAAAAAATGTAAATGATATTTTTATCAGAATCCAGTGAAGCAATTATCAAATTGACAAATTTTTATTAAATCCTATAACTGGAATGGCTGTTTCATTTTTGGAAGATTTTTAATGTGAAAATTTAAATGTCAGTTGGCATCTGACATGCAACATCTAAGTTTGGATGACAAAAATTGATATGATAAAATACTGAATTAAAAGAGTTTTAAAACTTGCTTTAAATAAAAAAAATCTATTTTTTAATAACTAACTTTAATGCTAGGTTCTTGTCATTAAAACCAAAATTAAAATTTCAAAGAATAAATTATGCTATATATTTTCAAATTTTTATGAAAAATACATGTCAGTGATCTGTTTTTTACTTAGTAAGAATCAAAAAGTGATCCCTCATTTTATCATTCTCCCACTCCATGTCTGTAGATTCTAAAACCTGCTTTAAGTATACAAAAGTAACTTTTCACTTTTTCTATGACATTTTTTTTACATATGAAAAATATGCAAGGTCTATCTAGTTGATATTCTTAGATCTGAAGAAGAACAAAACGTAACATTTTGTAGACATTGACATTTAGATTGAGATTTCATCATTAGGTTCTATCTTATTAATGTTGCTTCTTTAGCACAACACTCTGAAATGAAATCCATTTCATTATTATTATTATTATTATTATTATTATTGTTATTATTATTATTGATGTTCATCCAACATTGTTGATTTTTATGCCAACACTCTAGGTTGATACATGTGTAAAATAATAGTTTAGAAGACTATTATTTTTATTGGGAAGTCTATCTCAGCTCTGATTTCCAGAGGTTGACCTTCAGGGTCAGATGCAAGCCATAATATGGGAAGTCAATTTTGTTTGGCTGAGCTAGCATGGGGAAGGAGATACAAGAAAGGTTTCAAGAGATGTGTCTTAACCATCAAGCAATGTACATGTGTTCTCTTTCACATCTGAAATGTCTCCCTAGTGAGGGGAAAGACCTCCACTGTATAGTTAGTACATGTCAATATTAAATAAAATAGTTAAGTTAAAATTCTCCATGTATGATGTTATTCATTGCTGCCCCAAAACATCTAGTGATCACTGTCCAGAAGACAAGATACAACATTTTATTGAATTGGTGCTGTTGACCAGGACCTCCTGGAATGAGGAGGCTATGCAACACATGTCTTAATATTATTATTGCTTTTACATGCTCTATTGTTCTTGCTTTTCCTATTATTATTATTTCATAAATTTTATCTGTATATTTTTATGTTTACCAAAACCCTGAAATGAAATACACTTCACTACATCATCATTATTATTATTGTTGTTGTCATTATACTGTCATATAATTGTTGCTTTTTCATTATATTTCATTATTATTATTACTAATTTTATCTTGTTTTTATAATAAAGTGAATGGAAACATTATTACTATTATAATTTTCATTATTATTATAGTTTTTACCAATTTATCAGTCTTATTATTGACATTTTTTATCACAACAATCTAGTTTAATACAAACCTCGTTACTATTGTTAATATTATTATTATTTTATTACTAATTTTCTGCCTTATTATTGTTGCTCTGGGTTGATGCACAAATCATCATTATTATTATTATTATTATTATTATTATTATTATTATTATTATTCACTGTATTAATTTTGGTGATTGTCTGACAACACCCTGATAAACTCTTCAATTATTAATGTGAAACTGGAAATACTGAGGTAACTTCTGTCAGGACTTGAAAATTTCTAATTTTGTGACCAGTCATAAACTAATAGTTTAATAATCACATCTTTCTTCCTTTGATCTCACTGTATTCTCTGGCCTTCCTTAGGCATCTGTAAAATTTTGTAGTCTTCAAGAAACTTTGAATAGATTCATTTATTTAACAACAAACTTTCTAAACAGGATAATTTATAGGTACAAGAAAACATGTCATATCTGCAGTTTTTCACAAAGCAAAAATCCTCAAAGAATTCTGTTCGAAAGGTGTAAAGTGCTAAGGTTGTAGGTTTTCTGTTCAGGTTTTCTTCTGGGAATTTAGCAAAGCTGGTTTTAGGGGGTTTACCACTCCTCTGAAGGAGCATTCCAGTTGATTTGTGGAAATTGTAATTAAATTACAAATAATTATAGTACAAATAGATATAGTTTATTTAGTTACTTAGTTTTCACAATGAAGTTTTTAACGACCACATTCCTCTGTTTCTTTGTCAGACCTTCCATCTTCACATTAGAATTCAATTGACAATTACCAATTTATTGAAATATTTGAGAATGGGTCTGTAGTTTAGACAGTAATAAAATTGTATGGATTCCGAAGGCAATTATTTCTATTTTGGTGGAGATAAGTGACATGGGTCAAATGATGGCCACTTAGTGACGTCACTTCATACAGTGACAAGAGTAGTCAGTCATTCAGTTTGTTTACAGCAGTCAACTCAGCAGTTGCGTATTTAGCCTGGGTCAATGCTCCTGGGCTGAGGCTAATTCTGCCTCCTCTAGCAAATGCAACAGTTTATAAGTTCATGGTACCATTTCCTTTTGGGAATATATCTTTACCAGATTGAAAAAGAAACTCCAGCTCACAAACCTCAATTTAGGAAACCCCCAAAATTGCCATCTCCCCTTTACAGAATATGTTCTCCCCTAGGACATTGTAGATGAATCTGGCCCACTTGAATCTGCTATCTTGAACATGGCTTCTCCAGAAACACAGAAGAATCTCTATATATAAGAGCCATCCTTTTTGTTTCTTCTTGCATTCTGCTCGCTGTGTAGATATATGATATATTTTTCTCTGCATGGGACATGTGTACATATACATGTATAGATTTCTAGTATAAAACTCTCTCAACAGAAAATATTTTTCATTCCTTTTCCTTCCTGCCATTCTATTCTCTCTGTGAATTATTGTGTTATTATATCACAGATATAATAATGCCCATAATGGGGGAAATACAAATAGAAGAATAAACCTTTCTATCATAGCTCTCTCCCATTATAAGATAATAATAATAATCAAAATATATCTTGATAAACAATTATTGTCTGAACAAATTAATTTGCTTTGTTTTTGGGTGTCTTGCCATTTTGAAGAAGACACGATTCTACAGAAACTCAATAAAGTAATTCAGAATTATATTAGTATTCATGAACTTGAAGTTCATGGAAGGATTCTAAATCAAGGTACTGGTTTGTTAAATTTAACATAACCAGATCTGGCGACCATGTTTGTTTACCAGGTTGACATCTTGAAATTTTGTGGTTAACCAGAGTTTATAAATCTGTTACTGTATGGATTTGTTTTTCATTAAGAAATCTTATTTATTTGTGTCATAATTTTTTCAGTCAAATTCAAGGTAGTAAAGCCACTAAGACAAAGAGGTTATAGGCTTATAGGGTGTAAAAGAATTAGAAAACAGTTGCATTACTGAAGAGCAATAGGTGGAAGAAGTGATCTCTATGGGCAATGGCGGCTGAGCAAGCAGTGGAGAACCAAGGAGAGGAGTGCGACTTGACCTTAAATTTCTTTGAGGGGATGAAAGTGTCAATTCCAGCTTTAACCCAGGATGAGACCTCAGAAGCACATTCTTGGACAGGGATTGTAAAGACAACATCCCAGGGGACATTGCAGAGGAAGTCACGGAATGAGTCCCAATTCGCTCATTGATAGTAGAACGAGTTTCTAGTGATAGGAGGTTCTTTGCGGGGTTGGAGTTGAAGGAAATGTTAACAGATACTACAGCATGATCGGTGTTACCAAGAGGGCAGAGCTGCATGGTGCTACAAGATTCGGGGATGGAGGTAAAACATAGATCGAGAAGGGAGGCATTACCTTCCAGGTTGAGGGCAAAACACATGGAGAAGTTAACTATCTGCATGAGGGATTGAGAAATTGAGAAATTAAGTGTTTGAATGTCTGCCCGGTCAGTAGTAGCATTCTCCAGCCACTTGGTATGATGGGCATTAAAGTCACCAAACACAAATATGTAAGCAAACAGATGAAGAGAGAGAGAGAGAGGGCCTTGTCTATGCTGTCAGATATGCTATCGAGTATCCCACAGTCTTGAGAGGATGGAGAGTGATAGAAGAAGAGATGTAAGCAAAAGTAATAAACCCGACTTGAATTTGAACTCGGCTCTCTGATTTCTCATGCTGAACCATTATCCATTAGACCACACTGCACAGTATACTAAGCCTAAAAGAAAGGCATATAATAATGATAAATCAAGTGAAAAAAATTCTGGCAAATTATCAGTTCTTTATTTTCAATTACACTGCCATAATTTGGAATTCATATAAATATCTATCATTTATTTTTTGTTTTTATGTTTGAAGCAAATTACAGATAAACTTGTGTAAATTTTAAAATAACATTTTATATGAATTAATGCAAGATTTAAAAAAAAGTAGTGATATTAAGATAGTAAAATCTACACTAACAATATATGTATAGACCTCTGATTCAGTTTAAATTGATGTTTCAGACAAAAGAGTAAAGTATTTGCATGGCCTTGTGGGTGATGAATTGTTTTCCACCCTTCATCTCCTTTCCCATAGAATGTTGCTAGCCTCTTGCAGTGCTATCACTATTTTCATGAAAAATGTTTGAGCAAACAATATTCCTTTGTTCCACCAATCCAGACCTTCACAGATAGGACCTACCATAACATGTACAATAAATTAACTTCTCATTAATTTCATATTCCATTAGTAAAGAGTAAGTTCCACACAGACAGCATCTTCCCTCAGAACTGTTGGAATGGACTCCCATATAGATGCTTCCTTGAATCAAATCACAACTCTTTAAGTTAAGAGTCAACTGTTTTCTAGACTACATATCCTCGTAATATACAACATTGCTCTTTTCCTATATGCCCTTAAAATATCCTCTTTCAGTAACCCTCTACCTTGTGTGGCACTTAGGCCATGTATTGAGTAAAGAAAAATATAATGATAATCATCATAATAAAATGTTAATAATATGTTAGCTACATAAATCATGAGATAACTGACTGATTGATCTGTTTCTTTTTTACAACTTATCAACCCCTTTGTGGGTTATTTAAAGCCCAAAGATATTTTGGATTTTAAGAATTTTTTTTTGTGAGTAAATATTGCAATAACAATATTTTTACAATAACTATGATGTTTCTAGATATAACTGCTACTATTTAACCCATAGGTGGGGGAAGAGATGGATTCATAACTTTCCCAGGGGTATTTGCACGTAGAAGAATGTAACAAACCCAAATGGAATTCCAATTCAGCTCTCCAAATTTTCATTCCGAGCTGCTATCCATTACACCACCTGCACATCCTCATGAGATGAGATTATGTACCAATTATTTTTAACTATGAAATTCTTGTCCTAAAAGAGAAATAAATATTTGCATAACAGACACAATCTATGAAGCAATGAATGAAGGTTTCTTAAATTTTATTTGTCATTTGTATTCAAAATCTTAATAGGGAATTCTTTGGTTGCCTTGTAAATTAACTAGTTGGCAGACTTACAGGAGATGTAGTAAGGTTAGTCATTCAGTCTGTATTATGAATTTATATTATACAATTGCAAGCAAATAATTGGTTCAACACATGTATGACATCACATTGGCTGTAGCCAATTATCTGGCTTCTTTTTTGAAAAATGATTGCCTACGTTTTTTGTGTTAAATATTGTTTGTTTTTTTAATTTCTCTTCAATATAAATGGGCCAAAATTATTTTTGGTATGGTTTTGCCTATTGTATTGTTTTTTTTTTTAAATGCTATGTCCATTCAGTAGGTAGGCTATCAGGATTCTCCACAGCTTCCTTTTTAAAATGCATGACATCCTATGACTTCTTGGGAAAGATAGCGGAATTGTTATCTATTGTCTTCTTCATCGTTTTGAACTGTTCTTCTCATAGACTGACCGCTCTCCAAAACTTGTGAACCCACAGTAACCTGTTATTTAATTCACAGTGAGAGTAGAAGAGATAGATTCATGCCCTTTCCAAGGGCATCAGTGCAAAGGTGTGGTTAGTTTGTGACCCATACTCCATAGAGGTGTTTAAGAAAGAGTTGATTCTAATTAAGATTTGTATAGTTTATCAAAGTTTATTGTTTTTCTAATATAATTTCTCTACAACCATTAGGATGACCTTAAATTTGCTCCAGTCATACTCTCAATGAGGCTCTCTGCCACAAACATCTATTGAGACTAAAGTCCACTGCAAATCTCAAATAGAACTCATTTATTTGTACTATTACTAAAGATGCTGAAAGAATGGTCAGTTCATTGTATCACTTCAGAAAATACCAAACTCCTCCTGCCATATTTTATCTTTATAAGTATCAGATGAGACCAAGAATAGAAGATTGTTGCCATATCTGGGCTGATACCGTCTAATCCTCACTGTCCAGCCTTCAAAAGATAAAAAAAGATTATATACCATTGTGGGTGATGAATTATTTTCAACCCTACAACTCTTTTCCCTCAAACAAAAAATTACTAGCCTCTCACTGCTCTATTGCTATTACTATGGCAAGTATTCAAAAAAGTTAAATTCCTTAGTTACACTAGTTCAGGCATTCACAGCTAGGACTCACCATACGACGTACACAGCATCAAATCATCTACATTCCCTTCATATTATTTTAGCATGGAGTAAGTTCTATTAAGACAGATTCTCCCACAGAAATGTTACTTTACCAGAGAGAATGCTTTCCTAACTGCTACAGTCTTCACATCTCCAAGTCCAAGGTCAACCAATATCTACTCTACATATCCTCATAATATGCACCCCATTATTCCTCCCTTATTCCCTTACAACTATCTCACTTGGTGGTTCTTGAATGAAGTAAAAAAAAAAATTGTTTCTCAGTATGCATTAAAGAGTGTCATTCTTCAAATTCAGAACTTTATATCAAAATAGAAAA
The DNA here is from genome assembly GCA_963932145.1 of Acanthosepion lycidas. Taxonomy (NCBI): domain Eukaryota; kingdom Metazoa; phylum Mollusca; class Cephalopoda; order Sepiida; family Sepiidae; genus Acanthosepion; species Acanthosepion lycidas. Next base: position 55,041,287 of record OZ010575.1, read on the forward strand.
TATCATTTTCTTTAATCAAATTGCAATTATATATATATATATATATATATATATATATATATATATATATATATTAGTAATCACTTTTACCACTTTACAATAACTATCATCTAATGATATTATCATTATCACCAACACCCAGCACCATCACTTACACATCACACCTACTATTATAAATCCTCTACAATCTTTAACACATATTACTCCCCCAGCATATTTAACACCTTAAAACAATAAGATCAGATATAATTTCCATATATAACCATGAGAATAAACACCCATTAGGAGGATTCATAATAAATAAAAATAAACAAATAAATATAAAATAAAATAAAACACCAACAACCACCCTTTAGTTCAAGCTAGCACCACAATAATTACATTTATAGGTTTTATTATTCTCCCACCAACATTACTAATCACTACTAACAATTTACAATAAATATTAACCACTTATATTATTATTGCCACCAACCACCTTACATATTACTACCACACCATATCTACCATTACCATATAATCCTGCCATAATTATTAACGTAAACTACCCCCTCTTCCAGCATATTTAATACCACCATAAAAATAACCAATAAGGATTACAAACTGAAATTTCTACCAGCCACATATACACAGTCACAAATAAACAAGGAAATAGCGAGCTTTAATATAATAAACAATAATATTTTTGTAAATTAAAAATTAAAAATTAAAATATTATAGCAATCTTCAACTACCATAATTTTACACAGAATACCTATAATCAGGATTTATACCAAAATAAATTAATACATATAACAAAATAAAATAAAATAAAATAAAACACCAACAACCACTCTTTAGCTGCCACCACTATAACTACATTCATGGTTTCATCATTCTCCCACCACTGTTACTAATCATTTCTACCAATTTACAATTTCTACCAATTTACAATAACTATTAGCTAATTATATTATCATTGTCTCCAATCCCTTGCAACATTACTATCACATCATATCATATCGACCTGTTATTAAATCAAACTACCCTCTCACCCAGCATATTAAATATTAAACATCACTATATAAAATAACCAATAAGGATTACAAATTTCTACCTGTTACATATACACACTCAAAAACAAACTAATAACCAGCTTTAAATATAACAAATAAACCCCCATTTTTTTTCAAAATTTAAAAATAAATATAAATAATAATAATTTTCACCTATCATAATTTCACACAAACCCCACCACATGTATATACATACATGCGAGGAAATATTATTCAGCGGAAAAATAATTTATATGACATGTATACATTCACGTGACATTCATGAGACATTTCCGCCACACTTCCGATCTTTAAATTTCAACATACAAATGTGTATGTATAGACACAACACCACCTGTATACATACATATGTCATATCTGAAACTGCCCACATATGTTTATATATGTATGAGTCTCGACAGACGACCAAGTATGTATGTGTCTGCATACATCGATGTTTGCGTTAGTACGATGAAAAAACGACGAAGTTTCCCCCACCACTTCCACAATAACACCAATACACGCAATCTATATCAACCCAAATTTTTAAAAAAATTAATCAGTTTGTCTGACGATCGCTAAAGCTTGAAACCCAGGGTCACAAACTCACATCTATCCAACCAGATATGTTAGCTCTATCTCTGATATTGAGCGCTTTCTAATAAGTACTGTGCATATAATATATAAATAATTATACATATATATATATATATTTATTTATATTTATATACACACACTTTTCATATATATATATATATATATATATATATATATATATATATTTTCAAGCATGTTTGGCTGAATAATCTAGACATATTATGTCTATTTATTTTTATTTTAATCTTTTCAAGCTCATGAATCAATTTCTTAATGTCTTTGCAAAATAGATCAAGAAAAAAGCCATAATTATTAATATAATTTTTTTTACCCCAAGAACTTTCAATGTCATCCAAGATCATCTTCAGAGGTGAATTTGTTAAGATAAAGTATTAATGTAAGTTACCAATATGTGAGCATGAATGCGAAAAATTTACCACTATATAAGGGAGGCAACTTGTAAATTCATATTAAAAATTGTAATTAATGTTTTAAAATATTGTTTTTCAATTGTAGTTTTAACAATTACAGTTTAGATATTTTAAAACCTTGTTGTTTATGAATATTTTAGAACTTTGTTGCTTTTTGTGACTCAATGAACACTTGTTGCCAGTTTTGTAATGTCAATGAATACTCATTGTCACTTGCATAATGCTCATTGTATTAAAGACTTTGTAATGCCAATACAACTATAGTACACCATTGAACAATGCTATTGTCAGACGCCTTTGAATAACATTCACACTGTTAGTACTTGCTCAATAATACTTGCCTGGAAAGGAACCTGTATAGTGAATAGAACAGTAAATGGCGGGTGTATAGTAATAGAGGAGAGAATAGAAGTGGAAATCCATCTAGTATAGAGGATAGACTAGAATCGCAGATCAATCTTGACTTCTTATATATGTGCTTCCTCTATGGTCATGTGATCTGCTTAATTCAATAATGGGTTCACCAGTGTTTGCTCACTCGCAATCTATGTTCAAACTCAAGTGTCAGCAGTGACACTTTATTCCTATATAACATTGCTATACTCATAATTGATTTTGTTTACTGTAGGCCATAAATTTTTTGTCTTAGCAAATTCACCCCTAAAGATGATCTTGGATGAGACTGAAAGTACTTGGGAAAATAAAAATCATATGCATAATTATGGCTTTTTTCTTGATCAATTTTGTACAGACACTAAGAAATTGATTCATGAATTTTAGAGGATTAAAATAAAAATAAATAGATATATGTCTAGATTATTCAACCAAACATGCTTGAATGAATGTATACTGCCTAAATATGCAAATATAAAAGACAGAGATGGGTGGAGGGGAGGAGTTAAGCATGTGGAGGAGGTGACACCCATTCTAGGAAAGGGATCTAAATAAGACCTGACTTGTAACATCTGTGGTCATATCTGCTTGTCAAAGCTGGAATAGCCAGTCATATTAAATCACACCAAAAGATACCTAATGCTGTTCCATATAATATTCTGAATGACTTTTTGTGTACCATATGTGTCAAGGTTTTCAGAAATTCTAGCGGCCCAACAAGGCATTTTAAATCAAAACATCCAGATTAGCCAGTGGTCAGTAACCAACTAACATGTACATCATGTGGTCTAAAATGCAAATGAGTGCTAGGACTTAAGAATTAAGATGGCACCAGCAAGAAAATGACAATCGCAGGTGATTCAAGATGAGTTGAAGAAGAGGTCATGCTGGGTCATGAGTGGGTGTCCACCATAATAAAAATCTAATAGACATGAGTTAACGGTTTTTTGCCGACATCATCAAATTTTTGCACTGAATAATTAGCATAAAAACAAACAATAAAATAATTTTTAAAATCCATAGTCCTAATAAATAGTTTAAATACCCTACAAAAAAAGATAACACTTTATGAAGTCGTCAAAAACAAATGTTACGGCAGTTTATTTTTTTATTTTTTTATATATACACAAAACCGTTTCAGAAAAAAATAAAATAAAAAAATAAATAAATCTCCATAGACACGTAAACCAGACTAGGCGAAATCATCTTCCATTTTAAATTTAGACACCCCAACCTTACTCTGACTTGACATCTGTGAATGTAACTCTATACTGATACAAATTATTAACACCCTACACCCCTTTTTATTTAAACAATCACTTTAGCCGTTACCATAGAAATTTTGATTTCAATAATGAATATGCTATTAAAACACGTAAATTTCAGAAATAAGTTATTCCAAAAAAAAAAAAAATTTTGCTTGAAGATGGAACAGAGCTTACTTTATTTCAATTTAATTCAAATAATTATATTGAAGTTTTCAGCTCTTGTTCTGAAACATGAGAACTCTTATGTAGCGTGTTGGAATCATATTTTTAAATAAATAATTATATATATATATATATATATATATATATATATATATATTATATATGTGTGTGTATATATATGTATATATATATATATATATATATATATATATATATATATATATATATAGTTTCATCACATTTTCTGGAAACAGTTTCAAGTCACTTAAAACTTGAATTTTATTTTTTAAATACTTCAATATACAATTGTACTTTGTCGTATATAAAAAGTTTGGTGTTATCTAATTCCTGTTTTTTATAACACTTATTTTATATCTGTGTTGAAATTCCAGTTAATCCATTTAAACGACATCACCTTGGGTGACTCAAAATAGTTTCCAACAAAGATGTGAACACCAGAATATATATAAGTGGACATTGAAGTCAACACAGAGTAGCACCAGTCTATATCACATGCTTAAGTATGAAACAGACTGTCACTGCTGGTTGTTGACTTCAATGTCCACTGTTATATTTAAAGCTGCTCTATCCCTGATATTGAGCACTTTAACCCATAAATATAGCATACCTTAAAACTATATATATGGGGGTGTTGAGTTGAAAGTAACACCCAGATTCTGGGAAGTCATGTTGTTAATACTTGTCTTGAAGATTATTTTCCAAGGTAATTCTTTTGCTTTTGTTTTGCAGGTTTTATTTTCCAAATAAATGGTTAGATAAACATGTTTATCTTTCATTTTTACATTCTTGTGTAGTGGAAGAGAAATGACAAAAAATTAACAAAACAGCTACCAAAACAGAAATCAGGTGCTACTTTTGATTCCAATGTGCATAATGTGGATATCCAACATGTAACCCAATAGCTTTGTAGAATTTGTGCAGGTTCTCCTGTCAAGTTACTCATATTTCCTACATATCACACATCTGTCAAAATCACTACCCCAGGAAATAAGGAACCTGACTATCTAGAATTTTTTTATTTTTATTTTTTGACAAAGCAATTTCATGCCCAAGAGTTCCTACTTTTGTAAACCAAATCATGAGTACAAACACACACACACATAGACAATATAATTATAGTTTAAAATTTGCCGTATTTACAGGAGAAGACAGCTCAATATCTAAAATAGAGCCATTGTGTATATATATAGACAGCATGGACAGAAAAATCAATACTACAGGGTGACTGCCAGTTTCATGCCTCAAATGATCGTGAGTCTCTACTCCTTCACATGGTTACATATATAGGTTACTGGAGGCCTAAAAATAATTTATTTATTATGTATTTTAAATAAAAGGAGGTTATGATCATTATTAGATCTATGTAGCATGATGTTTAGAAAGCATAAAGTGTTGTTAAACTCAGACAGAAAGATAATACCTATAGTGATTTCAACATTAAGTTTGTTGACAAGACCGAGTAAAACTATGTTTTGTGGATACATTAATAAATAATCATCATTGTTTAAAGTAAGGAGTAATTTTGTGGTAAAATACCTTTGAAAGCACCACTTTCCAGAAATTCCAGAAATAGTTAACCCAAAATGCCACTAAGAGGAGACCTCATTTGTCAACCAAAGTTTTGTCTATAAAATTTGTTATTGAAAGAGAAAAAAAACATTGATTATTAATTAAATGGCACATTTTTATGATTTTTATGAGTAGGAATTTTAGTTACATTTTAGTTAAGTGTATTTTTAGTAAATTTAGGTATTTCTTTACAGAAACATTTGGATATAAAAATTTAATATTTAAACTGATCGTGTATTTTTTGTTTTTCCTTGTCTGTTTTTAATTTATTTAAAAATCATCAGAGTATTTATATGCAAGGAGTTAATTGTACCATGAACTGGAGTTAAAATTTTGGCTAGTATGTTGGCAAGATTATGTGAAATGCTACTTGTTCCTGATATAATGGGTTTCATTAGGATATCTGGTTTATGTATTTTTGGTATGGCTGTTTTCAGGTGATGCTTGATGAGTTTTAACCAGGAGCTGTCTTCATTTTTAAATGATTTCTTTTTTTTACATTTTGAATTTTTGTGTCTCTTTTATAATCTTATGTGTGTTTAATTTTTTATAAATATTTTTGTCTTTGAGAAGGAGTTTTATTTTTTTTTTTTTTTGTTATATGTTTGTCCATGATTATAATTCCACCACTTTTGTTGGAAGAGAATATATGAATGCTTTTGTTTTTTTTATATTTCTTTCAAGGATTTCATATATAAAACAAATTATTAAAATCAACTTCTTCATTTCACCAATATTTGTAAAATGTATGCAAACATTTCCAGATGACATAACCTACCGTTACACATTCCCTTGCAACAGTTGTCATATTTATAATTATTTTATAAAATTAAAATACACTAATAACCCCAGTTTTAATGCACATTTAAATTACATTAACATTTCAAGAATTAAGTATACCCACAGATTCTACATGGTATATAATGTGACTTTTACACAACTGCTGAAAAACAAAACAAACATAGAATTTATAAACTGATACATACATAAGCACTAACACAATAAGATACACATGTGATGCCTATACAAACAATGAAAACAAAAATAGAAGTTAAAAATTGAAACATTACACCAAATTATTCCACTACCAAAGATTAAATAAAGGATTCAACTTTGAATTCCCTGTAGGTTACCCAGATTGATATACACCTGAGAAAGGCAACAGGCCACAATGGCTGAAATGTTGGGATAAAAACAACAAGATGAGGACAATAGTCAGAATATATATAGTGTAAATCATGATAACTTCTCACTGCAGAAATTCAAAAAAAAAATATTACTTGCTCCTTATTTAATTATTCAACCTATCCTGAAATGTGGAAATAATGTGCTACGAGAGGGACTGGGGAATTTGAACAGAATCAGTTATTATCAGGTCATAAGTTCTGTCTGAATTTTAACTTTTTGTTAAAATGAACAAAATTTAAAGAGTATTTTATAATGTCGAATAGAGCTGAACATTATTTTTATGTTTAGATGCATTTAAACTGATCAAATTTTACTTCAGAGAATAATAAAATTAAATTTTGTTTGATTAAAACCCTGCTAACATGGAAGTACCCAAGAATCATTTGAGGCACATAATGCTTTATGAGTTCAAGAAAGGAAACTCAGCAGCCAAAGCTGCTAGAAACATTCACTCAGTTTATGGAGAGGAATGTGTGAATGAAAGAACTTGCAGAAGATGGTTTGCAAAATTCAGAGGTGGAGATTTCACCCTTGAAGATGAAGATCGAACCAGACGTCCAGTTGAGGTTGATGAAAAGCTTCTTGAAGCAGACCTTGAAGAAAATCCTGCTTTATCAGTTGAGGAATTGGCAATGGTTCTCAGTTCAAACCATACAACTGTTCATCGTCATCTTCAACAACTTGGAAAAGTTCCAAAACTTGGAAAATGGGTGCCTCATGAATTGTCTGAAAACAACCTCAAATCCCGAATTGACATCTGCTCTTCTCTCCATTCTCGCCAACTTGTTTCACCTTTTTTTGGATAGACTTGTGACTGGCAATGAAAAATGGATCTTTTATCGAAATGTTAAGTGTTGTAGACAGTGGCTTGGTAAAGAGGAAGGACCCCAGCCACAGCCGAGAAGGGAACTTCATGGGCAAAAGGTTCTTCATTCAATCCACTTTAAATTCTTACCACTTAATGCAACAATTAATGCTCAAATATACTGTCAGCAATTAGAGCGTTTGAACCAAGCTTTGAGGAAAAAAAGACCTGCTCTAGTGAATCGAAAAGGGGTGATGTTTCATCAGGACAATGCGTGACCACACACACAGCAAGAATCACGTCACAAAAGATCAAAGAACTTGGTTGGGAGAAAATTCCTAATCCACTTTATTCTCCTGATCTTGCTCCTTCAGACTACCATTTCTTTCGTAGCTTACAGAATTATTTGGAAGAAACACAGGAATAGGTTAAAACTGACATTTGTGAGTTCTTCAAATCAAAGCCAAAAGAATTTTACAGTAATGGAATTAGTAAGCTTGTTAATAGATGGAAGGAAGTCATAGATAATCAGGGAAAATACATTGTTGATTGAATCTGTAATTAAATGTAATATTTGGTCACTTGTTTTCTTTATTCAAAATTCGGACAGAACTTATGGGATGACCTGATATATATTTCAAGTGTTTTGTTGGATATCACTATTTACATTTGGACTATTGTCCTCATCTTTGTGATGGTTGGCACAATGTTTCAGCCATTGTACACTCTGGCCTTCTTTAGCTGTCTGTTGATCTGGATAACCTTCAATGAATTTTAAACTGAATACTTTCTTTATATATAAATCTTTGAACAAACAGATTAATTTGTTCATCTGTGAAGTTACCCATTATTTTTACTGTATCACAACCAACATTTCCTCTCTGCCCCGAAATAGCTCCACCAGAAAATAAAGAATTTCATTTTCTTTCTTTGAGGAAGCCATTTCAAGTCTTGAGTTTCAAAACCTTTTAGGTATCACACACCTTTCTTTCTTTCTTTATCTATATATATGTAAATATTTATATATATATATATATATGTAAATGTGTGTGGGGGGGTATATATGCTTCTTTTTCTAAATTTACATATATTTTTCAAAATAGCAATGCCTACAGACGTGTTAAGACCCTTGGGTATGTAACAAGGTGAGAAGTCAACTGTTAGAAGCAAAAGTCTTGCTAGTTGAAGGGTGGCTAATTCATTTTCTTCTCTCTGACCTCCGCACACATCTTTTGTATGCATAAAACAAACATGATTCTCATTGATTTTCACAGAGGCAGAAGTAGAAATAAGATGCAAAACTGTTTAAGGAAAAAGTAAAAAAAAAAAAAATAATACAAATAAAATAAAAAAATAAATCTAAAACTTTACAGGTATATTATTGTTTTTTTTTTGTTTTTTTTTAAAGAACAGTGTTAAGACTAAATGGGTGGTTATTTCCATTCCTGTCAGGTGATTTTGTTCTGGGCTGGGTGATGCGAAAGCATTAGGTAAGGTGATGGGGATGCTGAAGCAACTGTAAGGCAAAGTTAGTTTAGCTTATGATAAAATGGTGCAGAAAATTTTGTAAATTATTTGGCAGCTTCCAGGTTAATGATAAAGATCTTGTTTTTCTGTCAGCAAAATGTTATTTATTATATGAAGAAGTAATTATATATATATATATATATATATATATAGGGTGGGTAAAAAAAAAACTCCCTATTGAAAATTACTTCTAACTTTTTTTTTACAACATTTATTTGTCTATATTTCTGTGATGAGGTATTGTAATTATTTGCATTATTTATTTTGTTCAGACTGTTGATCTTATTTTTCTTGTTGTTCACAATGTTTCAGCTGTTATATGTTCAGTTTGACATTCCAATCACTTGAAGAAGGCCGGAGTGTGCAGCAGCTGAAACATCCTGAACATGACAATAAAGATGAGGATAACAGTCTGAATAATGTAAATAATCATGACATTTGAATGAAACAAAATATATTGTGATCCTTAAAGTAGCAGAATTTCATTGCTTATTTTCTATTTTATTTTAGAGTTACAAGTGTAGCCAAGAATGGTACAACACCTGATACTGCAGGAGTGTGCTCAGCTAGCATCTTGTTACAAAGTGTGGCATTTCATGGTACATGTGCAGAGATGGTGGCACAGTGTTCATGAACCACATGTCTTAGTAGATACCAAAACAATCAGAAATTGTCATTCTAAGTTGATGAGTATGTATTCTGTTGTAGATACCTACTGAAAGTGTAAATATTTGAATAAATAACTGAGATCAGGAGATATAATTACACACACACACACACATATATATATATATATATATATATATATATATGAGGAAAAGACATATAAATTTTTCATGCATCAGAATAATGTTAGGAAAACAAATGAGAAACAACATTGCACCTTTCTTGGCAAATCTTTTATCGTTACAATGTGGGATACCTGATAAGAAAAGTGATAAAAACAGAAGAAAAAGAAACTAAATGAAATTGACTAGAATATACGCCCCATCTATAGTCACCTCAACATAAACATTACGTTAGTCTGTTGAAAAACTAAAGGAAGAAATGCCTCACATGAAAATTACATATTTGTCATTTGTTTTCCTAACACTGTTCTGGTATATAAATTTTTTGTCATATATATATATATATATATATATATATATATATATATATATATATATAAATATATAAATATATATAAATATATATATATATATATATATATATATATTTAATAAAATAATAGCTGACTACTCATATTTAAGTATAGCCTTCTACAAGGACGGCTGGCCAATCCCTACTGCAGATGCTCGCTCAGGCAGATTTTGTGTTTGCTCAACACCCACAGAGCCCACCTGTGGTTTATACTGCAACTATGCTGAGCAGATGTTTATTACAGTTTTGGGGAGAGAGCATGTTATCCAGTGTGATCAACAATTTGAACAAAGCCAGCACGCTCAGGCCTTTGGCCACAATGACTTGTGGCTTTATATTAGCACAGCTGTCAATGGCCCTAAAGAGTTCCATCTACCCATTTTCACTCACAAGGCTTGGGTCAATGTGTGGGTATGGTTTTTAAGAACTTTCTGAAGATGCCACATGCTGAGATCAACACCGATCCAGTCCAATAAGATCAGAGGTCTCTGATGTTGTTGACCATAGTAAGATTCAAACCCGGGTCTCATGGTCAGAAAGCGAGCGTTCTAACCACTCGGCCACATGCTCATATATATATATATATAGGGTGCAATGGGTAAATTGTCCCAATTTTATATTTTTAATTTCGCACATGTACACTGTTTTTATTTTATTTTACCAACTGCACACTACAGTAGGGTCAGTTGGCACTGTCTGTGAAAAAAAGAGCCCTATGATGCAATTCACTCCACCAGAAATTTGGAAATGGCATGCTGTACTGCTTGGCATTCATGATGGAAGCTCAATAAAACCATTTCAGAGTGTTTGGGTACCAATCTGAGGACACTGCAGAGGATTTGGAAAGAGTTGGATGATATATCCACTCAACATCATGTATTTGGAGTGATCACTGGGGATGGTGATGTTATGTTGTGTCTTGAGGAGGTAGTACTGCTCTGGATCAAGAGGGTGGCTGCTGGAAGACCCTATGTCTGGCAACAGGGCTCTGCACCATGCCAAACAAGCAGGAGAATCCAGTCATGGCTGTCAGAATTTCTACGACTACATCACCCAATACATTTGCCCATCTAACTCCCCAGACTGCAACCCCCTTCATTATTATGTTTCGGGTAAAGTTCAGTGAGAGACCAACAAAAGTCCTAACACCAAAGATGAACTGAAAGCAAGAATTATGGCAGCATTCACCAACTTAAACAAGGAGACCGTCCAGAAGAGTTGCAGAAGTTTCTGAAGTCATCTGGAGGCTGTGGTTGAAGCCAATGGTGATTTTATTGGATAAATTTACTCTTTAGTATTTCAAGATATTTTTGTGTAATTTGGTAAATATATCTGTTAAAATGAGATGTCAGTGTTAATTTTCATTTGTGCATAATTCACAAGACAATTTACCTACCACACCCTCTATATACATACATAAATGCTGCTGATAAGTTTTTGATAAGTGGGCCAGGTCAAGAACTTTTCATCACCCCCTCATATATATATATATATATATATATATATATATATATATATACACACACACACACATATGCAAAGTAGTTATTTGTCTCTAAAACCTTTTATGCTTTGCTGTAGTAGAGTTATCCCCTTTAACCTCTTTCGCTAGTGACAATAAGTGGCAGTATCTGTACTGTTTTTAAAGTTGAAGGGTAAAAAAAACAAGTTATATGTGTTGTGCCAGAAGGTTTTTCTTGTCAGAATCCATTTTACACATTTACAAATCTACCATTCATCTATGCATTGAATATTGTTGCCATATCTGGTCTGGTGCCCCTGCTGTTCATCTTGAGGTTATCAACAAAATCCAAAGAAGGATCTGTAATGCAATCGATCCTGACTTGGCATCTTGACTTCAATCACTTTCTCACAGATGTGACATGGCTTCCTTCTGTCTTTTATACAAATATTTTCATGGCAACTGTTCTGACAAGCTTTTTCCCCTGGGTACCCCAAAGACATGAATTTAAGCATGCTACTACATTGGCAACTAGGTTCCACCCTTTTCCTGTTGAAATAGTTAAATGTAACTGTCACTTCTACTCCAACAGTTTCTTTTCTCTCACATTCTGACAATGTAACTCACTTCCTTTTACTTGCTTCCCTGATAATTACAATCTTGAAAAATTTAAATGCAACATCAATCACCAGCTGCTGTTGCATTGTTCCCTGTTCATTTTTTATCCTTTCCCCACTATGACCAGTCTTTTCTTTCACTTTCACTCTCTGTAACCCCATGTGTGCTAGTGGCACTCCTGCTTGCTTTGGGTGAAATGGTTAATATATATATATATATATGTGTGTGTGTGTGTGTATTAGGGCAGCAGATCATTATTCAAACATATATTGTTAAATATAACAGACAACGAATGTCTATTATGTTAGATCATGAGCTGTTCTAAGCTTTGTAAACTGGTTTTAATTTTGGGAGAAAATAAAGACAAAAATTGTCCAACATTTAGATATTTTTTTATTATGCTGTACCTTGATCTAAGCTTTCACCTCACATAAGCCATCATCAGAGTAGTTATATGAATATTATGACAGATGTTTATATATGTTTGAATATACATATATATATATTAATCAATTCAGCCAAACCAAGGTGATAATGCCACTAAGATACAAGGGTCTACAAGGAGTGAAAAAGAAAAGTTTTTAGAAGGAACCAGAAACTCAATCCTAAACAGGAAACAAGGGATAAATCTCTACTTTTGTTCAAAAGGCTGTGAAGGAGAGTGAATCAGACGATAGGCAAACCTATCTACTCCTATTTTGGAAAAAATAAATAAATAGTAAATAAAATTTAGTTTAGGTGGAGGCATTAGAATTATAAAATTGAAGAAGACTTTAGGATGAACTGGAAACCCAATCCTAAACAGGAAACAAGGGATAAACCTCTATTCAATAAGTTCAGTTTATAGTATTCTGTCTGCATTTCTATTTTGTATTTGAAATGCTTTCAGTTGTCCTTCATTCATCTTTCTTATTTCAATCTCAGATGAATTGGTAGATCATTTATTATGAGTGCTTTTTTCTTTTTGTTTTCGTAGCATCCAGCTGGGTTTATCTTTGTAGTTAGACCAAAACATTATAGGTCAATAGATCATACCTTAATTTTAGAACAAATGAAGCATAAATTATGCAGGAGAAAGAAAACACTGATTTCAATAGAAATCCCATTGGAGAATAACAAAGTGGTTGAAGTTTTATGTAAGGTACTCATTGATTGGGGTGTAAGTTGGAGTAATGGATAGTGGCTCAGATTGAGGAATTGGAGAGTTGAGTTCAAATTCCAGTCAAATCCATTACATTCACTTACATGCTAATACCCTTGGGAAAGGTATGAATCCTCTTCTTTTCCCCCCAGCTATGAGTAAATAGCAGGGTTCTATAGCCTTGGATGGCAACTGGTCTACCGCAGAAAGAAATGGCAACCTACTGCATGGAAAAAAAAAAGTCTGCCTCGTCAGTCATGTATCGAAAGAGACATGATCGCCTAAGCATGTATCATGCTTGGCACCTAACAGTGATTTAAACATACAAAGCAAAAGAAAAATAATTCATCCTAATATTGAATTCAAACAGCTCCTTATAAGGGAACTGGTTCGTTAAATCATTAGACAGGAGAATACAAGTACTTTCAGTCTTCATTTTAGTCTTGAGTCCAAAAACATGTACGTAGCCTTGTTAGTGATGAATTGTTTTCATCACTCCTTTCCCCAACCTCTAAGCCTCCCAGTTAAAACCTGCCACACTATGTACATTGAAGAAACCACCCTAATTCCCTTTGTATTTCATTAATAAGTAGTAAATTCCAATCAAATAGGTTTATGACCATATTGTGTTGAAACACCAGTTCTTATAGGATTGCCAGTTAAGTAAAGTTGGTTACTACCTAGATATGTAATCTTGGATGTTCTGGTGATGTAATGGATAACAGCTTACAATTTAAAATTGGAGAGCTCAGGTCCAATTCTAGTCAGGTCTTGTTATATTCACTTTTGTGCAAATCACCTTGGGAAAGGAATGAATCCACCTCTCATCCAACTATGGATTAATTAGTACGATTTGTACCAGTAAAATATTATTCTTAGAATTTAAATTTTTTTCTGGTTTTAAGTAACCTTCAAAAAGTTGATAAGATGTATAAAAAAAAAAAAAAATGAATCAATCCATACATTCTTCCCAAGAACTACTGCTTCGTGAAAAAAAAATCCCTGGAGGAAGCTTTCCCAAACACTATAATCTTAACTTCTTCAAATCTAGGGTTAACCATTATAAATGTGCCTCTTATGGTTACCACTAGCACAGCAATCTGCCTTCAGTAACCCTCTACCTTGAGTGACTCTTGTATGGGGTGAAAAAATCTTACATTCAGAATTAAATTGTTTTCAGACTTTCAGTGACCAACCTTAACTAGAATACAAAGTAGAATACCAAAATGAAAACCATAAGGTCAATGGTTCAATACTCAGTCCTTTGGTTGGTTGGTTGATTGATTGATTTTGTTTAGCAGCATATAAACCTCTATGGTTTATTAATGCCCAAATCTAAATATTTTGAACACAATTTTATGACAAATAAAATATATTGTTGCTAACTCTGCTTTAAAAATGTATTGTTGCTAACTCTGCTTTAAAAATATATTGTTGCTAACTCTGCTTTAAAAATGTATTGTTGGTAATTTTAAAATAAATATGTAGCATTAAGTTTTTTACATAAAAATGTATTGATGGTATTTTTATACTTCAAAGTTTTGTTTTTGTTTGAGGGTTCACTATTTGCCCTTAGCTTGGACCCTAACAGGTGCTACTACCCTGGATCAGAGAGCACCTGTGAACAACAGCAGTTAAGAGGTCAGTCTTAAGATAGATTAATATTGAATGCATGCATATGTGATATCACAATAAAGATAACTGTCACTATAAAACAATAGATAAACATATAATGAGATATAATAAAGTTTTTGCATGCCAAGGACCAAATTTCAACAGAAATTCACAAGTAATATGTTGCTGGGAGTTGCAAACATATAATGAAAAGGAATTGGTGTCACCTTGCAAAGTGTTACTGCTGTGGTTTCAGCAGTGATAGTTTTTTTATACCCAACCAGTTTTGAATTCATAAATGTCTTCTCCTATGCTGGTTACCAACCAAAGATGGTTATACAAGTTTACTCTTCTATTAACTTATAACTGGTAGGGAAAAGAGATAGATTCATATGCCCTTTCCCAAGGGTATTTGTGTGAAAGTGAATGCAACAGCCTCAGCTAGAAACTGAACTTGACATTCCAATCCTACAATCTGTATCCAATATCTTTGATACCATATGCACATAGATAGTCATCTGGGACTCTGTGCCAGATCAACCTTGCTTATCATGTTCCCTGCATATTATCCCCGTGATCAGCATAGATGCATCCAGAATGGTGTAGAACTGATGAAGAGCAGTCATTTCCAGGAACATCCAATAAGGACAACTTCAAATCCAAATTGAGATATGTCAAACTGCAGCTCTGTAAAGTCAAGCCCATAGTTTCTAAATGGTGTAAATGTTGCAACCCATATTTCATAACAAAACAAATTTCAAACAGATTAGTATATGTAATATATCAAGGCAAGTTTCAAGAGACACAAAATGATGTCAAGTTTTACCATGACAAACAGTATTTTATGCTTTACCTCAAACTATATCTGCACATTTGACATCCTATTCAGTGTTCAACACAGTCACACACTAACAGTACAGTACATCATCTTTTTCAGACAACAACAGATTAATATGTGTGTGCGTACATATATATATATATATATATATATATATATATATATATATATATATGGTGGGATCATGTGGGTATTATTCATTTAGGATTCTTAAAATGCAATGAAATACTAAATGGATATCTAGCTACTGACCAGGCTCAACATTGCTTAACTTTGATAATCAGAGAAGCGATGTTTAAACATGATATGATCATAACTATATATATATATATATATATATATATATATATATATCTCCAAGAGGATAGAATCCAGGTAGAGCTCCATGTCCAGGACAGAGCAAGAATATAATATAGAAGGCTCAAACACTAATATTCCATGGTATTAATTTATTACATTGGAATCGTAATCACAATCCAATTTGTAGGTCTGATTAATTGGAATATTAGTGCTTGAGCCTTCTATATTATATATATATATATATATATATATATATATATATATATATATATATATATTACATGCAGACACACACACACACACACACACACACACATATATATATATAGAGGAATTGAGCTCCATCTACCCAAAGCAGCTGGTTCTGAGTTGCCAGCTTTCTATCTTCGCCCATTCTCTGTCCATTCAGTCCATATATATATATATATATATATATATATATATATATATATATATATATATATATTTAATGCAAAAAGCAGTGAAAAGACAAGATTAAATCTCAAAGACTGAGCTCTATGGAAGAAAGGTAATGTGTATGATGGCATCATGTGGGTTTTATTCATTTAGGATTCCTAAAATGAATAAAATGTACATTTATATGTCCAGCAGGTGCAAGGTGTCTCATAAAAGTTTGGTTGAAATGTGCTCTGGATTCATCAATAGGAAAAAATGTTGTTCTTTATTACAGCACAAAGCTGCATACAGTTGGAATGACATAGGAAGAAATTTTGGAACTTGTTTGGTTTGTTCTATATTCAGCTGAACTTGCACCAAATATTACCTTTTTTTAATCACTGCAAAATGTTTTGATGGAGAAAGTCAGATTTTGTCAAAAGATTTTTTTATATCAAAATATACACAAATTTGCTCAAAAGTTATCAGAGATTTGCCTGAGAAATGGTAACCAGTCATGACAAATAATGGTGAATATATAATTGTATAAAATTTAACACTAATTCATTTTTTAGAGAATAAAGTTGAAAAAATAAAACTGAAATTATTTATGACTCAAACTGATACACAGCAGGTTATTAGATGCTAGAAGTAAAGGGTTTTGTCATAATTACAATATTGTAGGCTGCCATATATTTGGTTTGTTTTATTGATCTGTTACTATGAATTTTCTTCTTGGAAAGGGTCAGCCCTGTTCTTTATACACCTATTTCATGCTTATTTGGCATTTCTGAAAGTTTTGATACTTCAGCTGGGTGAAATTACAAGAATGGTAATGCTAGCTTTAGGTAAAACTTGTGTTAATCTTATCCTTGACACATGGTACATTATCATATCATAATACCAAATATGTTGTTATATCAAAGGCATGATATACAATATTGTGCCATATTGCTTTCATATCTGGGTTAGAGCTTCTCAATCCTCTCTTTCCAGCCTTGATTGAGTTCAAACGCCTTGCCTTGTGGGTGATGAATTATTTCCCACTTTATAAACTCTTTCCCATAGAAAAATAATGCAGCACTATTTACATTATTCAGACTATTGTCCTCATCTTTGTTGCCATATTTTTCACAATGTTTTGGCTGTTGTATGCCCTCGCCTTCTTCAGGTGGTTGGATAAAGGCATTGGTTAGATCCAGTGACAGGACCCAAAGAGTTGTGAGTTCAATACCTGGTTAAGGCAGTGGAGAACTTGGGGAAGTGAATTAACAGGAGATAACTGATAACTGACTTCCATTAGACATGGCACATGGAACTAGAACCGTCTACCCCAAGCAAGTTCAACATTCCAACCATCTGAAGAAGGTTGGAGCGTACAAATGCCGAAACGTTGTGATAAATATGGCAACAAAGATGAGGACAATAGTCCAAATAATGTAAATAGTGTACATAATACCTCATCTCAGAAATATAGACAAAATAATGCAAGCCTCTCACTACTCTACCAATATTTCCATAAGAAATGTTCAGACAAGCTATATTCTGTAACTGCACCAGTTCAGACCTTCACAGATAAGATTTGCCATGCCATGTACACAATGGGCAAATTATCCTTAATCTCTTAAAATTCCAGGTCCCATTTGAACAGTTTCTCTCCCAGAACTGTTGAGTAAAAGACACTAGAGAGAATGCTTCCCTGATCAATACAATTTTAATCCTTTCTGGTGTCAAATGTTATCTATGCTACATTTGTCCATAAAACAATCTAATTCCGTAAAACTCTACTTAAGTGTCTCTCACTTTGTGACTAATAATGTCAGAAAAATTATTGTAGAGCTGGATAAAACTTGTGGAAAAAATGTCGAAAGATCATGTTTTTGTCCAAGTAATTTCAACTATCTCATTGTGATCAAAAACTAAATACTATAAAAAGTACTAAAATAGCCATTAGTATACAAAAGAAACAACCAGAATTAAATAAAATATCTTTCATTGTAAAAAAATGGTATTTTAAAATGGGTATAAAATAGTTATAAGTCTAATACTTCTTTACTAGTTTTAAGTGCTGTCCATCCTCCATATCTTTATAATTTTCACTTCTTACCACCTCCTCTTACATTCATATCACACACACCATTCTGTAATCCTTTACCTTCAGTAGATCTTGCACCTTGTCTTGAGTGAAGAATAGTGTAACAAAAAAAAAAAAAAAAATTCCTCTATATTAATACATGATACTTTTGTATCATGATACATAATAAAACCTGGTTTTCATGATACATTCTTGTAATATTCTGGCTCTGATGTTCTGATGTCTCAGAAAACGAAACTACAGTTACTGTCTGAATTTCTGATACAGGTTACTATCTACTGATTCTTCCAAACTAATTTCCATGTCTTTATGTTAGTAAAACTTGGTTAGAAAGAAATCAAGATATAATAGTAACATAACAGTATCAAAAGAACAATTCAGATCAAAATTATTCTTTTGTTTCATGACACATCAGTATTTTCATATAAAAAGATCAATTATGTCTTCTATTTTGCATTAGTATCTGTTTTCTCTATCAGCATCTTTGGAAATGTTGATAGGCAGAGTGTTAAAGATCTTTATCTATTTTCAGCCATGTGATTCAGAGTTTAAGAAAGTTACTAATCAGGAAAATAATCACCAGTAATTTTGGTTCTTGGCAATTACCGATGATTTATTGTTATGGGAAAAGTTCCTGATTTAATTCACTGAATTTGATGGACTCATGAATTGTCATTGATTTAACTGCAGTTTTTGTGACTCCTTCATGTTGAATTAAAATCTCTGCCCAGTTGCCACATCATATATTTCACACATTTTCAAAGCCAAAGTAAAAAAAATACATCAATTTTATAAATGAACAAACAAAATTTAAATGAATAAATAAATTTTAATTGAATCTATTTGTACTCATTAGATGAATTAGAACAAAATTAGAATAATTCTAATCATATAATTTTATAATGTCATTCTCTTATAATTTTACTTTTCACTCCCTTCGTTGGTTAGCACGACTATTACGTCCTGCCAATACCTCATAAATAATGGTTTATTTAGTTCTGATCACATGCAAAGAAGGGAAAAGACACAATTTGGTTTCAGTGAGAAAATGAAAAAAGAAAGAAGGGATGATAGATGTGGAGAGAAAGATACTACACTTTGATCTTAACCAAAAGGCCACAAAGTGATTGTATTTTCTTGCTGCTCCATGCTGACAGGATGAGACAAAAGGTGAGTTTAATGTAGGATGCTGGATATAACATCAGTTAGTGAAATGACAAATTTTCCTGCCCTTTCACTGTCAAAACGGTTAAATGTAGGCATGTCTTCTACCCCAATAGCTTCATGTCTCACACTTCCCATCTGTGGAACTCCCTTCCTCTTACTTGCTTAATGCAATGTCAATCAATATCTCCAGATGCCTTGATCTATTCCCCGTCCTTCTCGTCATCCTCTTTCACGCCTTTTTACTCTTGCTCCCATTCTCTGTAACCCCTTGCATGCTAGTGGTACACCCGCCTTGCTTGAGATCAAAAGTTTTTTAAAAAAATTAATCATATATATATATATATATATGTATATAAAATGGGTACATTTGTGCACCAGTTTTTCATTTATACAAGTTGTTACATGAAGACACAAAAAATGTAATATTTGAAAATAATGAAACAGCACAAAAAACCAAATCTCTTTAATAACAGCTTATGAAAGCTAAAATTGTCCAATTTGGATTTAAATATGAACCGGAAATTAAGAAAATGGTCAGCAATATGTAAAAAAAATGAAGTTAAAATATCGTTGGTCCGTCATGATTAATAATTCCAAGCTATTATCCATTTCACCCACCACAAATCCAAGCTTACAGTACCTGGTAATCCCAGGTGGTCACCCATCTAGGTACTGAGCAGGCTCAACATTGCTTAAGTTTTGAGATCATATAAGAACTGGTGTTTCAGCATGATGTGGCCATAAGCATTATATATATATATATATATATGACTATAAATAATCAAATGAATAAATATAAATAAATGTACATGTAAGTGTTCACATACAAATACATACAATTATCCATTGGTGTAATGCTAAATAATTGGCTCAATGCTAAACAAGAGAGCTATTAAATATATATTAATAAATATACATAATACCCCACACTGACAGTATGACTCAGAGTTTCATGCCTAATGCAATCTTCAGGTACTGGTCATTGTTTTTGTGGTATTATGTATTCTTAGTTTTATATATATATATATATATATATATACATATATAATAGTTGGCCACTCGTATTCGGGGATACCTGTTTATTAGGGTGGCTAGCCAATCACTATTGCAGACTCTTGCTCAGGCACATTTGTGTTTGTTCAGCACCTACAGAGCCAAGCTGTGGTTTATACAGCAGCTATGCTGAGCACACTTTAGTTACAGTTTCTGGGAGATAGATTGTTATCTAGTGTAATCAACAATCTGAACAAGGTCAGCACATTCAAACCCTCAGTCATGATGACTTGTGACTTCATGCTAGCAGAGCTGTCGATGGCCTCCAAGTGTACCATCTACCCAATTTCATTCACAAGGATTGGGTCAACGTGTGGTTTAGTTTTCAGGAACTTTCCAAAGGTACTGCATGCTGGGATCATCCCCTTCCAGATCGATAACATCAGGAAGTCTACTTCCTGACAAATCAACCATGGTGAGATTCAAACCTGAGTCCGGTCAATAAGTGAATATTCTAACCACTTGGCCATGAGCCTATATATATATATATATATATACATATACATACACACACACATATATATATATATATATATATATATATATATATATATATATATATATATATATATATATATTTAGGCAGCAAGAATTTATATAACAAGTTTTATTGGATTCAGCCAGGGACATCTGTATGGTTAATTTTTATTATATTTTTCTAATTTATGAATAAGTTGTTGCACATCCAGATCCAATTTGTAGAGAAAATGTCTAAAGTATTTTCATTGTCTATCTGGAATGTAATGCCAGCAAGATAGAGAAATGTTTCATTGGCTTTGTCCTGACATTTTCTTGTAATGCAATACTGCAAATTTAAATATATATGTATGATATTGGTGATGTTGTGTGGAAAAGATTGATGGCACCAAAAGACAAATATATTGTTAATTAAATTATAGATATTTTAAAATGCCATCCCTTGTGGAAAAATATATTTTATTTAATGTGGGTTGTTTCTTTTGCATAATAGCTTTGAGAATTTTGGATCCAGATGGGCAATAACTTATACAAAAATTGGAAAATAATAAAAATTATATAGAGCTCACTGTTTGAATTCTTGGTGTGTATGTAACAGAAATAACAAAGATTGAAAAGTTGACCAGGGCATTTCTGGAATAAAACATGAAGGTAAGAAGTCTTTATAATTAAAGTGTTCCCAATCAACAGATAGAGTATTAATAGGAACGAACGATATTAAATGTTAAACTTATCTGTTCCTGATTAGAGTTTTGCTGATATAATATCCACTGATAAGGATGGATGATAGTAGAATTGAATTTATTTATGGAAGCTATTTTTTTGCTTTTAAATATGAATTCTGTAAATTTGGTTTTACCATCAAGCGCACTAATGAGTGGATACTACTTCTGAAAATCTCAAAGTAGAAATGGATAACTTGAACATCTAATCTTATTTGTTGCTATATATATATATATATATATATATATATATATATATAAAACAGAAACAATAGGCTAAACGTTTTTTTTTTCAAATACAAGGTGCCCCCCCCCCAAAAAAAAATTTTAGATTTAATATATGACATAAAAAAATTAACTTTTTTAGTTTGAATATCACATCTCACATTTGTGTTTTTGTTCTGTCTTAATCTACTAAATTTCTATCCTTTGCTTTTGTTTCAGTTAAACAAACTGTACCAAATTCCCTGCTTTTTGTGGAGCACCCTGTAAAAATACACCAATTTGAATTCCAACTATGTTCCCTTTGTGGTGATCAGAATAAATGCTAGTATCATACAACATGCATCACACAAGATGTCTCTGAAAGGAATTAACAACAAAACTCTTAAAAATGACTAAAGAAGTGACTAAAAGTGCTTGCAATAATAAACACTACAGACAATTTTTACACTCCCTTACTTACACCAACTGGAAAAATTTAAGAATACTAGAAAAACAATAAAACATGAAATGTTGTATAGTTACTCAAAATTCAAAAATATTAAAAGACCCTCTTGTGAAAGTATCTTTTTTGTATATTAGTAACTTTCTACTTTTTTATTTTTGACTAAATGTGCATTTTTGTTTTCCATGTCAACAATGTGTAAAAGTTCTCAGAATATATCTGTAGAAAAGACAAAGTGAATAAAATAGGAAAACAGTACTTAGTTTTTTGTTGACATGTTTCGTCATCCAATTTATCAAGGCAAGTGATGATAAACAAAAGTTAAATTCAAAAATTATAAAAGATGTTTCTATTTGTCTATTTTATTCAATTTATCTTTTCTACAGGTATATTCTGAGAACATATATATATATATATATATATATATATATATATATATATGAAAATTTCTCCAATTTAACCAGTAGAGAAGACAATATTTATGAATAAAAATGACAATAGGAAAACTGGTAATTGCTGACGCATTTTGTCTAATGTGGACTTTATCAAAGCAAAATTTCTTTTTCATATTTTGCTTTGATAAAGTCCACATTGAACGAAACATGTCAGCAATTACCAGTTTTCCTATTGTCATTTTTATTCATATATATATATATATATTATACCAATTTGTAATTGGTATAATATATAATAATAAATTAAGAAAACACCTTAAAGATCCATATTTGTTATAATTTATTTCATGAATATTGTTATGTTCAATTCTTCAGACCAAAAGTTTTTAAGAAATGGAATCAATTCAGCCAGACAGATATACCAGGATAAAAAGGAGAAAGTGGAAAAAAGAGAGAAATAAAGGTAAAAAAGGAAAAATATTAATAATAAAAAAGGGGAGAAAGAAAAAAGAAAAAATATAAATATATTTTTTTTTTCAAATTAAGAGAAGAAAGAAAGAGAGAGGGGGAGAGAAAGAGAGTGAAAGAAAAGAAAAGGAAAAAAGAAGAAATAAATGATGAGTCAATATCAAAAATAAATAAATAGAATAACCTAGAAAAATGTTTTCCTGAAAAGGGCTGAACAAGTTAATATACAAGGTAAGAGAATGAAGAGGGGGGGTCGGAAGTAAAAGAGTTACAACAATTTGTCTAATAAAGTCATGTCATTTTAGATGGCAATTATCATCACATAATACAGTCATCATCATTTTAAAATAATAATAATAATAATATACAACATAAATAATAAAATTAAATAATATAATTAAATAAACAAATAAATAAATAGAACTAATAAATTTTGATAAATATAAAGAACAAATTTAGAATATATAAATTGATAAGGATAAAAATAACAAAGATAATAATATTAATAATAGTAAAATATAAAAATGTAAATTATTAAATAAAAAATTATAAGTGATGTTGGCATCAGCAAGACAATCACATAAATAATTAAATATATCTACAGACCTATATATAAAAAATGTGTGACAAGCAATATAACTACATATACACATTCATATGTATACATGAACATACATATGTTTGTACCCATATAAAAATCAGAATCAGCACTTCAAGTGTATAGACCTCAAAGTCAATGATTTTAGAGAATTTGCAATTTGCTCTTATGTCTACACTTGAAAATAAGTTCATTTCTTTTATTCGAGAATTAGTCAGTATTTTTACATTTATTATAATCTTCTCTTTTATGCATAGGATGCATTTGTCCCAGAAGTTGTTGGGAGTTTGAGACTGACAGATGATATCCTCTTTAGTTTGTGGGGTGAAGCCTCTATCTTTAAGTTTCTAATAATGCTTACATAGAGTAGTTTGCTGTCTTAAAGAAGTACTGGAGAAGGAATGCTGGTGATTGTAGAGTCGGATATCTCAATGTGTACTTTTTTATCTTTTGGAAAAATGGTAGCTTGGTATACAACATTTTTTGAATTACAGATACTTCCAACTGAGCAGCTGGTTCTGATTCTACCATTACAAGAGGGCTTGTTTTCTGGTGTATTGCCATCATAAAATGTTTTTAATATTTGGTTGTTATGTGAGTCGATACTATTATGAATGTTGTTAGTGTAGGGATAACTAATTTTAGAGCTTTTCTATTGAAAATTATTTTTGTAGAGGGATGTTGTGATTAAAATGTTTGTCAATTAAATTTAGAAAATATCTACCAATATTTACATTAGATAGTTTACAGAAAGGTTGGTTAAACCATATTGTTTCTCTGTTTTTGGTTCCAATAGTTTTTCTTGTTTTTCAAAGATTCCTGGTTAACCAATTTTTGTTTGAAATTACTCTTATTGAGGGCTTCATTATTTTATTCTCATTGAACATTTTTTGTTATTAATTCTAGTGTTTATAGTGTTAGGGATTTGTTTAATTATTTAGTTTGGGTGATTGGAGTTGACATTAATATAAATAGGGGCTTGATTTTCTTTGTGAATTGGCTTAAATGTGTTGTTAGAGAAACTGAAAATGATATTTAAAAAATTAACTAAGGTTAGATGTGATTTCAATTTTACAACCCAAGAATTTGAAAGCCCTTATAATCTTCTGTATTCTAGAAGGCAGAGGACTATTACTATTTGAGATGAAAATAAGTCCATCATTTCTGTAAAGACCTACTTGCTTAGGATCAATAATCCTACTAAGAATGTCTAATATATAGATGCCGACTAAATCAGCAATTTGAGCAGAGTCATATGCACCCATAGGAATGTCAAAGATATCAAGATTTTTAACACAAGTAGAATTGTTATATATTAGTAAAGATTGTCTAGAAGCTAAGATAACTTTGAATTAATCATCAGTAATGTTTATATAGTTTTTAGAAAAACTTAAACTTTTTAATAATATATCTTTTGAAATGGAAGGGTAGCAATCTATAATATCAAATTGGATAAAAGTAACTTTATTTTTAATATTCTGGAGCCATTTTATAGTATCCAATGAATCTTTCCAAAGGTTATTATAAAAGGTTTCTTGAACAGTCTGTATTATTTTTTTAAGTATATTTTTTTTAAATTAAGCCTATTTCAGTTTTGGAAGGATTACTTAATCATGATTGTAGATTATCATCAAAATTAGGTTTGTGGTCTTTAAAAAGTAAATATGTATTTTTATATGAGTTTTCCTCATTCTATCTGCAATATCAAATTTATTAGTAAAATCACCAGCAGCTTTGTTATTTAAAAAATAGTGCTATTATTGTTGTATTTTTTATAAGTATTAATATTAGTGATTTTATTGAAGAGGAGTTTGTGATAGTTAAAAGGTTCAATTTTGCATATATTTCTAGATTTATTGGCTTTAATCCACATCTTAGAGTTTCTGATGTTTTTTCTTTCCTTAATTTATATTGGAATTGTTTATATGGTTTTCTAAAGGCAATTTTTTAAATTAAGTTAAACATGTCAAAGGATCTACAAGTTTATTAATAGGCAGAGTATTTTGAGATTTTAGATTATATTTTTCTTTTTGTAACTAAGTGTGTCTGAGAAGTTTAAGTGAAAAAATATGTTTTCCATCATAATCTTTTTATAAGGTCAATTATTTTATCCGTGAGTGAGAGGGTGAAAGGATGTCAGGAAGGGTAGGGAATGTTTTTCATGGAATAGTCTGGAGTAAATTATTCCATTTGGTGGTAAAAACGTAAATGATTAAAGTAATTGAAAAGGACTGTTCCAAAGAGAGCTCAACTTATGGATATAAGGAGCAATTTCTTCTCTGTCTATTTTTTTTCCCCTTTCATCCCAGTACATCTGTCTGGATGGATTGATTCCATTTTTTAAAATCTTTCGGTCTGATGAGATGAATCTAATAATATTCATGAAATAAATTATAACCGATATGGATTTTTAAGGTGTTTTCTTAATTTAGTCTGGCTGTTCAGTTCTATGAACTGAACTGTTAGATTCTCATATATATATATATATATATAAGAATTTAATTTAAAGTTCGTTGGAGTTTTCTTCATAGATTGTTTAGACATTTAGATTTACATCAAACCTTAACCTCCCAAATATCCCCTTTAAAGTAACTCGAATTAACAGCGTCTAAGAATTTGAATGAAACCTGTCCTCGTGGAATGTAATTTATTAGGGTTGCTGTAGCTTCTTCCTTTAATGTCGGTCTTCACCCCTTACCCATCTATATCTAGAGACAAGATGCGTTAGGCTTAAGCAATGTCTAGCCGACACACAATGGGGTTAAGAATAAGGAATTGAAATGGTACACCTAACCCACTCATATCTTATCTTCTCTCCCACCTTACTTCCTCACTTCGTTAATTTTACATATGCTTGATGAGGTCCATCAAAAATGTGTGAATTTCTTTTCATTTTTCATTTCAACATTTGGAATGATGATCCATAGCCCTGTTAAAGGGGTTGTGGTGAAATAACTTATTACATGGAACCTTAAAGTGGTCTGTTTTTATTCAAACATATCTGCTCTGAATTTTACATTGAGCTCTCTGGATATCATCCTCCTTGGGTCTACCCATGCGGATTACCTAGTTTTGCATAAATTAACTATATATATATATATATATATATATATATATATATATATATATTTATATATGCATATCTATAGTGACAGGAACCTAAAAAATTACATATTGAGTTAAAAATAAAAAAAAACATCCATGACAATGGCTAACAGAATCGCTGAAAGTGGTTGAATATATAAAACATTTGGTTAAGTTTTTACAGACTTTATATCCAGAAAAGAAAAACACTCATACAAACATAAAAAAAACTGAATGAAAAGCTTTATCACAGTATCTTGTCAGTTATTTTTAATGAATATATATATATATATATATGTGTGTGTGTGTGTGTGTGTGTTTATTTTTATTTTGGCAGCAATCCCTCTATTGTATGTTTCATTAAAAATGACTGACAAGGTACTTCTGTTTTATTTTTAATGTATTTTTCTTTCATGTGAAGAAGAGCTTTCTTTTTTGGATTCAGTGTTTGTAGAAATTATAGAAACGATTGTTTGTTAAAATTGCATTAACCTTATTTATAAACCACTTTCAAGAATTTTTCTTGTGTTATTTTAAATGGTGCATAAGTATTAATATAAACAGTCAAAAGGCTTATGAAAGGTAGACATATTGTTAGTTCCTGAATATGTCCAGAACATAGTGGCCATGTTCATAGTTGATGTTAAGGGTTGGTGTTTTGTTTATAAGAAAGGCTTCCATTATTTGCAAAAGCACTTAAAAGAAACAATCATTTCAACAATTTCTACACTCACTTAGTCCAAAAAATAAATCTCTTATTTGCATAATTTAAATTGCCACCATCTGTCTACCTGTGTGAGGTATATGTTGCAATGTACTGTATATATTTAAAAAGACTAGATAAGATTAGCCTAATGTGGGGCCTAATTGGGATAAATGGGTCCAACTAACTTAAGCCGGTTCTGCATAGGTACCTAATTGGAAGATTTAAATAAATAGCTATTTTCTGTCTTTTTGAAAGCTGTTCATTTATTGTCCTTTTTCTTCACTAAAATCTTCTCATTCACTTTCACTCCCAGTAACCTCTTGTGTCATAGTGGCATTATTGCCTTGCTTAGGATGAA
Organism: Acanthosepion lycidas; assembly: GCA_963932145.1. Classification (NCBI taxonomy): domain Eukaryota; kingdom Metazoa; phylum Mollusca; class Cephalopoda; order Sepiida; family Sepiidae; genus Acanthosepion; species Acanthosepion lycidas. Next base: position 55,069,581 of record OZ010575.1, read on the forward strand.
ATGATAAAAAAAAAGAAAAATATAATAAAAATTTAAAAGAAGTAACTTTTGAGTCATTTTTAATGAAACATAAATGTGTGTGTGTTTGTGAAGCATAGTGCAAAGTATATAATGTTTGCAGACCCTTCATAATGATTATAAAATAATGTTTCACAAGCCAGTTTAACAAACTGACTGACCTACTCTTGTGACCCCTGTGCCAGCTAAAGCTATGTTTAGTATCTATATGTGTCCATCCAGCTATCTAAAATAGAATCTGTACTTCATATCTATCCATTGGGATTGACCCCCTTGCGAATAAAAAAAAAAAAAAAAAAAAAAAAAAAAAAAAAAAAAATGAAAAAAAGAAATCATGATGAATTAATTCATCAAGAGAAAGAGGGAGAAAGTTTGACAGAAAGAAAGTGTGTAAAGACAAAGTATCTGTCTGCAAACAAGGATTGAAAATTTGTGTTATCGAAAGTATTTTTAAAAATGGTATTTTTAGAATATGAGACATGAAAAAAATTGCAAGAACAACTATCAAAAGATAAAGAGGGAAAGAATAGTTTATTTGGAATCATTTTGAAATAGAAATATTGGTAATCGAAAGAGTTGTGTTTGAGTTTATTCTTCATGATTGAATCAAACTCGGACCTAGTCTGACAGACCAATCAATAGTCCTTCCATTTGGCACCTATACCCTTTCTCTGACCAGACACTTCATTCATTTATTTAGTTAGTCATTGCTATCCTCCCATAACTCCCCTTTTACCCTAATTTGTCCTCTTCTCTTTTTCCCTTCTTCTTCTTTCTTCCTTGAATTTATCTCCTTTTCTTTTTTCCCTATTTCCCCCCACCACTTCAAATCTGTCCTCTCCTTCTTCCTCCCACTCAGACTTCATTTACTTTGTTCTCTCCAGAAATTGCTTGTTCCCCATCATACTCTCTTTTTCTATTATTTACTTTTTTAATGCTCACATTCTTTCTTTCATTCTTTTCTTCTTTTCTTTCTACATTTTGTTTCTTTCACTGTCCTTTTCTTTCTCTTTCTTACTTACTTTTTCTTTTCATTCTGTCTGTTTCCTTTTTTCCCCTTTAATTGTTCACTTCAACTTTTCGAACTTCTCTCTCTCTCTCTACCTTTCAACATTCCCATTATTATTGTTACCTTTTTCATTTTTTGCCCTTCCTTCTTTTCTATCATTCATCTTTCCTCTTTAACTTCATTTCCTCTTCTCTTTCTTTTTTTATTGTCTCTTAAGACTGTCTCATCAAACAACTACTCTTGCTTCACAAACAACTGACGGGAGCTTCAAATAAATCATGGGGGATACTGCAAATTTTCAAAATTTTAATCAGCCTACATCCCCGTCCACAACAATCACCCTACCATTTACTCAAGAGGCAAGACTAATTTTCCTTATTCTCTACTCTTGCCTATTGAATAAATATACTTATTAACGTTTTGAAAATTAAGAAACCGCCACTTGTCCTCAGCTTCAGTTTATTCAAGTGGGAAAAAGATTTTTCTTACTTTTATTCCTTCTATCTTTTTGGGTTTTTTTTTTCAATCTTCTCTCTCATCCTCCAAATACCTTTATCTCTTCCATTATCTTTTCTATATGGTCTTTATTTCTACCTCCAGCTGTCCTTTTCACCCCCCACTGCTTCCTTTACTTGAGGATGCTCTCTCTCCCTCTTCCTTCAAAGTATTTACTTTCCTTCTCTTTCACTTTTATCCCATTTGTCTCCTATTTTAATTTCTTTCTCTCTTTTGCTTTCTTCTGACATTTCTTTTCTTCTTTTCCATTTTCTTCTTTTCCATTCAGGGCCATCAACTCAAACCATTTAGTTATCTGGTCTATCCCTGCTCTCCATTACCCAACCCTCTGGTATCCTTACATCTTTCATGCCTTTATCAAACACAAACTTTCTTCTAATGAACTCAGATTGTATCCTTACTCTCCTCTTCTTTCAACAATCACCATTGACACACTGGCTCCACTGTACACAAGGAACCAAACAGTCTTGGGTTCCATTCCAAATAAAAGGTGGATGCAACTCATCAGAAGTTCATATAATAAAAGGGACACTGTCACTTTTTCAGTGATTTTGTCAAAAGAACTTTTTTTTAATCATTTGACCCCTGGTAAGGCTACAAATCTACTAAGGTGCAAGTATTTACTGAATGCGGAAGAATATAAGAATAAACATTATTAAGAAGAATGAATAATAAAAGAACAGAAATTAAGGAGACAGAAGACAACAATTGACATTGCATTTAAATTTTTGAAGACCAAAGTCGATTGCAAAGCAGGAAGTTGGAAAAGAGTTCCACAAGCAAGAAATGCAAGGAAAGAAACTGTTATCATTGAACTTATGTTAGCATCTAGCCATTTCAACTGTAAAATGATGAGACCTTGCTGCAAATCTAGAACTGCAATTAAATTCATAAAATCTAGAGGAAAATTCATCAGAACAATTACCATGAAAGCATATATAGAAAAGGTACATAGAAGTTACATTATGCCAGTGGAAAAGTGAATGAAACTGAGATGTCAGGACAGGACCAATAACATTGCAGATTCTTTGTATTTTATCAAGAATTTCTAAATACATAGAAGCGCCAGACAAGATGTCGCAGCATTTTCAACGTGGACAAATTATAGACTTATAAATATGTAAGAAAGATTCTGGCAAGGAAAATGGTCTATGACACAGTAAACCAACATTCTTAGCAGCAAACCTTGCAATTGATATGATATAATCTTTCCATTTCATGCCAGTGGAAAACATTAGCCTAAGGCACAATGAGTCACTCTCATTGCATGCTAGCATTAGCCATGTTAGAAGACAAAAAAAAGGTTCTTTTTAGATGATTAAAAGAGAGGAGCTACATTTTGGAGATATTAAAATTAACAAGTCATTTTTACATATGTATATGGATGATTTTAATAGTTTCTAGGTAATTCAATATAAAACAAATGAATCTCACTGATCTTTCCTATTCTCTTATGCACTGTGTTCCTTCAGGACATTTGTGATCATGTCTCTCCCGAACTTCTTGTCTTTTGTTGCTTGAATTAACTTTTGACTCGTTATACCATTCCTGTCCATCCTTTTTCTGTCATCCACTCACATTAACTCACTGTTTCTCTCTATCGCTCCTGCTTTCCATATACCCTCCTGGTATTAAATTCTCTTGGAAACCTTTCCTTATCATATGTCTCCCCTTTGTTTTTATGTATGTGTCCTTAAAATTCCTATTTTCTTTGAAACTTCCTCACCTCTCCCATGCTCAGTCTATGATATTCTTAACATCTTTTGATAGAAGTGCAGCTCTTTCATTTCAAGTCACTTTATTTTTTAGGGGATTATTCAGCATTCACTACTCTGGAGGAGCTTAGATATGAAACTGAAGTTCAGTGCTCTTCTGCTTCCAATAAACTCTTCCAATCTCTTGATACTCTGCTTTGGTTCAAAAAGATATTTTTGGATTTCTATGCTACATTTAGATAGCTGAATGTCTGTACCTGTTTGATTTTGATGTCTCCAATATGTGGTTCTTACCTTGGGTTGTTATTTTGGCTCTAACCATATACAGACTATTACTGATAAAATAAGTTCAATCCTCCCATCTATAATACCAATGCATTGGACTCAGTGTAATATTTAGTTTCATTTTGGCCAGAAATAACCAATAGCCCCCCCAACACATAAACAAACAAAAATTTACTGAAGAATTTAGTGTTTCCACACAGAAAACCGATTTCATTATTAGGATAATTGATTGTTATAAATCAGCAAGAAAATCGAATTACAGCATTGATTTAAGATTCATTTTGGTTGATTATCATCCAACAACATTTTACAGCTGGCTTAGTTGCCATTTTTACAGAGTTTACTTGTTGATTCATTCTGTATTTATCCTAAAATAACATCATTCTGTTCGTTATTCTTTTACAAGCATTGGAATCATGAAATACAGATGAAAAGGAAAAAAAAAAAACTTTTTTGATTCAATCTAAGATTTAACCTTGTTTAGGTGGGATGAAACTAGTGCTTCAATTTCTTCTTTTTTTCCGTTTTTACAATATTTATATATATATATATTTAAACAAAAAAATTTGCACCACAGAATCTAGTTATGGCTTTGAAAACGACAGAACACATTCTTTAAAAGGGACCTTTTTTGTCCAACACTTTTTAAGAAAGATAAATTGGAACGGCAATAATCAAAATGGCGAAACGGGAAAAGGTAGACATGGGGGTCCGGATAATTAAGTAGTCATGACTATAATACATTTATTACTTGTCTTTTCAAGATGTATTAAGCTTTTCATTGATGTTTATCCTGTTGCTCTGTATTCTATACATTGAGCTCTCTTTATGGATCTATCTTTTTAATATTTTATATTTAAAAGAGCCACTTGCATTATCCTTTCCACTTACAGATTTGATATTATATATATATATATATATATATATTTGGTTGGATTGATGTGAGTTTGTGACTCACATCAATCCAACCAAATATGTTAGCTCTATCTGATATTGAGATCTTTCTAATAAGTACCGCGCATATAATATATAAATAATTATGTATATATATATATTTATTTGTAAGCAAATATAAATGGATATAAATCCGACAGAATGGAGAAAAATATTTGGAAAAAACAAACAAAAATCCTTAAATGCAATTAAGTTGTTTTAATATGAATGAAATGTCAACGTCTGACGTTTCGGTTTAATAAACCTTCATCAGGACAATATTCATTAAAATGCAATTAACATATTCAGTTCAACATGACAAAGACGATGGACATAAAAACAAAACTTATCCAAAACAGATAACTGAAAATTTTAAATGATCAGCTTTCCGTTTAAGCGTGGTCACGTTGTCGTCAAATGGGCGACGCTTCAAAACGTATTCCTAAAATTTAAGTATTTTGAATGAAAACGAAAAAATGAAAAGAATTGAATTCTATTATGATGGAAAATTGTATGTACGCTTATCGAGCATTAATCTTGCTAAAAAAGGGGAAATACTAAAGAAACCAGGTCTAGTATTCACCGTGCGTGAGACGGATATTATACCTGCTTCATAAATCCTCCTAAGATTTTTATTATGAAAATATTTTAAAATCTTCACGGAATCGAAATCGAAATTATGATCTGCTTTAGTTATGTGTACAACTAAAGCATTGTTCAAATTTCCGAGGCGAATATCTCGTTTATGTTCGAAAACACGAGATTTTACGGACCTACATGTTTCACCCACATATTTTAGGTGACAGTTTTTGCATGAGATTTGGTAGATGCAAGCATCGGATGTAATATGTTGTTTGCTGGTGCTATTTAATAAATTACGGATAGTTCTAGTAGGTAATATAGTAGTTTTAATTTTTAACGCGTTTAAATTATTGGAAATACGTTCGGTCAAATGATTATTTGGAAGAAAGATGCGATCAAAAGAATTTTTATCAGGAGCAGCTGAAAGTGTACCTTTCATTGCTGTAGTTGTAGTGGCCTTCGGGGGGTCATTCTGCGCTGATGAGTAAATTTTTAACGCTTTATTTTTAGCTTTCTGTAATAATTGTCTCGGATACGAAAGATTTGAAAAGGTATGCTCAATATATGTGAATTCATCATCTAAATATTTTGCTGAACAGATGCGAAGAGCCCTTAAATAGAATCCAATAATAATGCCCCTCTTAGTGTTAGTATCATGGTGAGAGTAAAAATGTAAATAGTCATTTTTACATGTGGGTTTACGATATACTTTAAATTCTAATTTATTTTTATTTTTAATGAGTAGTATGTCTAAAAAGGGTAAAGAATTATTAGACTCAAGTTCATAGGTAAATTCTATAGTAGGTTCTATTTTATTTAATCTATCAGTAATCTTGTTTAAATCATGTTTATGTGGGTAGATAAATAAAATGTCATCGATGTATCGGAAGTAATGTGTATCAGGTGGAATGACATCTTTAAAAGGTCCAGATTCAAGAAATTCTAGAAATATGCATGCTAGGAATCCAGAGAGAGGACTCCCCATCGGTAAACCAAATTTTTGTTTATAATAAATATTATTATACTGGAAGAAACAATGTGAAGTGCAAAGTATGCATAATTTGATGCATTTCGAGATAGAGATAGGTAGCTTAAAGTCAATTTTCTTAAGGTGGTTCTCTAATTGTTTAATACATTTATTAACAGGTATATTAGTAAATAACGATTTGATGTCTAAGCTAGCTAGGGATTTGTTACCTATATCAATATTTCTCAACCTATTTAAAAGAGAGCCTGAATTCTTTATATGTGCGTTACTTACAGTGCCCAGAATTGGAGTTAGAAATTTAGTTAAATACCTAGCGATATTATGAGGAGCTGAGCCTATACCCGAGATGATGGGCCTTAATGGAATGTTAGGCTTATGGGTTTTGGGGAGGCCATAAATTTTAGGGACGGTGGGGTGGTAGTTAATAAGGGAAAGCCAAATTTTATCTTCATTACATATGAGTTTCTTATAGGACCTGTTGAATTCTTTTAGATTCTTAGAAACTTGTATAGGGGAGATCTGTTCATAAGTGTCTCTATCATTTAGCAAGTCCAACATTTTCTGGTTGTAAACAGTGGTATCCATGACAACAACACCGCCTCCTTTATCAGAAGGAGATATAATGATATTATTATTCATAGACAAGGATTTTAAGGCATTCATATACCTCTTAGGTAAAGTGAAATCCATATTTTGGCCATCAATAGAGGCAGCTAAAATGCCTTGGGTAAAACCTTTATGGAAGTCAGAATCACTGTGTTTGTAGTTTATATTTATAAGTTTGGTAATATTGAAGTCTTTTGAACCAGTTGCAAACTTTAGACCAAAGCTAAGGGCTTCAGTCTCTAAAGTGCTAAGTGTGGTATTGGAGACATTGGTGACCAGATCCATTCTACCCATATTCTTCCAACAGCTGCGATCACATAAAGTATGGAATTTTAGTTTTAAACTCCTGATGTGTTTATGATTAATTCTGGTCACTTCGGATCGAAGTCTCTCAGCTGTGATGCGAGACATGCTGTTTTTCAACTTTAGTTCACGTCCTAGAAGTGTGGCTTTTAAAAAGGTTTGTTCCTCGGAAAACTTTAAATCTTTTACTGATGATTCCAAGTAGACTTTGATATAGTCAGGGAAAATATGTGAAGATGATTTCAGAATATTAGATAAGCCCGATGGAACGATTTTCTCATATATACAGTTTGTTAAGAAATCCTTTCTGTTCTTGTAGGAATATGCGGTGACCAATAGATGTTTATATTTTCGGATGAGCTTGAAGTCTTCCATGTTAATGTTATAAAGTGAATTCAGGTTTGTATTTCCAGTAGACAGTATGTAAGCAAATATAAATGGATATAAATCCGACAGAATGGAGAAAAATATTTGGAAAAAACAAACAAAAATCCTTAAATGCAATTAAGTTGTTTTAATATGAATGAAATGTCAACGTCTGACGTTTCGGTTTAATAAACCTTCATCAGGACAATATTCATTAAAATGCAATTAACATATTCAGTTCAACATGACAAAGACGATGGACATAAAAACAAAACTTATCCAAAACAGATAACTGAAAATTTTAAATGATCAGCTTTCCGTTTAAGCGTGGTCACGTTGTCGTCAAATGGGCGACGCTTCAAAACGTATTCCTAAAATTTAAGTATTTTGAATGAAAACGAAAAAATGAAAAGAATTGAATTCTATTATGATGGAAAATTGTATGTACGCTTATCGAGCATTAATCTTGCTAAAAAAGGGGAAATACTAAAGAAACCAGGTCTAGTATTCACCGTGCGTGAGACGGATATTATACCTGCTTCATAAATCCTCCTAAGATTTTTATTATGAAAATATTTTAAAATCTTCACGGAATCGAAATCGAAATTATGATCTGCTTTAGTTATGTGTACAACTAAAGCATTGTTCAAATTTCCGAGGCGAATATCTCGTTTATGTTCGAAAACACGAGATTTTACGGACCTACATGTTTCACCCACATATTTTAGGTGACAGTTTTTGCATGAGATTTGGTAGATGCAAGCATCGGATGTAATATGTTGTTTGCTGGTGCTATTTAATAAATTACGGATAGTTCTAGTAGGTAATATAGTAGTTTTAATTTTTAACGCGTTTAAATTATTGGAAATACGTTCGGTCAAATGATTATTTGGAAGAAAGATGCGATCAAAAGAATTTTTATCAGGAGCAGCTGAAAGTGTACCTTTCATTGCTGTAGTTGTAGTGGCCTTCGGGGGGTCATTCTGCGCTGATAATTGCATTTAAGGATTTTTGTTTGTTTTTTCCAAATATTTTTCTCCATATATTTATTTATATACACACACTTTTCACATAATATATATATATATATATATATATATATATATATATATATATATATATTAACAACTACATACAAGTGGTTAATATATCTTATGATAAATTTTTAATCCTGAGTCTTCTTTCTCTGCTAATGTATCAGATTGTGATGCAAGACAATTCTTAGGAGTTGAGAAAGATATTGAAAGCAAAGATTATCCTAAAAATTTCATAATCTATTTTAGTGATAAAAAAATTACACAGTAACATCCTGATCCAATGTGGTTGGGGAATAAATGGAAGTTTAAAGAGCCAGTATTTAATACATAATGAGTTTATTTATTTTATCATTTCATCATTTGTTGGTTAGTAAATTTTCATCATTCCCTCATTTGTTCGTTATTGTAGAAACTTTGTTATTCAAGTATTAGGTTGGTGCAAAAATAATGACGTAATAATGTCGTTTTTTGACGTATTTTTAACGTCAAAAAACGACATTATTACGTCATTATTTTTGCACCAACTTAATAGTTAACCAAAATGTTGACTATTGTTATGGGTTTTTGATGTCTGTTGGTTATTGTTAGAATTTCTTTTAAAGACAAAAAATTACTCTGGAAAAATGACATGGTGACAATTCTTCATAGTCTGAACAAAAATATTTTCATGGCTACTGCTCTGACAGGCTTTTTTCCCTTGTGCCCAGACTACATGAGTTTAAGTGTGCTACTAGATTGGCATCTAGGTCCCACGCCCCTTGCCTAGTGAATTAGTTAAATGTAACTGCCACTTCTACACCAGCAGTTTCTTTTCTCATACTTCCTCTCTGTGGTACACCTTCCGTTTACTTGTTTCCCTGATAATGATAATCTTCAAAAATTTAAATGCAATGTCAACCATCATCTTCTATCTTCTTGAACCGCATTCAGCATATATTCTTTCCTCGATCCTCTTATACCCAGTCTTTTCTCTTACCTTAACTCTCTGTAGCCCCCAAATGGCATTCCCACCTTGCTTGGGGTGAAATGATTAAACACAACAAAATAAAAATATGCTTCTATTGTTTTATAAGATTTTGAATATTTTTAAGTGCAAAGTTCTCTTCTCTTATTGTCAGGCAGTTTCAATGAAAAGGTACTGAAAAGATCATGGCCTGACCAAGTGATTCCTTCTCTCAAAATTCTGACATATTGTCTGATTTCAAGAATTGGATTAGGTTAAGAACTTTTCAGTCCCCACCTCATAAATTGCTTGGAGAAGCTGATTACTTTAAGAATTTATTCTTCTTACTGGTGTTATTTCCTTGGTTTAGTTTAGTTTTGGCACAAAACCATAAACATTTTTATAAAGGTCCTAAATATTTTTATAAGGACCCTAAACCTTTTTTATAAGGGCCATACACATTTTTATGAAGGCAATTTTACATTTTTTTATACTCCTATCGATTATGCTATCCATATCAAGAATATTCAAACTTTTTTTTTTTTGTAATTTCGTAAGTTTTAAGACGGGGCTCCGTTTGCTAGGTTAATTTATTGTAAATTTATACCCGTCCGCATGCAAACTGCCAAACACACACACACACACAAATTAAATAACTAATAGAAACATTAACAAGGGAAAATCTAAGTTAGAATATGCTTTTTACGTTCATATTCCGCGGCTGTTTTGAAATTATTCAAAATTTTGTATATAACATAGAAAAAAAATTAAATAATTAATTAATAAACTGTTTGTTTTTTGGGGGGGTGGGGGGGTTCGGTAAGAATAAATCACGTAATGAGCATAGGGAAACGTAATAAACTGAACTCTGCTCTTAAAATTTAGAAAATTCAAGAGAAAAAAATCGATATGGAATATGGATTGTTTATTCGATAGGAAATATGAAAACAAATTTTGAAAAAAAAGAAAAAGAAATGATTATTTAATAGAGAGCTGCGTTTCCGTAAAAAAGACTCTAAATGTTTCCTTCTTCAACTTTACTTACCTCATAAATGTCGTCTGAACCAGAGTGATGCTTGTGACCTGATCCTGCGTATTTTTGTTTATTCCGAAATTGTGAATTTTTGCTAAGATTTGAAGATGATCTTGTAACGTCCGATTCTGAAGCCGATTGATGTGTCGGACACTTGAAGTATTTCTGGACACTCATACAACGATTTGCTGTGTTTGGTCCACCCCGGAGCTGGGCGTTTCTCGTGTCATTGCACCGAATAATGCATATTGACATGGAAACCGTTATGGCAACGGATATTATTACGGCTACCAAGATAATTGAAATCACGAGGTACAAATGTATTTTGTCTCCTGTTTGAATAGGAGCAGCATTTAACATTTCAGAAGTCTTGTTACTAACGGTCAGCGTCATAAACAATGTTGTTGTTGAAGTCAAAGCAGGGATACCACTGTCCTTGACGATTAATTCAAGCTCGTAAGACCGGGCATCATGCTGACTGACCACACGGTTGAAAGCTAGCAAACCCGTATACTGGTTGATACGAAATAACTGTTTTTCGTTGCCACTGATTATTTCAAATTTGAGGAAAGCGTTTTCCCGACTGTCGCTATCAGAAGCTTTAATTACGGTAATGTTATTCGTACGGTAAGGGTAATAGAGAACGTTTATTGTGTAAGGGTTAATACTAGGAAATGTAAAATACGGTGTATTATCATTTTTGTCCCGTACTTCAATAATAACGTTCACTGTATTGTTTAACTGAGGTTTTCCGTGATCTTGTACTAAAACCTGGAATTTGTAAACATCCTGAATTTCATAGTCCAGCGAGTTCATCGCCAAAATCAATCCATTTTCTGTGATTTGGAATTGTTTATTATTTGTCATCAAAGAATAAGTCAGCCTGCCGCCAGGTCCCTGATCTGGGTCAGTGGCATTTATAAATCCTATTGGAAAATTTGGTTTCTCGTTTTCGTAAATGCAAAACTTGAATGTGTTCTTAGAGAATTGCGGTCGCACATCGTTGACGTCCATCACTCTAATCATAAACAAACTCTCGCTGTCTAAAGGTGGTGAACCCCTGTCCTGGCAATGGATTGTGATATTGTAGTTCTCTTCAATCTCTCGATCCACGGAGTTCTTCATTGTCACTTTGTACTCTTTGGGACTCAATTTTTGCAACTGGAATTTTTCATGCTTTAAATAGCAGGTGACCACCCCATTCTGTCCCAGGTCATGGTCGGCCACTTTCACATATGCAATGAAACTGCCAACTTCAATATCTTCTGAAATAGCCGCCGTGTTTTCCGCTGATGCTGACACAAATGTTACAAATATATGTGGGGCCATATTCTGTGTATTGATGACTTTGACCAAGACAACGGCCAAGGCACTAAATGGTGACTCTCCTCCATCGACTGCTTTCACAAATAAAGTATTAATTACTTTAAGGGTTGAGGCAAATTTTCTGTTTAATTTAATCTCGCCCGACACTTCATTCAGCTCAAAATGTTTCTTAGTCTCATCAGATGTCTGAGGACTGAAATGATATGATACCTGACCGTTTGACCCTGAATCCAAATCTGTGGCAGTGACTGCCAAAATTGGTGAATCCTGGTAATCATTACTTTGAATTGAGACATTGTAGACACTCTGTGAGAAAACCGGCGGATTGTCATTGATGTCAGTTACTGAGATATAAACGTCCAAAATGTTCTCCCTGGGAGGGGTCCCACCGTCTCGTGCAATCACCTGTATCTTGTAAGAGTCTTGCTCCTCGCGATCCAGCTTTTCTGTCACGGTGATGCTCAGTTCTGAAATGCCGTACGGAGCACTTTGAATAGACAGCGAAAAAGGATCACTAGTGTTCTTTTTGAGGGTGTAGGTGATCTGTGAATTCAGAACTCCGACATCCCGGTCGATGGCATTTGGAATTGACTTTCGTGACCCTTTGCTGACGTCCTCTGCGAACTGCAGGTTTATATGCTTCTTAGGGAATATCGGCTCATGGTCATTCAGGTCTTTGATGATGATTTTTATTTTAATGATCTTCAAAAAGGATTTCACACGACGGACTGCAACTTTAATCACCTTGAAGCATTCGATATTATAGGTGCAAAGAGATTCAGCATCAAGGGTTTGGGCGACGTACAGTTTTCCAGTCTTCTTGGAAACTCGGAATAGTTGGGAACTGGTTGGTACCTCTTGTTGTAATTGACTGAATCGTACAAGATTTTTGTTTTCTGGTAGAATATTGTCCATGATTCGGGAGTCTTCAGCAATGTTACCCAGATATGTATCAGGACTCCGTCCCTCTTCTACATAGTAAGTAAGGTCGATACAATGATAGGTGTGCAATGCAAATAACAATAACAGCATACACACCTGAACTAACATGTTGATAGCAAAATAAAATGCAGGATGTAGCCTTGTCTCATGAAGTCACTTTATCTGTGGAAACAAAACAAAAAATAGAATTAGATCGTGTGTAAAAATCCGATTTAGGTTAATGACTGGTAAAAAAATTATTATTATTATTATTATTATTATTAAATTATTATTATTAATAATAATATTGTTGTGTTTTGCTTTTGTATTATTAGTAGGAATTGCCCCAAAGTCTTAATCAGAGAATTCAAGAGGCAAGTTCTTTGTATCTGAAAATGCTAACAAATTAAGTCCCATAAGATAAAATGTAATTGTTGTCAGTGCACCAGATAGAAATCTACGCAAGATATGAGTAAGCATAAGTATGATGTTTTGCAATTCACAAATTTTACGGCTGCCTGGAACATATGGGGAAAATGAAACAAAACCAATAAATAAGACAATTGAATAAAAACAAACAAAAAAACATAAATTCATTTTCCCATGACGCAAGATTTAAAGAAACTGAAAAGTGTTTCTGATCACATGTGCAATTTTATGTCCCCATTTCCGGAAAGGTCAGAATCTTTCTCTTTCTCCTTTTGGCATCAAGATGTGAACCACGCGTTAATAGCGTTCTCGCTTGGAAATATTAGTTTCCCCGGTTCCCTGACGACTGAACTCTTTCCACATGCCAACGAAATCGTCGGATTTGTTTTTTAGCAGTCCTACTCGTTAAGTGTAGTTACTTGACCCCACCCACCACTGAGTCAGGTTGTGACACAAGGTCGGTTTTTAACGTGGTGACCCGAGTGTTTTTTCACTCGGGCCGCTGGTCCAAGCTGGTTTTAGCTGGTCATAGTTTGTCCAAGCTGGTCAGAGCTGGTCTAAGCTAGTCATAGCTGGTCTTGGCTTGTCCTAGCTGGTCCAGGCCGGAACCGGTCCAAGCTAGTCCTAGCCGTGATACCACCAGCCCAGGGACGAGCCCTGCATCAGGTTACTCGTTAAGTACAGGTTCGGTCTTCCCAGCTCAGCGGAAAGTTGACGAGCTCGATCAGCCTTACCAGTTCGCATCCTCACTTCCCATAAATTATTTCAGAATTAAAAAGAAAAACAGCGATACTTGGTCTTCCCAACTCAGCGCGAGGCTGACTTGAGCTCGACTATTTTACCCATTTCTATCTTTACTTCCCATAAATCATTTCATAACCTAAAACTAAAAAACAAAATAAAAAAAAATGGCCATACTCAAAAGACCGTTTAACTTTATTTCAATACAGTAAACATAAAAAGAATAAACGTTTGTAGCAGCAACACATTTTGTTTGCTTCTTCTGTCTTCTTTGTTTCCATATTGAACACGCACCTAAAAATAAACACAAAACCCAGAACCACAAATCTCATCTCCATATTTCTTTCTTCCTTTTGATATAATTCCTAGAGCATCATGTAATGATACTGTCTTGGGATATTATTATTATTATTATTATTATCATTATTATTATTTATTTTCTTTGATTTCTGGAGATTACACATTTCTTTCCGAGTCCCGCCCAGAGACCTAAGGTTAGAAATGGCATCATGACAGTTTCCACTGACAAAAAAAAAAAAAAAAAATTACATAGATAAAGCTCTTCGTAAAGTGTGGGCTGTACTTGTCAGAACAATTTTTTTATCTCCTTAAGGCATGGACTTCCAGGAATCCCTTCAATTAGTCTACTGCAATCTTTTCCAACCAGTCCTAGGGCTCCAACTACAACAGGGATTGTTGATGTTCCCATATGCCACATTTTCGAGATTTCTATTTCAAGCTTCTTGAATATCTTCAAAGATACATTGCAGTCAGCAGGGACTGCCATATCAATAAGGAGGCACCGTTTTTGTTTGTGGTCTTTAATAACAATTTATTATTATTATTATTATTATCATTATTATTATTATTATTGTTGTTGTTGTTCTTGTTCTTGTTGTTCTTGTGGTTGTTGTATTATACCCTAACTAACAAGGCTTCACCGGATAGTGATCAAAACTGGTTATAATAAAAGCAAATGGAATCGGCTAATCGAATTTAAGTTCTGGCTTAGCCTGTTGCGTTCACTTCTTCCTGATGCCCTTGATAAAGACACAAATCCATTTCTTATACTTCTCCTGCAGCTATGGGTTAAATAGCAAGTCGATGGTGCCTTTCATTTTACACTTATGCATGTTAGCAGGAGCTATTGTGGAGAAAATCAGCTATGGGAAATACATATTTCATTTGTGCTATCTTAAGTGCGATACTTGCCCAGCCTTGCTATGGGTGACAAAGCCACACTGACAGATGAAATTTGTTAAAGCAAATTTTGATGGTATCTCTACTTCAGAGCATGACGAAGTTGATGACAATGGTTCAGTCTACTGTCTTCAAAACCCTTTAACTTAATGAAAGATGTCTTACACCAGTCCTTTTAGTTTGATGTTCGGGCTTCCCAGGTTTTCAGATCAAAGTTGAGATATTTTTAATTGTCTTTCAATATGTCTTTGTTGCTTAAGAGTGGATGTCCAATTGAGCACTTGGAGTTTGTCAGTTGTCCATACAGCAATATTTTGGAAGCCTATGCTCATCCATTCTCACAACATGACCGACATACTGAAGTTGTATCTTTGCTAGAATGGTTTCAATGCCTGAGTTGTTACTTTTCTTCAGTATTGCACTATTCTTGACCCTGCCATCCCATTTTATATCACATATGGCACAAAGACAGCATATGTCAAAGGCGTAAAGTTGATTTATGTGCTTATGGTACAGGGTCCAAGAACGACTGCTCTGTATATGTTGATTTTTACACTGAGAGATGTCTTTGATGTTTCATAACTTATGTTTAAGATTACTAAATGCTGTGCTGGCTTTGGCCATTCTGGATTGGATCTCTCTGTCCATTTTTCCATTACAAAAAGACTGTTGATCCAAGATATGTGAATGCCTCAATGGTTGTTAATGACATACCATCAATGAATACAGAAGGGTTTGTGAGAGATGGATTGCCAGGTATTAGCTGGTATATTATCTCAGTCTTCTTTATGTTGATAGTGAGTCCAAATACTTTAACTGTTTCAGAGAATTTATCAATGATCGTTTGAATGTATTCTAGACTGTGTGCTAATAGAACAGCATCATCTGCAAAGAGAAGATCGCGTACCAGCTGCCGACCAAGTTTCGATTCTGCTTTAAAATATTGCTGATTGTATAGACCTCCACTTGTTTTGAATTCAACATTGAGTCCTTCACTTAAGTCAGAGAATGCTTTTTCAAGAATAACAGAAAAGAAAAGGGCAAAGAGAAGAGAAACCTTACTGTTGGAGATGAAAATGGCATCTGACTGCTCATGTCCAAAATTTACAAAAGTTTTCACTCCTTCATGTAAGGAGATAATAATGAGCATTTTTGTTGGAACACCTAATTTTGACAAAACTTTCCAAAGAGCAGTTCAAGATACAATATCAAAAGTATCAAAAGCCTTTGTGAAGTCTACAAAAACAACAAATAGATCATTGTTTTGTTCTCATGCCTTCTCCTGAGCCTGCCAGAGACTAAAGTTCATATCTACAGTTCCTTTGCCGGATTGAAAAGCACACTGAATCTATGGTAATGCTGATTCTGAGACAAATTCATTAAGCTTATTCAGGATGATACGAGCAAGGATTTTGCCAGCAACTGAAAGAAGAAACATTCCTCTATGGTTGTCACACTCACACCTGTTCCCTTTGCACTTATACAAATAGACAATTGAAGCATCCTTATACTGCTGTGGCACTTCTCCCTTTTCCCATACAAGGTTGAAAAATTCACAAATTTTTTGTATTGGAATATTTAATATACATAATCTTAAAATCTTTTATACATATTTGTTTATTTTTAAGATAAGTCGTAGTATACAACGATTTTTATTTTAAAATAAGTGTTGTTTAGCAATTGTAATTTATTAAGAATATATAATATATATATATGTTATATACATATAATAAATATATATATATATATAATATATATAAATATAATATATATATATATATATATATATATATATTATATATATTATATATATATAATATATTATATATATACCCCTCAACATTTCGTTCTCCAACATCTGTGGCATTTGGACAAACTTCTGCAGTCTGGAATCTTTCCTCACTGCAAACGGCCCGGATATACTGGCTCTCTGTGAGACAAACCTTGTCTCATCTATCCCCTCTTCTGATTTCTCGATCCCCGGCTACCTTCCTCTCCTCAGAAAAGACTCTCTAACCCACATGCACGGTCTTGGTGTCTACGTCAAAGAACATCTCCCTCTGGCCAGAGAGTTCTCTCTCGAATCGCCAGACCAGTCATACATGTGTCTCCGACTCTCTCTCCTCAATGCGGTAAGTTATCTCTTCTTCCTTTACCGCTCTCCAACCTCTCAAGGCTGTGAGATACTCGATAGAATTTCGGACAGCATAGACAAGGCTCTCTCCCTCCACCAGTTTGCTCACATTTTTGTGTTTGGTGACTTTAACGCCCATCACACCTTGTGGCTTAAGAATGCTACTACTGACCACGCAGGCATTCAAACGCTCAATTTTTCAATCTCTCATTCCCTCACACAGATAGTTAACTTCCCCACTCGTTTTGCCTTCAACCAGGAAGGTAAAGCCTCTCTTCTCGACCTGTGCTTTACCTCCATCCCCGAATCCTGCAGCGCCTCGCAACTCTGCCCTCTTGGTAACTCTGATCA
>OZ010575.1:55092016-55117016 GCA_963932145.1 Acanthosepion lycidas
AAAGATTTGTCAATATCTCTTAAGCAGATTTTTAATATAGATTTTCATTAACTTTTGAAGATTATCATTTCCAATGCATTTTCATACTAGAATCATCTGCAATTCATGTTCATACTAGAATCATCTGCAATTCATTTTCATACTAAAATCATTTCCAATACATTTTCATTCTAAAATCCTTTCCAATACATTTTCGTAGTAAAATCATCTGCAATGCATTGTCATAGTAACATAATTTGCAATGCATTTTTTGAGTGAAATAATCTAAGATGCATTTATATAGTAAATCATCCAGAATGAATTTTCATAGTAAATAATTAAAAAGCAAAAGTCAAGATTTTGCTAATATTTTGATGTTTATATACAAAACTTTCAGTGCATTATTCAGAGGAAGAATAGATGAATATTAAAGTATAGATATAAAAAAAAATTTCTTGTGGGAAATCTAACCAGTCTGCATTAGAAATACAAAGGAAATTTTTGTAGAAAATTCTCCGGACATTTTCCTTGTTTCCGCTTCCAAAATGGTCCAGAAATCTTCAATAGGATTTACGTCAAGAGACTGAATTGTCTATAAAAGTCACTTAATAGCTTTTTGGACCTGCCATTCTTGAAACGTTTTTATTGTTTGAGATTGAGCTCTGTTCTTTATAAAAAGCTGTTTTTGTCCAAATAACAGACAGTGAATAATAGAAGAATATCTGCCAAAAGAATGGACATATATTTATTCAGAACTGATATTTCCTATGCTACACAAGAGAATCTGAATGACCAGTTCCCCAAATTACTTCCTCTATGGTGATGGTAATATTAGCCATTTCCTTATATGGAAACATTTGGCATTTATTGATCTAACAGCGAGTGCTACTTTCTGTTGAATCTTATCTTATTTTCAGGAAAGTAGGTTTCCCAAGTATAATGGATGTTATTGCTCTTTCCAATACTGATGTTTTTTTCAATCATTTCACCCCATGCAAGCAGTAAAGCCACTAAAAGACAAGGGGTTGAAAAAATAAGAAAAAAGAGTAACATTAAGGAGCAAGAACAATAAAAGAGTAATCAAGAAGACAGAAGATAATGATTGACATTACATTTAAATTTTTGAAATTGGCTTGAAAGCATGAGACTGGAAGAGAGTTCCACAAATGAGAAGTGTGAGAAAAGAAACTGTTAGCCTTTGAATTTATGGTTTCATCATGCCAGTTCACTTGCAAATTGATGAAACCTTGTCACCAATCTAGTACAGCATTTAAATCCTTATTACCATAGCAGGAAGTTCATCAGAACAATTACCATGAAAATATTTATAGAAAAGGTACAGGGAAGCTACATTATGGCAATGGGAAAGTGACTTAAGCCAAGAGGCCAGGTCAGGACCAATAATATTGCTGATTTTACTTTGAGTTTTATTAAGAATCTCTAAATATGTAGCTGGAGCACTGGACCAATTGTGGGAGTGATATTCAAAACATGGATGAATAGTAGACATATAAATATGTAAGATAGATTCTGGAGAGAAAAACTGTCTATCATGACACAATGAACCAACTTTCTTAGCAGCAGAATTAGCAGTGGATTTAATATAGTATTTCCACTTCATTTTCCTTCCTTGCCTTTTGTTTGAGGTAATATGAAATATTAACATATTGATGATGCCATTATTCTCACTTGGAGTTACATGTGTTATCCATGTTAGTTGTTGCTGTTGTTGAAATTCCTCTTTGTGATTTTTAATGCCAGTCCACGAGGTTTGAAGAAGGATGATCCTTTCTGAAACTTATAGGTTTCACTTGCTCATTGCCATTTTTAAACATTTTGATCTGAGAAAGAAGTTATATACAGCTGATAGTCTGGTGCTACAGCAGCCATATGAAAGTCACAATTTGACAAGGCTATTTAAAGACATGACTCAAGTTCTTAGGTTGATGTTTTGATTTTGAAGCAGCTATAGTGTTGAACAAAACTATCTATGGTAATAAGGATTTAAATGCTGTACTAGATTGGTGACAAGGTTTCATCAATTTGCAAGTGAACTGGCATGATGCAAGCCTATTCTGTATTCAATTTCCTTATCTCCTATACTAAATTTGTTATAACTGATCTATACACTAAGATATTTGACGTGTTTAGTATTTACTAATTCTACATGTTTTAAAATAATTTCACCTCAAGAAAGATGATAATGCTACAGAGGATTACAGGGAATGAAAGAGAATGAGAAGAGTTTAGTGAGGAGGAGTGAGAAAAGGCAATAGAGGAACAGTTTTCAGGAAGACAGAAGTTGTTTATTGGAATTGCATTTAAAAAGAAGCAAGAAACTGGAAGGGAGTTTCACAGGTGAGAAGTGCAAAAAAAGAAACTGTAGATTAGAAGAGATAGTTTTATTTAGCTAGTTCAGCAGTAAAATGGTGAGATCTAGTTACTAATCTAATAGCATGCATTCTAAATTTTAATGATAGATACAGGGTACCATGCAGTCATAGTTTTTGCTTTGGAAATGTTTATCCTGTTTCTTGAAAGACTTAGTAGAGGATGTTGATTTTTTTTTTTTGTTAATCCTGCCAGGAAACAAAAAATATATGATGTCAGTAGTCAGTTTTTAATGATTCAAACAATATATCCTGAATCAAACCTATATTCATCCATTGTTCAAAAATTGAAAAAATTATCTGTAATGTTGCCAAAACTTCAAAAGCCTGTCCACTGTCTCAATTAATTAGTAATTGTTCTGCTGAACACTGATTATTTTAAGAAAAAGGCTTTTTTTCTGGCTTCTCTTCCATAAGCACCTACCAGCTGTAAAAGCAAAATTGTCAATTTGTTAGATTAAGCTTTGAGCCATTGTATCTTAGAAATGATTAAAGATATTTTACTGGAATTCTACAATTTTTTTTTATAATACTATTAGACTCTACTTTGAGCAATAAGGATATATAATTACTCTCCGAGCTTAACAAAAGAATCATGATGAAATCGATCGTAAATGAAAATGACATGTTCATCATTAATTAAACATAGCTAAGGATTGGAAGCTCATGAATGATTGAAGAAGTTTATATATATATATATATATATATATATATATATATACTATTCCAGAATCATTTTCCAAATTATTCAAGATGATATTCACCTTCTCTAAGCTTCTAACCTTCTGTCCTGGAGTAACAAGGTGCCTCACATGTTTCATGTACGATTTCATTTTCAAGGTTTTCTTCACTGCTTTTTGATCTGTCATAGCTGAAACTTCTGTTTTACATGACAAACGTCTTAAGAATTGAGTTGGATCTTTTCTAACTGATTTCTTTAGCTCTAAGTTGAAATGATGATCCCTCTTCCTGTTGTAACCTCCTGATTCAATTTTCCTCTTTACTGTTCTCTCTTTCTTAAATTCTCTTGATGGTTCTTGAATGGACTTTGAAAATGGAAGCCAGAGTATGAATGTTGATACCATTACTGAAGGCTTGAATGATATTTTTCCTCTCAACACAAAACGAATTTAACCTGTTCTCTTTCAGTGATTCTTACGACAAATTGTATCAAGGTGGCGAAATGTCTTATCTGAAAACCTGGAAAAAAGAAACTAGTTTAGTGTGTTTTTTTAGATATTAAACATTTTGTGTGATGGCCAATTATGCTGTTACAGGATTTGGACTATAAAACTATAATAGTGAGCAAGCATTTTTACATTTTTGGTTGGACTGTTTTCATTTAGTAGCATATCAACCTCATGAGTTATTTTAATGCCAAAATCCAAATATTTTGTATGCAATTTTATGGTTTCAACTACAGATATTTTGTACATAATTTTATATTTTCAGGGAAAACATGTTTTTTAGATATAAAGTTTGTAGATAATAAAATGTACTGCTGGTAATTTTACTATAAAAATTTATTTTTATACTTTAGGGCTGTATTAGTTATAATTTTGCTATAAAAATATATCACATTATTTAGATGATTCAGACTATTGTCCTCATCTTTGTCACCATATTTATTACAATGTTTCAGCCGTTGGACTCTCTGGCCTTCTTCAGGTTGGAATGTTGAACTGAACCCTTTATTTCGCTCACTGGGGTAGACTGTGCTAGTTCCATGTGACATGTTTTTAATGGATGTCAGTTATCAGTTATCTCCTGTTAATTTCCCTCTGAAAATTCTGCACTGCCTTAACCAAGTATTGAACTCACAATCTTTGGGTCCTGTCACTGGATCTAACTAACACCTTTATCCACTGTGCCATGTATCCTTGAGGAAAATTTAATAAAGAAAATGTTTCCTCCAGCAAGATTCAAACCTGTATCACACTTTGCAGGAAGAATCACTGTCTGATCCAGCATACTTTGGCTGCTTGGCTACAGAGAGCTTCACAGTTAAGCATACTTCTATTTGCCTTAAAGCATTTTCACACATTCATATTTTCTTGAAAGACATATATATATATATATATATATATATATATATATATATATATGTGTGTGTGTGTGTATTGCTTAAAATTTTCTTAATTTTATTGAAACTTCTGTATTTCTGGGATGTGTGGAGGAGTCAGACAGCTGATTTCCTATTCCAGTTAGTTTTGTTACAAATATCTTTGAGAAAGGCATGAATCCATCGCCTTCCACTAGCTATGGGTTAAATAGTTAAACTTGTATCTTGAAAATTCATTGTTCTCAAAAAATATTTCAAGAAATATTCACCTACCAAAAAAAGGAATTATTTTTACCGTCCAAAATCTGTTTCAGTTTCTATTAATTCACAAGGTGTTGGTAAGCCATTAAAAAACAAATCAATCAATCTTTATTTCTGATCAAAGTTGCTGGCATAAGAGTTGTAGAATGTAAAAATAATAATTGACAAGGCTTCATCTCAGAAATTTAGACAACATTATTACTATTCAGTTCCAATAAACTACAAAAAATAATATGAAAGAGAAACTAGTCAGAAATTAATCAGGAAAACAATTCATCTATGAAATTCCGATAACTTAAAACTATTATATTTTGCCATTTTGAATTTCCATTGAAATAAGAAATCAGTTTTTAAGAGAGAAAAAATCAATTAATTCATAACTCAATTTATTGAAATGAATTTCTAAAATCAATTTCCTTTCATATAGTCTACCGAATACAGTTGATTAGCTGGAGTAAAGTGCATTCTGTTTTTCTTGTTTTTTTTATTATTATTGATTACATTGTTATATTTTAATTAGAGGGAGATGTAAAATTATTAGCAATCTGCACATGTCTGAACACAGAGATAATTGCAAACACTCCTGTTTCTCATTACTGAAATCTATATTAATAATTCACTGACCTTTTTTGAGTGTAATTCTAAGAAAATACTCCACAATAAAAAAAAGTAGTTTAATTATTTTATAAATAATAGTCTTTGTCAGAGGCATGTGGAAATGCTGAATTAGTCGTGAGAGAAAAGTATAGGTGAGCAAGTATTAAGATAAAATACAATTTCATAAAATTCTGTCCAAGTACTGGAATCAAAATTATCAATATAGATAGGCATATGAGTAAGTTTGCAGTCTTACAAAGAAAAAAAAAACATTTGTTATAACTTAGAAAAGGTTACTGAATGAGGAATAACCAAAACAGAGGTTGGAAATGAAATTGTAATCTTTATAACATCACCAAAGTACAATACTTGTCAGTGGTGTGAAGTAGGTAAACCACTGCTAGTGATGGACTACTTAGACAGCATATTACCCCCACTTACAATAGTGTCCAATGTATTTATAAGGATTGGTACATACCTATCAGTGTTCATAGGTAAGGTATATAACAATTTTCAATAAAAAGAAAAAGGAACAGAGCAAAATAAAATAATATCAAACTAGCAAACAATATATGCAAGGCAAATTAACAATAATAAGACAAAATTTCACAAATTAAGTTTTAGTATTGACACACAAAGGCAAGTTCAATCAAACAAATATAGACAAGGCAGACAGGGACTGATTCATATCAAATTCCAGACCGGCCTATTTTATTGGCTAAGTAAAAAAAATGCCAGTATGTATTTGTGTGCTTTTGCCTATAAAAGAAAAAAAAAAAAACGTTTATTTTTGTTATAACTTAGAAAAGGTTACTGAATGAGGAATATCCAAAACAGAGGTTGGAAATGAAATGGTAATCTTTATTATAACATCAACAAAATACAATACTCACCAGTATTAACCCCACTTAAAATAGTGTCCAACATATTTATCAGGATTGGGAGATACCCATTAGTGTTCATAGGTACAGTATATAATAGTTTTACAATACCGACTCTTTCCTGCTCAATGCACTTAATCTAATGGTGAATATTAAACATGGTGATTTATCTGATATATTATTGTTTCTAATGTCAACCTCCTCAGAAAATGGACACCAGCCTGTTTGTGTTTGTATAAATATGTCTATAAATGAGTGCATATTTATCTATATGTATAAATATGTATATTTTTGAATGTGTAGGAATGTGAGTAAGTTTATCCATATAAATAAATGTTTGAATGAGTGTTTGTGTTAATATGTGCAAGTGTATTTATGTATAAAAACATATATAAGTAATGAAAAGTTTGGTAATCCATATGGATAATCTCAAGGAGGATGTAATCCTGGGAGCTTAATGTCAAATCAGAGCAATTATTAATTCAAATTAAATAGAAAACAGACAACCTTAAGGGCCCATTGGTTATAATTTATTTCCCCAGTTATATGTTTTTACCTGGTTCATCAGACCACACTTCTAAGGTTGAAAAATGTTTTAAATTTACATATAGTTGTTATGCACTTTTGAGGGATAGTTTTAATTTGATGTAAGGTGATATAGAGAGAGGGAGAGGAGGAGTATGACAGACATGGTCAAAATTAGAGAGGGAAAGGAGAGATAGGAATAATTTAAAATTTATTTTTATTAAGGCATTTAAGAGTAAGGGAGAGGGTTAGGATCAGACATTGACCTATTTAATAAGTTATCTCACAGGAAACGAGATAAAGAGACAAAAGAGAAGGAAAGATATAAGAAAGCAGAAGTGGAAGTAGGGGTTTGAGAAAGAAAGGGAAATAGAGAGTTTGTAAAATATAAAAGAAAAGGAAGAGGAAGGGTAAATTAACATATATGGGAATATTGTGGTTAATTTGAAAAAACAGATTTATATATTTGGCTGTTAACATTTGACATTAAGCATTTAAAATTTGTCAACAAAATAAGCTAGGAAATAAATATAGTGTGAATATAATATAAATAAACAATATTTTACTATTATTAACATTATTAACATTATGAATAACAATTAAGGAGTAAAAAGTTTTTAATTAAAATGTAAAGTTTCAAATTTTAAATTTTGAATCTTTAAAAAAAATAAATAAAATTGAAAAGTATTTCAAAATGAAATGAGATTTAAAAGTAATAATAGTATGATAAAAAAGAAATATAATAATCGTAATAATAATAATAATAGTCCTAATACAGAATTACCTATGAGAAGAATAATGATAATAATAATAACCATAGTAATAATAATAATAGGAATCATACGAATGAGAGGAATAATGGCAGATTCATAACAAGGAAATGATAATATTAGATCAGTTATAACCAATTTAACCATATATATTCTGATATAAATAAATATATATATATATATATATATATATATATATATGCCCATATAAGTATCCACACATGTACAAATATTTATACACCCACACATATATATACATATACATACACATATACACATATCTATATATATATATATATATACACACACATATACATATGCATACATTCCTACATACATGCACACATACATTCATATATGTATATATATACACACAAACACATATACCCATAGATACATACATACATATACACATATATGTACATATACATATATACATGAACACATACATATACAAGCACATATACACACATGTATACACAACCACATACATATACATATATATATCCACACACATACATATACATCTTTACATACATACACATATATATACACATACTTACACACATGCACATACACGCACATAAAAACATATATATATATATATATATATATATATATATATATATATATAAACATATATATATATATATATATTGTGAGCATGTAAGTGTATGTGAATATGTGTGTATGCATATGGGTATATATGGCTGAGTGGATAGAGTGTTTGCTTTCTGACCATCAGACCCGGGGTTTGAATCTCACCGTAGTCGATTTGTCTGGAAAGAGACTTCCTGACGTTATTGGACTGGACGGATTGCTCCCAGCATGCAGCACCTTTGAAAAGAGCCTGAAAACCATATCCTAAGTTGACCCAAGCCTTGGGAGGGAAATTGGGTAGATGGAACTCTTGGGGCTGCATCGACAGCTGTGCTAGCATGAAGTCACAAGTCATCCTGGCCAAGGGCTTGAGCATATGCTGGCTTTGTTCAAATTGTTGATCACGATAGATAACACACTCTTTTCCAGAAACTGTAACTAAGGTCTGCTCAGCATAGTTGCAGTATAAACCATTGTGGGTGTTGAATAAACACAAAATGCTCCTGAGTAAGTGTCAGCAATAGAGATTGGCTAGCCACTCTAGTAAACAGGTATACTCGAATACTAGTGGCCAGCTATACTATATATATATATATATATACGTGTTTGTGAATATATGTATATATGTGTAAATGTGTGTCAATTTGATTATAATATATGCCTGTTCATGCATTTGTGTATAAGTACAGTGTAACCCTGATATAAGAGAAACCCGGATATAAGAGAGATTTTCTCTGGTCCCAAATTAGAGCCTGTGTTAATGTATATATAATAGACCAAACCCGTATATAAGAGAAACCCGGATATAAGATACTTCTTCTCTGGTCCCGACAACTCTCTTATATCCGGGTTACACTGTATTTGCCTATGTATATATTTATATGTATATGTGTATGACAAAGTGGATGAAGACCTAAAGAACGAAATGTGCCACAAGAAAACTTTTTCTTCTTTGTCATACACTCCCCACCAACATTATTCTTGATGTATAAAAATATAAATCATTATCTCATATATATGTGTGAATATGTACATATGTATGTTTATATGTATAAAATGTGTGTACATCTGCATATATGTACATAAATGTGTGCTAATTTGATTATAATATGTGTGTACATTTATGTATATCATGTGTATAAATGTGGGTATGTGTTTATTCATGTGAATATGTGCATATGTCTGTATGTTTATACATCTGTGTGTGAGCATTGATAAAAATGAGTATCATTTTTTTAATTGGTTTTCACAATGACAATTTGATTTTTTTTAATGTCTACACTACTTCTATTTCTATGTGATATATTGTCATCATGGTAATGAAAGCTGGAGTTTGTGTTATAGTCAGCAACATACTTGTAGAAAACTACAAATATAGTAGACTCATCCACATGTAAAAAAAAGATTAATTAGTTTGGGTGTATAGTCTAACCAATTTCATTTAATTTCTTTGTCTTTAGGTTTTTATCACGTCTGTTATTGTTTCCCAAACTGCAATAGCAGAATATCTGTCAAAAAATCTGATATCCTATCAGATCATGAGTGCAAATTTAATGTTGATGATCTAGCACTTTCTGTATGCTTTTATCTTAGTAAATTGCTTTCTCTTTTAATTAAGAGCCTTTTTGTTATATAGGAATAAAGTGTCACTGCTGACACTTGAGTTTGAACATAGATTGCCAGTGAGCAAACACAGGCGATCCCATTATTGAATTAAGTGGATCACGTGACCATAGAGGAAACGCATATGTAGGAAGTTGCTTGACGTCTAGATTGATTGATATTTCCACTCTATTACTATACGAACTGCTATTCTTTACTCTATTCAATATATTATTTCTCTATACAGATTACTATTTGAGTGAGTATTATTGCGCAAGTGCTATTTGAAGGTGTCTGACACCAGCATTGCTAAACGACATACTATATTTTATATCTGTGGTTACAAAGTCTCTACTACAAAAGTGACAACAAGTATTTATTGGCATCACAAAAGTGGCAACAAGTGTTCATTGGCATCACAAAACTTTTTTGAATTGAAATTATAGTCAGAATCATTACAATGAGCAACTAATGCATTTAACTGTGTTGTTTTGTAAAAGATTCCTTTTGTGTTCATATAATCTTTTATTTAAATTCCTAGTTTTATAGGTTTCTCTTATATATTCCTTGTGACAATTATTACAGGTGATAGAATAAATTTCACCTTCAATTTTTTGCTTATTATTTTGCTTTGCATTAAGTCTATGTATTAAAATAATTGTCGGAGAACCTTATCACTAAAACATCAAAATAAAGTAAATATGAACATGAAAATATATTAAAAACACCATAAAACATCATAGCTTGTGAATTTATAGTCTTAATTCATCTTATGAAAAAATTTCAAAATCAATTTGATAGATAGAATTATTGTATGTCAATAATGTATTTCCGTTCCAAGCTAATTCATTTTTGTCTCCAAGCTTGGGTAACTTTTTACATTCACTTATTTTGAGGGAGGGGAGATAACTTATATGTGACTTTGTAGAGACGAGGCACATCTAAAAATGGATGCTTTTTTGCTCGTATCCTACTGTTTAAAAAAAAGTGGCAAAAAAACAGGGAATTATCCGATTTCAACAAAATTTTCAGTACTTATTCATTAATGAATTAAGCTTTTGGTGAATAGGTTATTTTATTAAAAAAAAAAAAACTTTGGTGGCATGCTTTTTATCTCCACTTCGATTATCTCCTGTGTACTTTTTTATATAAATTTTAAATTCTGATGGGTAGTTTTTCAACTTTTTTTAGTTATATAAAGAAAAATTCCTGAAGATATTATTTCAGTAAAAAATTATGCAAATATCAAGAAACTTATCCCGTATCTTACCAAAAATAATTCAATAAACACGAAAAAGAATTGGCACTTGCATAATTTTAATAATTACTTTCTTTCTGATTGGACAGAAAAAACTACATTTAATCTTAAAAAAATATACTTATAATTTTCAATGCGATTTTAATATTCATTCCGTTGCTGTTCGTCACATGACATTTACATAAATTAATAAAAAGTATTTATCCGTTTATTCTTCATTTAAGATAAATAATAAATTAATAATTATTCCATAACGTTTGTGCCTATATACTTCCAAAAAATCCGCGCCCCCCACCCAATTTTCATTCAATAATGTTTTTAAAAAATATGCAGATATCAATGCCATTTGACATTTGGAAATAACAATTGAGTCTAGACAACTCTGTAAAAAGATAGGGACCGATTTTACACAATAATATTAATTTCATAGACGGAAGTCCCTTCTAAATCGCTAAAGAAAAATCAATATGTTTTGAGTTTTTGACTTTTGATTCGGAAAATTGTTCTGTCTTGAAGAAACTCTTAAAAATACTAAGCTGTAAAAATTATTCCCTGCAAAAAGTTCCCGAGCGTTTTTTTTTTTTTTACCAGTTGACCAGTCTATTTAAAAATAAGAATAAATACCACATAATTCTTGCTATTAGGGTAGTGCAAAAATAATGACGTAATAATGTCGTTTTTTGACGTATTTTTTAATGTCAAAAAACGACATTATTACGTCATTTTTTTTGCACCAACCTAATAGTTCAAAATTTGGGATTATCTCCCTTTCATTGGCATTTACGTTTTTTTTTTATTGTCTTTTTTTATCAATTAAATTTTTTAAATTTGTTAACATAGGAGAAATAGTTTTGTCACGATATTCATGGAGCAATATGTGACAAAAAGAATGAAGATTGTCTTGCTTACAAGTATATTTTTTCAAAACTTTCCTCGTTACTGAAGGTGGGCAACTTGGTAAAACACGTAAAAAAGAAAAAAAAATAACTGCATGGTTATGATTACAATACATTATTTTTAACTACTATCTTTATCTTTGTTGTTTTGTTTATTACACTGTAGTTGATTCATTCTCTGGCATTCCTTTTTAGATGTATCTTTTATCTATTAATTTATTTTTTAAAAAGAAATTATTTATCTTCTCTCCATTTTAATTTCTTGTACATTGTGATTCTAATCTAATTCTTATATTATTAGCAATTCCTCTTTTTAAACCTTATTTTTTATGATATTATTCTTATATAGTCTCATTCTTGTTATTCTAAATTTATCATTCTTACTTGCATTCTTATTCTCTTTTACTTTCATATTGTTATTATTATCTTTATTCTTATTCTTATATTCGTGTTCTTGTTATTCCAGTTTTATAATTCTTATATTTTTATTTCTTTTTCATTTTCTTCTGATGTCATTATTATTCTTTTAATTCTCATTCTGACAACACTTAATCTTGTTATCCTAATCTTCTAATTCTTATTCTCTTTCTCCTTCGTCTGATTCTTAACATTATTCTCATTCTCACATTTATTTTAATTCTTATTATTCCTGTTATTCTAATGTTCTATATTTTTATATTCTTATTCTTGCTTGCTATTCTTCATCTTCATGATGCTGTCGTATTTCCTAATGTAATTCTTGGCACATTGTATCAATATGTTATTGTTAAAACATAAAGTGGCCACTTTTGACAGTTGACCATCATTTATTAGATCGATTTCATTAAAAATATATCATTATTCCATATAAAAAAATAATCACCATATCATTATTCATCACAATTAATATTTCTGTATTTAAAAGTAATAAAAGAAAAAAATCCAGTCTTTTATTACCGTGCGATTTTCAAGACGTGTATATTTCCATCGTCATTCTTGAATATTAAAATATCGAGTTACCTCCCTTACACCTGAAAAAAAGTTCCGCCATTGTTCACACACGCATTTAGTCGATGTTAAATTAAACATTTTCGGTTAGTTTAGTTTCGTTGGATTTTTAATGATGCATACTGATTCTGTAGCACTTAAAAGCTTTAGAGTATTTTGAGATTTTTTTTTATATCAAGAAAACTTGAAAAAAATCGCTCATAACAAAGAATGAAAATTATTCTATTTTCAAATTATCTGGAGTTAAAACAGACCTTCCCAAACTTTTTGAATTATTACTTTCTCAAATAAAGGCTATTCTAAAATTTGAAAGTCATTGATAGTTATGAGCTTTTCAAGTTCAAATTTGATCAAAGCACAAAAAATAAATAGCTCTTTGCATAAAACTGTATTATTCATTTTATTAAATTAAAAGATCCCAAAAATGCAATCATAATGGTTAATTGCAGAATTTGTCAGTGTAAAAAATATTGTTTCCGAAAAACAAAAAAAAATTACTGGAACAGTTAAAAAAAAAATGCACTGAACTTTGCAAAAGACATACTTTTTCATCATGAGTGCTGTTTATTTTGTTATATTTCAGCTAAAGCTTTGACTGAATGAGATTTGGTGTAAGCACACTTTTATTCAGTAACAGCCGAAAAGTTTTTCGATTACATTTATTTGATAAATAAATTTGAAAACTATGATTTTTGAGATTTTAAACATGAAGCAAAAATACACTACAAATGATATTTCTCTAAAACGAAAAAATTTAAGCAACATTTCTGATATTCATTGAGTTTTTTGTTTTGCAATTGAGCATCTCTGACAAAAATGGCTGAGAGTCGTTTCGGCAATAGCTGCAAAAAACTGGTGTCAAAATGATAGTTATTCCCTTGACACTGCTGTTACTGTATATACACTTTTGACTCCTTTGACAATGTTTATTTACAAGATTATGAAAATATGTGTACCAAGTACAATGCACATTTATAATTAATCTTTTACAAAGATTTATTATTTACTATTTTATACAGAAATAAATTTGAAATCTTTTTATTCAAAAATGTTATAAACATTACAAAATTAAAAATATATCAAAACCAATTACAATACAATATTTATTATTTACCATTTTATAAATAACTATGAAAACACGTTTTATTGAATCTAATAAATAAATAAATAAATTAATAAATAAATAATGTTTGCTGTAATTCTCAAGTGTAATGAGATAATGTATAAATACACTTTCATATGATTGGTTTGTATTAAAATTCTAATCATCACTTTTTAAAACAAGAAATATTGCTGAGAGAGTCAAAAGTGTAAAGCAGTAATAGCATATATATATATATATATATATATATATATATATATATATATATATATACACATGTATTAAGTAATATACATAATATCTCATATTGATTGCACAACTTGTAGTTTCACACCTTCTGCATTTGTCATGTGAAATCTGATGAATAAAGAAAGTCTGAAACTCCGAGTTGTGCAATCGATGTAAGATATTATGTGAATTTCTTAATATATTAAATAGCTCTGTTATGTAACAATGAGCACTGTTTTTTCTTACACTATAGAGTGTATATTTATATGTGTTTGTATGCAAATATGGATATATTAAATTTTTTTTAAATTAAGAGATCAGTTGAATCTCCTACCATGGTTTCACCATTACAATATCCTAAGGTGATTTTTTCTTTTCAGTTGACCTCCCAACACTTTATTTTTTTAAAAAACATAATGAATGCAATATTATTTTAAAAAATAAAGAAACAAATGCATGATATTGGGTGCAATAGAAAAGGAGGAGAAGAATTTGAAGATAGGAAGAAGAAGAAGAAGAGGAAAGAGAAGAAATCCAAGGGTATGTGTATATTTATATTACATAAATTCTCTTTATATTATATATACACATATATACTTATATTGGGTATATTTGAGCAGTAATTTCTCTTTTATGCATGTTTGGTGACCAAAGAAAGTTCTTTAAGATTTCTTCTTTATTTCTTTTTTGGTTTCAACCATTTTCCTCAACAAAAGATGTTCAGTATCTTCTAAAAATTTTTGGCTTTCCTCTGTAATAATTAAAGAATTTCTAATTCTTAATAAGCTTGTGTCTAAAGAAATGCATTATGTTTCTTTGGTTGTTTTGAAGTTCTTCTTATCAGGTAGGCCCATTAATGGCCAGTCCCCTGAGGTCCATGAGATCAATGCAGGTGCCTTTCAGTCCACGCCTCATCATACTTTATATTAGTGATCTGCCTAAGAGCATACTCCAATCTTTGGTGAATGTCTATGCAGCTGATGCAATGGTATATGAGTGCACTTCCAAAAATCTAGGTGAGCAGAGTATAGCAGCTGATCCCTCCTCTGATTTAGCACAATGTGGGGAGGGGAAACTGGCTGGTCACATTCAATACCTTAAAAACCAAACTTTCAACATTCCATGAACACTGAACTGCTCTCTTATTTCCATCTATCGCAGTGAATGAATTTTCTCTCAAGGAGGCTCATTATCTTGAACACCTTTTGGGACTTAAGCTCACTCCAGACTTCATTTTTACAGGACATTGGTAAAGATGCTACAAAAATGGTTAGTTCCCTGTACTGCTGAATTTCCATCTATTGCAACAAACATGTTCTTTCCATCAACACCAAGCAGCTATTGATTTCTATTCATCATAATAAACAGATGTTCCCTCAAGAAGGACCATTATCTTCAACTCCTATTGGGATTTAATTTCACTCTATATATTTTATACATTGTTAAAGATGCTGAATAAATGGTTAGATCCCTGTATCACTGAATTACCATCTATTGCAGCATATAGCTGTTCTCTTTATCCAAGGTGGATGTTGTTTGGAGTAGAGAAACAAAGTAGACACTGATTTGGAAAAATGACCAAAGATTTATTTACATTTACAAGATATTAGAATGCCTTCTGGTAAGTGGTATACTGTTGCATTTGAATGTGCAGTGTATGAAGTGTGAAGTGAGAGCATGAAACATGAGTATCCTTAAACCGGCTGACTGTTTGGTAGCTTTTGCATCGATAATGTAGCCTGATCTCTTTCTGTGTTCACAGGAGGTCATTTTCACAGCCTAATCGAAAATGTAACCCATTCTCTTTCTGTATTCACAGGAGGTCCTTTTCACAGCCTAATGGTCAGACAGGCAGTCAGCCACTGTTCTCAGGTAGCCTCTATGGTTAGCTTATGTGTGTGTGAAGTCTCTCTCTCTCTGTGCTACTGTCTGGCTTCTCTTATAGCCTATATAAGGGAAATTTAGGGATGTAGTTGTAGACATCTGTGGCAAGCAAGAGTTGCGTTGATAATAGCTAGCAATCTGGTATATTTGCGTTTGTTTAAAAATTTATTTTGAGGTGGAGTGTGGCATGTGTGCGACTTAACTAGATGAATATTGGTGTGTTGTTAGAAATACAGAATGTAACAGCAAAATTGTCCAAATCGTGTAACAGCATGGGATAATTGTCCATCTCACAAAGTTTTTAATATCTAAAAAAACCACTGAATTAATTGAGTTTATTTTTTCCAGGTTTTAGCCATCTAGACACCATTTGTTGAAAGAATCACTGAAAAACCTTTTGAGTTATTCATCTAGAAAGATGCTAGGTTAAAATTGTTTTGTGTCAGCCACTAAATCTTCTCAACTGAGAAATGGTGAGAGGAAAAAGATCATTCAGACCTTCAGTAATGGTACCAACATTCATCATCTGGCTACCATCTTCAAAGTCCATTCAAGAACCATGAAGAGAATGGTGAAAAAGTTTAAAAATGAGGGAGCAGTAGAGATGAAAACTGGACCAGGAGGTCACAACAGCAAGAAGGGTCATCATTTCAACTTAAATAAACTAAATACAGTCTTACTGTTCAAAGTAAAGTTCAGTAGTGTCATAAAAACCTGGGAGAATTCCAGTAATATATCTTTAATCCTTTCTAAGATACAACGGTTCAAAGCTTAATCTAAAAATCGGACAATTTTGCTGTTACATCCAGCATATGTTTTCTAGTAATTGTATAAATTTGGCTTTAATTTGTTCTCTAACTATGAGTAAATTGTGTTTTTCTGCTACACTCTCAAGGAGACCCCTTGCTTTGAATGCCTACTGGGATTTAAGCCCACCATAGACCTCAAGTGGAACTCATATTTATCATCCATCACTAAAGAAGTTGGAAAATGGTCAATTCTTTGTATCAGTCCAGTAAGTTATGAAATATTTTTACTTAGTTTATTCTTCAGAAAATTTTATTGATGTGGATTGGTCATTTGCATATGGTTAAGACTTCTAATGTTCGTAGTCATATTTTTTACAGTTGAAATGGTATAGTGTTTTTGTAGTATTAATAAATATTTGTCCAATTTTTTGTTATGTCGGTTGATGATAGGATGATATATGATATTGTGCTATTATCAGATAAATGGCAAGAATACAGAATATATTTGAGAAATAAAAAGGCAATCTGTGATAATATTCCCCTGGGGAGAGGATCCCAGTGTGCAGCATGATTGGGAAGTTCTCAATAACCATACAAAATGTTGGTCCAAGACATGTATGTAGACAAATAGCCAATGATTGTGACAGCATGATGTCACAAGCCAATGTGACAGAGTTTGAGCATACTGATCATGTTCAACTACTGATTATGCTAGATTCCAGAAAAATGTAACTCAGGCTTGCTCAGCATAGTTGCAGTTAAAACCATAGGTTGGCCCTGTGAGTGTTGAAGAAACAGAACTCTGCCTGAGTAGGCATCTAACACAGGGATTAGATAGCCATGCTAGTAGATTCCATAAACTCCTGAAAGTGACAGATACTTACTAATGCTATACACAAAGACACACAAATGTGTGTGCATATATATATATATATATATATATATATATATATATATATATAAATATATATATATATATATATATATATATTAAATAAAAAGCTTAATTTCAGTATCTTGTCAGTCATATTTAACGAAACATACATACATACATAGAACTCTATACAGAGACTGAACATATAAAATATTCAAAACATATGTTCCCAACTCTCTTTCACAGAAATAGAATTTACTCATCTGGGTAGATTTACTATTTAACCCACTGAAAAGCAGATCTCATTTAATATTGACCACTTCAATTAGTAAGACTGCTTGCCTGAAAAACATTATCTTCTAGAAATACACTTGTTGACCCTTTTCTCTGGCAAAATGCAATCTTTGTTACGATATATTTATTTATTTATTTATTATGTAATTCATACCCATACCACACAATACCAAAAAAAACTAGCATAACAAAAAAACTAAAGATCATGTGGTTTAACCTTCTGTGCAACAACAATGTAAAAATAAATATAAGAAAAATATTTATTAAACTCCTTCCCAAACACTTCCCTCCATCAAGAATTCCCCACAAGATATTTTTTTGCAATGCAAGGCTCAAGGGTCACTCAAGGTAGAGGGTTACTGTATGGAGTTGTATTAGCATAAGAAAGGGCAAGTTAACAGGAAAGACCGACGGCTAATTCTAGACTTGAAGAGGTCAAGATTTAGTTAGTGAATAAAATTTCAGGGTTCAGGTGGGGACATCAGGAGTATAGTGTTGAAGTAGACTTTAGAAGGAACCAGAAACCCAATCCTAAACAAGAAGCAAGTGGTAGGAAAAAAACAACA
This sequence comes from Acanthosepion lycidas, assembly GCA_963932145.1. NCBI lineage: Eukaryota > Metazoa > Mollusca > Cephalopoda > Sepiida > Sepiidae > Acanthosepion > Acanthosepion lycidas. Next base: position 55,110,522 of record OZ010575.1, read on the forward strand.
GCTATAAAAACAAAAACAAAAAAATATGTGTAACAGATTGATCTCAAAAATAATAAATTCTCCAAGCCTTCTTTTCACATTATGCATCCCCAAAATTTTAAATCTCTCTTTCAGATTGTTAGGAATAATTTCTTTGCCATTCTTCTTCTTCTTATAATTTTCTTAATTATCACATGCTCTGCCAATTGTATTTTTGACATTCAATTTTACAATGACAACTCGGTTGCTTCAATATTTTTCCACATACATGATAAAATCATTTTGCATTCGTTGCCATATGGTAGGATAGACATTAAAAACCAGCAAGCTTTTTACCCTGGTGCCCTGTTTACATGAATTTAAGTGTGCTACTAGACTGGTATTTCAGTCCCACCCTTTTACTGTTGAAATAGTTAAATATTACAAAAAATAAAATCTCAAGATTCTTGACAAAATCCATAGAAGAATCTGTAATGTAATTGATCCTGACCAGGCATCTTGGCTTCAGTCACTTTCTTACCAATATGAGGTGGCTTCCCTTTGTCTGTTCTACAAATATTTTCATGGCAACTGCTCTGACAAGCTTTTTTGCCTGATGCCCCAAATACATGAATTTAAACAAGCTACTAGATTGGCATCTAGGTTCCACCTTTTTATTGTTGAAATAGCTGAACGCAACCATCCCTTCTACTCCAACAGTTTCTTATCTCACACATCCCACCTGTGGAACTCGCTTCCATTTACTTGCTTCCCTGATAACTACAATCTTCAAAAATTTAAATGCAATGTCAATCAACATCTTTCTTGAATTCCGTTCTTTCTTCAATTTTCTGTATACTCAGTTTTTTCTTTCACTTTAACTCCCTGTAACACCCCCGCCCCACTTGAACTGAAAACTAGAGGGCATTTCCTTCTTGATGGGTGAAATAATTGAAAAAAAAAAAAAATTACACAACATAAGTGTTGTGGATTCCGAGATGAAATCCGGTCTCAAATGAATGACAAATGCAGGAATGAAATATAGCAAATAAATGTATTGACGTAATAATACAATTGGTAATACGGTTAGTAGATACAGAAACACGGTTAGTAGCAATAATAATATATATACAGTCTGGTAAATTCAGTCTTGAAGTAGGACTTCCTTAGAGTCTACGTGCTTGTAACTGTGACTTCTACAAGCGGTTACCTCACACTATTACTCTACCTCTAACTCAATCTCTCTGCCTTTCACTCTGACTGACTCTGGGTATTTAACGGCAGCAGTCCAAGTACACACTGGTAGAGTCCACTTGTATGAAAAAGGGGTGGACCCCATAACAATAAGTATATCCTGAAAATTTTATTAGCATTGGTCACATTTTATTTTCAAAACATTGATTTGAATAATAAATTTTGTCAGAGTGAAGTTTCAAATTTTCAAAATTCTCATTGATACTTTATAAAATAGTATATTTCATGGAATCTACTACAAATTTCTTTCAATGTACTGTTCCTTTCTTTTAAAGTAAATTTCTAATTTTGAAGGTTATCTTGAATGAAATCAGATGTTGAGTTCTTGTTAGAAATTTTCTGTTGAATTCAGGTTCAGACTTTTTTTTGTTCTTGTCTTTGAGCAAATTTTTATCAAGTTCTCTTGCATGTATAAGATCATTATCATGTTAGAAAGTGAAACTTAGTTTTCTAGAAAGGTATCCGGACGAAACTTTCAGACTTTGTTTTATAATATCATCCTACACGTTTTCAAAACCTGAACCTCAAGTGTAACATGGTAATAGTTTTCTTAGTCAAAACTTGGACTCTTGACATGCATCTGGTTCAATGATCCAGGCAGCTATAGAATAAATATGAAGCAGTATCCAATATTAGAGAATGAAAGTTTAAAAATAAAAATTCTACAGGGTCTATACTGATGAAATTTACAGTAACTATTCTTGAAAGCCTTTTCTACATGGTGGTATATTTTTATGAATAAGAGGTAAGGAGAAAACAAGTTTATGCATAAAAGTTACATATTTATATAGAATTGTCAAGAGAGCAGATGAGAGATTAAAAAAATTACAAAACACTAAGTTGATCTTCAATAAGTACTGAATGTTTTTACTTCTGTTTTAATAATATGAGTTTTTCATTTAGACAGGTCTGGTTAAATACTACAAACTTCAAAAATGTAAATGCAACATCAATCGCCATCTTCAGTTTTCTTGAACCCCTTTCACCCTTCCCTCCTTACTTTTCTCTTTCTATCCTTGTAAACCCCTGTGTACTAGTGGCATACCCGCCTTGCTTGGAGTGAAATGATTTAAAAAAAGTTCAGACACAGCACTTTTTCAGAGTTTATTGCCAATAATAATACTGTAAGAAAATCGTCAAGATGGTACCAAGCTGCAATTTCATGTTAGGAAAACTACGCTTATATATTTACGTCTTTTTATTTAAATGCTTTTCTCATTTAATATACAGAGGAGGAAGGAAAATCAATTAAAGCTCAGTAAATTTTGTCTTGTTAATAAAAATAAAGGAAATAAAAAATAAAGCAGAAGTTGATTAATTAAATAAATTACCCATTAATAAATAGATAAATTGATTAACAATTGGGTTTTCTGGAAAAGTGTTTTTTGCATTCAAGTTTTCAAAATATGATGGATGGAAGTAATTCTAAAAAACTCAGATGATATTCTTGGAAATCATAAGAATAGCAACAAACATTGTTGAGATAGGAACAAAAATAAAATTCACTTTAATCAAATATTGATTTCTTTAAAGGATTTTCTTAGAAAATCAGCTGCAACTATTTCATATGTCTATCAGTTTTACCCTTTATCTATCTATTATAGTTTTATTTTTACTCTCTCTTTCTCTCTCTCTCTCTCTATATATATATATATATATATATATATATATGAATACACGCACACAGAAATAAACAGGAGGAATTACTTTTATATCTTGATATCTAGTTTTGTATATATGTTTATATGTCTCTCTCTCACTTATATATATATATATATACACAGAAATATAATTTTAAAGTGTGCTATATTTATGGGATAAAGTGCTCAATATCAGAGATAGAGTGTATGTAAATATAAATATAAAAGTGAACACTGAAGTCAATACCCAGAGGTGACATGCTGTTTCATGCTAGATGTAATCGTCAGGCCGTGCGTGTTGGATTTTTTTTTCTCGAAATTATACAATATGGTAATCTGTATGGTATTTCCAGGACAATATAGATCCAGGGAGAGTTTGATTTTGCATCCTCCTTTATAGTAAAAACCACTGTCTGATGGAGTGTGTTTTATACTACTCGGCCACAGAGAATGCCACAGTCCTGCAAGGTTCAATTGCCCTTTTGAAGAATATACATCCTCTCAATCAGCCCATATGTACTCATTTTTTGTAGTCAAAATGTAATGGATAATTGTCATTTTCTACTACTCTATATAATAGCTGGATACTTGTTTCCAAACATATTCATCTGCTAGGGTTGGTATCCCTTTTGCAGATGACTGCACAGGCAGATTTATGTTTGTTCAAGACCTATAGACCCACATTGTAAAATATATACCAATTAAAACTCTTTCATTGGAACAATTGAAATAATATAAATGCCGTTCTAGTATATATATATCTAATTTGAGTACAGATGTAGAAAGTCTGTTTTTTAAACAGTATAAATTATTTGTCTATATTTCTGAGATGAGGTATTATACTGTTTACATTGTTCAGACTGTTATCCTCATCTTTATTGTCATATATACAACGTTTCAGCCATTGTACACTGGCCTTCTTCAGGTCATATAAATTGGAATTTCAATCCGAAGCCTTTATTTAGACAATTATGGTGGATTGATCTAGTTCCACATGCCATGCCTTTTCCGGATATATCAGTTTCTATTATTTCCCTTTGATAACTCAACTCCAAGTTTTTGTTCAGCTCTGCTCTGGCCAGGTATTGAACTCACAACTCTTTGAGTCAAGTCACTGGATTACTTCCACTAAGTCTTTTATCCACTAGGCCATGTGTCCACAAGGATAGTCCGACCAATGTAAATAGGGTAATTTATATTTATTGGCCTGAAATTTAACCCCCCTTCCTGGGCATAGAGGTGTATATATGTTTTTACCGAAAGTGTCTTTTTCAGACGTGTCCAAATAAATACACCACAAACATAATGTTCAAAAACCAGCTACAAACGTGTTTATACATCAATCATGATTCTTTTTATGCTCTTCTGAGCCTGAAACGTGCCCAATGGTCAACTTATATGTCTGGTGGAGGTGTTAGTTACTGCTCAGGTACTTCAAGGTGCCTCATTGCCTTAGTTATTATATTAAAAACAAAATTTGTCTGAAAATGAAACTAATTAGTGGGGAAGGGGTTAATAAAGAAAAACATGCTCTCTAGCAGGGTTTGAACCTGTGTCTCCATTTGTAGAGGAAACCAGCATCTGTTTGGCATATGTTAAACTGCTCAGCCACAATCCAGCCATGTTCAATACATATCTTTTCATTCAAATCTTCTTGAGAGCCCATATCGGCTCATTTTTTTTTCTTTTTTAAGCAAATCCCTCCAAGCAAGGCATGAGTGCCACTAGTATGCAAGAGGCTACAGAGAGCAAAAGTAAGGGAAAAGACTGGATATAGAGGAGGGGTGAGGAAAGGAAAAAAAGAAGAATGGGGATCAAGGCAACAGAACATGTCGATTGACATTACATTTACATTTTTGAAGATTATAGTTATCAGGGAAGCAAGTAAGAGGAAGGGAGTTCCATTGTCAGGAAGTGCAACAGAAGAAGGTGTTGGAGTAGAAGAGGTGGTTACATTTAACTGTTTCTACAGTAAAAGAGTGGGACCAAGATGCCAAACTAGTAGCACACTTAAATTCATGCAGTCAGGACACCAGTGAAAATAACTTGTCAGAGCAGATGCCATGGTCTATAATGTAACTACACTAAGTGGAATTTAGTTAAAGTTTCTGAGAAAGAATGCTAAGTACACTCAAATCTCTGCCATGATGACTTGTGACTTTCTGCTAGCACAACTGTCAGTTGTTTCTGATAGTTTCATCTACCTAATTTCCTTCACATGTGAAATAGTTTTTACTCAGGCACTTACCATGTTGTTAGATGCTCAGATGGTCTCCCAGGTTAATATTATCAAATAGTCAATAACAAAAAATGACCATGCTAAGATTTGAACACAAGTCTCCGGGTCAGAATACAGTCTAATAAATTAGCCATGCTCTCTCTCTCTCCCCCACTATATATATAAATATTATACCACCTTTTTCTCGTCTTCTACACCCAGTGGTGTAACCATGTTTAGTGGCCCGGTCTTCGAACAACGTTTTAACCACAGGGTTAACTTTACACTGGTCAATACTGATGCTGGTTCAAGCTGGTTGCTGACCACTTTGATCCATGCCAACTTTGTCCACATTGTGTTCTTGACCTCAGAACAGTGGAAGACTGAATGACATACTAATCACAGTGCTGTGGCGGGTGCTCTATTATATTTCACAATGAAAAATAAATAATATTTGTAGTTCAAAGTACTTCAAAATCAGGAAAATTTGGTGGCAGCTGACATGGATTTCAGAGGCGCTCAATGTGGGATTCACAGCCCAAGTGTTTGAGTTCTCAAAGCTATCTGCTGATATGCACCTTGACCCCAAACTGCCGAAGGGTTCTGGGGATTCATTGATTCTTCAATTTTCACAGTAATCTTAATAAGGGTTCATTGTTCCTTATTTCTGCTTTTTTAATCAACTTTCCAAATTCGGAGAATTATCCACCATTTTGGGAATAGTTACAGGGATTGCTCCTCCCTTAAACTCCAACCTGCTTTACTATACATCTCACACTATCACCCCACACAGTTGGTGCCAAATTCTCCCTTTTCCTCCTTCTTTCTCAGTATTTAATCTCCCAGGGCAGGCATAACTAATAATCTAATTTTTAAAGTGTGTGGGCAAAAGGGTGTAGTTTTATTCTAGTCATTAATTTTAATTCTTTTGATTCCTCAAAGAAGAGATAAAATTGTTTCTCTGTTCTTGGACTTATATATGTTCATTCCTGGGATTATCTCTGTCTAGTGAAAATATAAATCAGATCACCTGCTCGTCAATGACAGGATCTATTTTCATAACTTTGACCCTCAAAACAGGCTTGTTCTTTGTTTAAATTTCTTATTTCATTTTTGTCAATGAAAATATAAGCCCCAGCTGTCTTTCTTCTCATTAATGATATATGTTTTCTTAACTCATCAAGGAAGAGATAAAATTATTTCTCCAAATCTGTTTTCGGCTGCATGCCAGACTCTCGATAGATAAAAAAAGAAACTAGAAGAGAAGAAAACCAGATGTTCCCATTTCCACCAATGAAAATGTCTCCACTCTCTTCTTTTATCTTCCAGTTTATATTCCATTTTAGGCTTAATGCTCTGCTGCTCATAACTAAATGTTATTTTTAGTGGATGCTTTGTTTTTATTTATTAATAAACAGTATATTT
>OZ010575.1:55122016-55124516 GCA_963932145.1 Acanthosepion lycidas
GCTTTTTTTTTCTAACAACACTCAGGTTCTTTTTAAACTATACAGGTGCTAAGTTGGATCAGAAAGAAAAACACGGTCACCAATAAAATTCTTCTCAGTCCCTTCTTTTTAATGACTGAAAAGTTTAAAAACAATATAAGTGTTGAAATAATAAAGCAATAACAAACTGAGAAATAAAAAGAATTAGTAAACATATATCTTCCTGGGGAAGGAGGCAGGGTAGAGTAAATGGATAGCGACTCAGATTGAGGAATTGGAGAGCCGAGTTTGAATTCCAGTCGAATCCATTTCATTCACTTATATTGTAATACCCTTGTATGAATCCTCTTCTTCTTCCCCCAGCTATGGGTAAATAGCAGGATAGATTGGGCTCTATAGCCTTGGATGGCAACTGGTCTACTGCAGAAAGAAATTTCAACCTATTTCAGGAAAAAAAATATGCCTTGTCAGTCATGTATCAAAAGATACATGATCATCTAAGTACGTATCACACATGGCACATAACTGATTTGAGGAGGCATGGTGGGGTAATGGATAGCGGCTTGGATTGAGGAATCGGAGAACCATGTTTGAATTCCAGTCGAATCCATTACATTTACTTATGTGCTAATACCCTTGGGAAAGGCATGAATCCTGTTCTTCTCCCTCCAGCTATGGATAAATAGCAGTACAGACTGGGTTCTATAGCCTTGGATGGCAACTGGTCTGCTGCAGAAAGAAATTGCAACCTATTTCAGGAAAAAAAATATGCCTCGTCAGTCATATATTGAAAGATACATGATCGTCTAAGTGTGTATCACACATGGCACATAACTGACTGATATCTTCCTGGTGTTGGTTTAGATTTAAGCTTACTTTTCCCATGCAATGTGACTATTTTGCACAAAGTTATTTTTTTTTTTTTTGCAGATTTGAAATTTTTACAGCATATTGCAGAAAAATTTCCATTTTCAAAAATTGCAGTTTATAATCACAGTTTAGAAAAATGGAAAAGAAAGAAAAAAGAAGAAGGTATCAGTTTAGTAATGCCAGGAAGATATGGCGTGAAAAGAAGCAATGAATAAAGAGTTTGTTTTAGAATTTTGAAAATGACATTCATGAGGTATATAGAGTAAATTATCATTTTGTCTCTTCTTTATTGTAAGAAACTTTTGGTATGGCTGCAATGCTATACATACAATGAATCACTGACTAGTGCTTTGGGAACTACAAACATTTATAAGTAACAGAAGATTTTAAGTGGTCATGACAAGATGTAGAGAAATGGCATCAGAGAAGGAAATAAGGCGTTTTGGGTAAATGGGAAATTACAATTGGTAGATTTCTCGACAAAAAGAGGTGCTTTGACACTTAAATTGTTAGAAGTACTTGGTACATCCATCTTTGAAGAAACAAAGCGTACTCAATGAAAGTTATCTCCCTTGAAAAATTTCTATAAAAGGAACTCTTCAGTGAGGACATGTCTCTTTTGCTTGTTTATTGTCTAAGCAAGTTAACATATAGTTCTGGTACATCAAACTAGAAGTTCAGAGCCCTTTATCAGTAATAAGTACTGTTTCTTGACCAACATAGATCTTCTATCTTATATATATATGTATATACACACACACACACACACATATATATATATATATATATATATATATATATATATATATATATATATATATATTTGTGAATATACATAATATCCAATGTCAATAGCACAACTCAGAGTTTCATGAATTTCATGCAATTTTCAGGTGTGGAGATATTCATTCTCTCTCTCTCTCTCTATATATATATATATATATATATATATATATATATATATATATATATATATATATACAGATATAGATAGAAAGATAGAGAAATAATGAGATAGATGGACAGTTCATTTAGTTGACAAATTTGCTTGTATGAGGGTAATTTACAAGGATAAAGAGTGACAATAAAGTGTTAAAAGTTACTTAGAGCAACAAAAGACAGAAAGTTGTGGAGAGCTATGATTGCTGACATCTTGTAGATGTGAGAAACAGTGAGTATCTTACTTAACAAGGTTGTGTGATTGAATGGCAGAACAAGGATAAAGAGTCCGGTTCACACTTCTCCCTAGTCTTTTGAACAGGAGTAGAAGTTTATCACTTGTTTCCTGTTTAGGATTGGGTTTCCTGTTTCTTCTAAAGCTTTTTCCTTCACTTTCACTTCTGGTGGCACCTTTCCTTGGTGGCATTATCTCCTTGCTTGATGGTGGTGCCTCGTACTCTGTAACCTGAGTGGCTCTTGGGCCTTGTACAGGTGAACATCATTGTAAAAAAATCAGTTAAAAAAAGTACTTAGAGCAACAGATAAAAGGAAGTTGGTTGTTCATTTCTTTAAGAGAGAAAGTGTACAAAGAAGATAGAAGTGAATTCAGTCTTCCTTGTGTGTTTCACATTTGAGGCTTGGTACCAGATAAAGATCTGATTTGTAAATAATCTTAAAGTAATGGTTAGTCATCAAGCATAAGTAACTATTA
>OZ010575.1:55134516-55207016 GCA_963932145.1 Acanthosepion lycidas
GGTCTAGTGGATTAAATAATAATCTCTCATCTGAAATGTTTTAATACAAGACCTAGGTATTATCTGGAATTCATGAAGGTGGTCCAAGAAGTGTGTTGCCAACTATAGAGTGTACTTGGTGGCATTTAAGGCTCTTATCTACATTTTCAGTTAATATTACAATGTGACAGAATCATATTATATACAAATACTGGCAATTTATGGCTTCATTAACCAACCAGCTATCACAATTTCACATATAACCCATGAGATATCTTTAAGCCATTTTTATGGTGGGGAAGGGAAAGGATTTTTATATGTCATTAAATTTTAATTACATAAGTTATATTCTCTGTAAAATTAAGTGCATTGACAAGGATGGAAGAAAATTACTATTAAGAATATTGAGTGGGTAATCACTGAGGAAGTTTTAAGTTAAAAAGAGAAGAAAAAAGACACAAAAACAAAAGGAATATTAAGAACATTAATTTAAAAATATTGGTTGGGAAATATGAATTTTATCATTAGGATACAGTCTTATTGATGTACAAAAATATTCACCTTGAAATTAAGTGCATTGTCAAAAAAGAAGATTGTTGAAAAATAAATATAAATTAATATAAGTAATATAAATTAGTTTTTCATTATTAGATTGTGATCTAATAATGATAATTAAATGATAATAATTAAAACAACTGAAATATAATCTAATTAAAGAATAATGATAACGTTTAATCTTGTCTTCATAAAGAAAGAAATCTGCTGCTATTCCAGAGGAAAATCAAAAGAAAGTGGAGATTTGGAGCAGTATCTCAATAGAAAGATGCTGAGAAATTATGGATGGAGCATGTAAGCAATGAGGAAGTTTTAAGGAAAATGGGAAGAAAAAGGATAAAAAAAAGACTGACAAAGACACCAGCTGAAATTTCTGGAACACATAATGAAAAAAGAAAGCTTGGAGAAACTGACACTCACGGAACATACTGAAAGCAAGAGAGACAGAAGGAAATATTGAGTAAGCTACCTAATGAGCTTGTATGGCACAACAGCGACAGGGAACAAACATTGCCTCAAGTTACAAAGGGTAAGAAGTTGTGGCGTGCACATCTAAGAAAATCTGGACTTTGCCAGAAAATTAAAAAAAAAGTTTTGCAAAACTATCATTATTGGAATGTAGCAATATTCAAAATTACTTGGCAGGGAAAATAATAAAAATGAACTTGGGCAAATTTACCAATTATATAAAACAACTAATTTGGAAATTTGAAAAAGTTAATAAAAAATTGGATAGACAGAGCTTGTTGATATTATTCAACAAAATATGTTTGAAAGAATTATTGCTGCCTTAATATACCTTATATATATATATATATATATATATATATATTGGTAAAGAGAACAGAAATAGCATAACATGAAAGGATATAGCATGAATGAGGCACTCTTAAAAATATTTTCTGCTATCACATCATTGAAAGTTTCCGAATAGATAATTAACATTCAATAAAACATTCTAGACGATAGGCTTTGTCATTTTTTCCCAGATTTTACCTTCCCTTGCTTTTCTCTTCCTTCACACCAGCCATGAGCATAGTGGGTGTGGCTTATTCCATTTTGGAATTAATTACATTAAGTTATTTAACCACTTTACAGTATTCCAATTAAACTTGTACCTGGCTCTCGACAGACGGTCTATTTTTGCCATGTTTTAAAAGAGGTAACTTAATTTTGGAAACTTTTTCAAAGCTTGTTTTATTTTTATTTTCCTAACTTTTAGGAATAATCTTGTTTTTACGATCAGAGAATTTCTACTCCGCTTTCATGAATTTAGGATTGGTGATGTGGAAAAACAGCTAAGTTTGGGATTGGTTTTCTCAAGAATCGACTATTATTCCTTGTAAGTTTTCTGCAACTAAAAGAAAAATAAATATTGAAGCCAAGCAGAATAAACATACAAATTCCTAATTTTTTTACAACATCTGGTGCCTTCTAATTTGGATCTTTTTGTAAATGCATTTTGATTTGTTCCAACTGATTCAAGTTTGCTAAAAGTCATCTTCATCTATGAAGATGAACAACCCTCATTTCTTCCATATTCCAATTGTAAGGTGGAAGCTCTACTCAGGCAGCTTTTATTTCCCTAAGAACTGGTACTTTTATAACAGATTTACCTGTGCATGCTTCATTGAACACTATAATCTTAATCTTTTCAAATCAATGATTAACTCTTATCTATCCTCCTTATCCTCATAATCTTCAGTTTCTACCGTCTCCTCTTACATACATATCATACAACTGATTCAGTAACCTTCTATTTTGTGTGGCTCTCGAGCCTTCTACTCAGTAAACTTAAACTAAAAAAACACTGTGAATAAAATGAATAAAGTGAACATCTTACGCAAGCCTTTCATAATAAATTCTGTTGCAACACTGGATTTACAAGCTGTTGATCATGTTGGGTTATCTTTACTTCCTGTTTCTCCAATTAGCATTCACTGCACTCAGTTGGTCATGTGATACTTAACAGCCAATCAGTGAAGCCTAGTCTGTGCAGAAGATGCTTTTCTGACACATGGGTAAACACAGCCTCTTGCAACATGATGTAGCAAACTTGTGAGTAAAGACAGCTTTTCTACCAGCCACTAGCTTTCCTTTTCAGAGAAAAGGCAAGTTTATATTTCTAAACTTTGTTAGCATGTTCTCATCTTTTACATTCTTTTGACATCTCCCTAGCCACCTTCATTTTGCTATAATGTTTGGGTAAATAGCTATAACAACTGTATATAGCACCATGGCCACTAACATATTTTGTTTACTCAACAGTAATAAGTTTACACAACATACTATCTATAGAAATGTTTATGTTTCTATCTGTTATAATAAACATGAAAGAGAGTGATAGAATAAAGATTGTTACCAAAATAATCCTTTACTTACACATATTTTACAGCATGTGGATGTGTGTGTATCAATCTGTGCAGAAGAAAATGCTAAATGATGGCTGCAAGAAAAATAGTTTATTGTACAATCTTGAAACTGGCCCTTAGAAAGCACAAAATGACCTCAATCTGAGATAATTTTCTGCTTGTGCAACCATGTAACATCTGTAGTAGGGTCTTTGGATCCAAAACAGGAATTGCTCATCATCTAAAATCTCATGGTGGTAAGCAATGAAAGTATTAAAAAACAGAAAAGTTTCATTAGAAACAAAGAAAAGAATATCTTATGTAATATTGGTCCTCCTATATAGCAGTTAATGCTAAACAATATCTCTTTCAGATGAAGAAAAGAATTGAGGTAACAGAAATGTGGTTCTACAGAAGGATGCTGAGAATACCATGAACTGAACATGTGAGCAATGATGAAGTTTTAGAGAAAACAGAAAGAAAAAGGACACGTACTTAATATCAGAAAGAGACAATTGAAATTTCTAAGCAAAGAGGGCTTGTAAAATTTAACACTGGACATACTGAAGGCAAGAAGGAGAGGAAAATGGTGCATAACCTACTTAGCGAGCTTGTGTAAATGCATAGCAGAAAAAAAACAAAATGTACTAAAAGCTATGAATGACAGGAAATTGTGGAGAGCCATGACTGTCAACATCTTGATGCATAGAAGAAGACAAAATATGTGAGAAAATATGGAAAGAGCATGAAAACCAGATGTACACAAAGAGAATGCACAAATCTTGTCTGAAGTATGTGCAATGGACATTTGGAATCAGTTACATGCTCAATGCCACTTGATCCTAAATTGGAGAAATGACTGCCATCTGCCCAGAAGTGGCATTCAATCAATATATATATATATATATATATATATATATATATATATATATATGTGTGTGTCTCTCTCTCTCTCTCTCTATATATATATATATATATATATATATATATATATATATATACACCGAGTGTAATAGCAAAATTGTCCAAATTGTGTAACAACATGGAATCATTGTCCATCCACAAAATGTTTAATATCTAAAAAAAAAAACTACTAAACTAAATGAGTTTCTTAAGATGTTTAGCCATCTTGATACCATTTGTCATAAGAATCACTGAAAAAGCCTTTGAGATATTTAGCTAAAAAGAGAACAAGCTAAAATTTTTTTTTTTTGACCCACTGTCTTTCCAAATGAGCAATGGTGAGAGAAAAAAGACCATTCAGGCCTTCAGTAATGGTACCAACATTCATACTCTGAAGTCAATTCAAAAACCATCAAGAGAATGGTGAATAAGTTTAAAAAAGAAGGAACAGTAGAGAAGAAAACTGGATCAAGAGGTGACAACAGGAAGAGGGATCAACATTTCAAATTAGAATTAAAGAGATCAATTAGAAAAGATCCGACTCAATTCATAAGACATTTGGCACATGAGAGAAGAGTTTCAGCTATGACAGTCCAAAGAGCAGTGTGAAAATGAAATCATGTGGGAAATGTGTGAGGCACTTTGTTACTCCAGGACAGAAATAAGGTTGGAGTAGACAAAGATCATCTTGAATAAGTTGGAAAATGGTCTTGGAATAATATATATATATATATATATATATATATATTTGAACTTTATTTCAATACTTCATAAGCTATCCAATCCTTCCAATCCTTAGCTATGATTAATTAATGATGAACATGTCATTTTCATTTATGATTTATTTAATGACAATTCTTCTGTTAAGCTTGGAAAGTAATTATACATTCTTACTACTCAAAGTAGCGTCCAATAATACTAAGAAAAAAAATTCCAGAAAGATATCTTTAATCTTTTCTAAGATACAACCTGCAGCTGATGTAGGCTGACATAATAAAATAGATGACATTCTCTTTGAAGTGCCCCTGATGTGAGTGAAATTAGATACATGGAACTATTTGGGAGCCACTGATGGCTGTGCATGCATGAAATCACAAGTCATCATGACCGAGGTTTGGAGCATACTGGCTTTTTTCAGACTGTTGATCACACCAGATAATGCACTCTCTCCCAGAAACTATGACTAAGATCCACTCAGCATAATTACAGTATAAGCCACACAAGAGGGCTCTGCAAGTGCTGAACAAACACAAATGTGCCTGAGCAGAAGTCTGAAAGAGATTGGCTAGCTGCCCTAGTAGACAAACATAATTGGGTACAAGCAGCCACCCATTATTTTTCAGATATAAATTCTATCTTCTAGATAAAGGCTCAAATTAATGAAAAATTTTAAATTTCTAAGAAATCTAATTCAAATATTTTAAAGAATAATAATTTGGGTGGAGGGGTCATAATCATGCCCTAAGGATTTAAGATTAAGTCTAGAAGGTAAGCAAATTTTTTTTTACCCTCTTGTGCCTCCACTAAAATTCCCAAGAGCCACTCAAGGTAGAGGGTTACTGAATGGATTGTGCAAGGATGTAAAGGGAGAAGATAAGAAGTGTATATTGTGAGGATATATAAGATAGATAAGGGTTGACCCTAGATTTAAAGTGGTTAAGTTAATAGTGATTGAGGAAGCATCCTCTTGGGAGTTTTTCTTCAAAGTAACAATTATAGGGAAGATACTGTGACTGGAACTTTCTTCTTACCAGAATACAGAGGGAAAGAAGATGAATTGACCCAGCCTAAGTGGCATGGCCTGATAGTTTGACCTGATGGAAGTAAGGAATATAGTTTGTATGAACCTTTTTTTTTTAATCATTACACCCTGAGCAAGGTAAGAACGCTGCTCAGAAGCAGGGGGCTTACTGAGTGTGGGAGAATATAAGAAAAAAAAATATTATTTAGGAGTGAAAACAATGAAAGAACAGGAATTAAGAAAACAGAAGATAACAATTGACATTGAATTTAAGTTTTTGAAGATCAAACTTGGCTGGAAAGCAAGAAGCCAGAAGAGAGTTCCACAAGCAAGAAGTATGAGAAAAGAAACTGTTAGCAGAGAACTTATGATTTTGCCTTGAAAATAGCAACATAGTTCTAAGTGGTTAGCAACTTTTTGTCTGTAGGAAATGAGTTGTAAGATAGAAAATAATTCATGATTTGGTAAGTGAAAGTGTTACTTACCTAAAAAAGATTAAAAAGATTTATTTATATATTTACCGTTTTCAAATGATCATATAACATAGAAATTCCTTTTTTAGCTTCACAGTCAGTAAATTTTTAAATATTCATATTTTGCTGCTCCATGTCCTTTCTGACGCCATCTCCTTACAGTGTCAAATTTACTGTCATAATCTTATTTTATACTAAAGGGAAATGATACAACCCATCTTCCCAGAAAAATGTTACAAAATGTCTATTTTTATGATTTAAAAGCAATCTTTTACCAAACTGAATCCCTTTATTCAATTTTCAATTTTAATGTATCAATGAATAAATATGTCAGTGGTAACAAAAGTTACATGTTTTGTCTTAATTTTTGTTTTATTTGCTTTCCAATCTGTGTGAAATTAAAATTAAAAAATCTAGTTAAATCTATCAATAAATTATAATTACTATAAATATTAAAGTGAATATGAAAATGTTAAATTAAGAGTAAATGAAAAGTAAAATTAAAACTAAATTCCAAAAGTGTTCTAAAATAAAAATAAAAAATAATAGTTCAGCTCAAAACTTATCAATGGTGAAGACTATTAAAAATGACAGACATTTTGTGTCAATTAATTTTAATGGTCGAATTTTCCAAGTTACAAATAATCCTTTTTGGACAAGGGATAAATTCTATCAGAAATCATCTGAAGTTCATTTAAGAAGAAAAGTGCAAGAAATATGGTCCAAGCCTTTTGGCTTTCTTAAATCATCATTAGGTTAGGTAGAGACAACTGGTGAGTTTAGTAAAATTTTGAAATGGTATAACAACGTTACTTTTAAAATAAGCTGTTATAAGTATGTGATGAAAGTGTGTGGTATGCATTTTGGGAACTAAAGTTGTAGAACTAAAGAGTGTTGTATCATAAGCAAGGTGTGATGTGTGCTTATATATATATATATATATATATATATACTTAGAAAAGTCAATCATTAAAATAAATTAACACAAAATGTCTGTTGCCTTTAACATTATTATTTTAATATTACTTGCCTTAAAGAACATTTACTGCCTAAGTAACAGAATATATATATATATATATATATATATATATATATAAGCATTTCACCCCTAAGCAAGGCGGGAAGCCACTAGGACGCAAGGGGTTACAGAAGATTTGGAGCAAGATCAGATAGGAGTGATAGAGGAAAGGATGGATGAGGAGAAGGATAGTGGATAGATCAAGGCAACTGGAGATGTCGATTGAAATTACATTTGAATAGTTGGAGCAACATCGGTATTTAGTCATAGTCACAATTAAATAATATTAAATAGACTGCCAATAATTGGGGCTTAATTCAAACCCAAAGCTCAAGTGGAACTTGTATATAAGATCCATCACTAAAAAGGTTGGAAAAATGGCTAGTTCCATGTACCACTCCAGTAAGTACCTCACTCCTGCTTTCCTCTACTTTTACAAGAGCAAGATTAGACCAAAAATAGGGATTACTGTTGACATATATGGGTGGGAGTTACCAGTCTTCACTTTCCACTCGCAGTACAGTTCAAAATTGTCTTCGCATCTTTGCAGGTGACAAATTATTTTCCACTCTACAACCCCTTTTTCCCAGATAAGACATTGCAAGCCTCTCACTCTTCTATCGCTATTTCCATGAGGAGATCTCAGATGAACTACAATCCTTAGTTTCACTAGTTTTAGCTTTCGCGGTTAAATCCCACTATGCCACAAACATTACAGCGAATCACCCTCTTTCCTTTGTATTCCTCTGGTGAGGTAAGTTCCAGTCAAGCAGCTTCTTCCCACAAACCACTGCCTTGTGAAACCAACTGGCAAGAAGTTGCTTTCCCTAATCCCTACAATCTTAACATGTTCAAGTCTTGGGTTAACCATTATCTTACGCAGATATCTGCATAAGCTGTACCACTTATTCTGTAACCCTCTGCTTCTGAAGTGTCATGAATACAAAAACTGTCAAAATGTGAATTACAGCCTAAATGGATTTGTGTATAACAATAATTCTTATTTCAAAAAATTAAATGGAAATAATAATTTATTTGGTAAAGACAAACTACAGTATTATCAGATGAGGCTTATACCAAAATACGTTACTCATTTTTTCATGCATCAAACAATAAGAATAGACAACTGAGCCATGATCAAGGCATGACTTGCATTCTTGCTATAATCATTCTATAATGAAAGGAAAGTTAATCTGGGAAAACTTTAACAAAAAATCAGAATGAGATAAGAAACCATTTCTAACAAATTTATCAATTTAATAATTTCAAAATTTATAAATAATCAAGTTATAAAAATTTAGCATAGGAAATTGAAAATAGAATAGACTGCATGGCAAATTGCTACAAACACAAGACATTCACTTGAAAACTAGAGTCATGTTCTTAAATAGCATTTTCACCTTGAGTCTTTCATAAGGATGTCATGCATGGTGCCAAAACCTGTTCAGAAATATCTAGTCTGCTGCATACAACTGTTTTCTAAGATCAATGGTTAAAAATGGATTTAAACGAGTGAAGGCTGTAGGTCTATGTTTCTTTGAACCTCAAGGACTGGTGCTACAGAATCACAAATAAATAACTTTACCAAATAACAGAAAACTTGAGGATATTCAACAACAATATCTAAAATGCATATCACATGAAAACTTGAAGAGAAAATAATGATATAATCATGATGCTAACATTCCACACTACTTCAAATAAAAGATGAAGAAAGAAACCATTATCAATACTGAAAAAAGTGATAAAAGATTTTAGTTCAAAATTCCAATATATAACACCTGAAGAAGGCTATGATAATGACAAGTTGACAGCAAATGTTGTGAATATTATAATAAAGAGTAGGACAACAGTGTAAACAATATAGATTGTGTAAATAATTACAAAATCTCATCTCAGAAATATAGACAGATATAATAATATAGTTTAAATTAGGTGTATTCCAGCATCATGGGCACTTTTGCTTTCTGGCCATGAGACCTCGGTTCAAATCTCACCATGGTCAATTTGTCAGGAAAGTGACTTCTTGATATTACCAGTCTAGAGAAGGTGATCCTAGTGTGGGACAACTTTGGTAAGTGTCTGAAAACCATGCCACAGGTTGACCCAAGCTTTGTGAGTGAAATTGGGAAGATGGAGCCGTTGGTGGCTGTGCTTGCATGGATGAGGGTTTGAGTGTGCTAGCCTTGTTAAGCCTGTTGATCATGCTAGATAACACGCTCTCTCCCAGAAACTGTAACTAAGATCTGCTCGACACAGTTGCAGTATGAACCACAGGTGGGTACTGTAGGTGGTGAACAAACATAAATGTGACTGAGCAAGCGTCTGCAATAGGGATTGGCTAGCTGCCCTAATAGACTGGAATCCTCAGATTCGAGTTTTACATTTCCGTAGCAATAATTCTCCCGAAATACATTACAGATGATTTATGATAAAAATGTCTTACAAACAATTAAAAATTAATTGCAGATTATTTACTGCAAATAACTGAATGTAAATAAGCAAAGGAAATATTCAGACAGAATTCTTTGTTAACATAATATTTTTCAGTGTTATTTTAATCAATGATGTCTTTAGTTTGCAGCTAATTTCTTCTGAAGGTAATATTATTACAAATGATAGTAAAAAGAATCATCATAATTTTGTTTAATACAATTACTTTTATTATATTTCATAATCTTTATCAATATGAGATTAAAAGACATTAAAAAACCATCATCATTGGCATCATGCTGAGACATAAAATTGTGAATTTGATTTTTCCGTTATTGTTTTTTTGTCATTTAAACAGATTTGTAATTTTTATTTGCTTCCTTTTTATCTTTGTTCCATTTGATTCTGTTTATATTTTGTTTTATTTTCCCTGTCTGTAGTAAACAATGACATTCACTTTCATTCATAATGTTTTAAGGACAATGAGAAAGATTAAGGTTATTACAAAGGTGAATATTTCAAATTGAATAAAGGGTACAGTGGATCCTTTACCTTGGGGTTGAAAAGTTCTTAGCCTACCCAGCTTCCCAGATCTGATGACCAAACATCATTTATTTTTATTTACATTATTTAAAGTCAGACAAAAATCCTCATGTTTGTTGTTATTATCACAATTTGGTGGCACAGTAATTGTGAGTTCAATCTTTGAGACATGCAGCACCGATTCAAATTCACTGGAAACATGTCTTGCAATAACTCTTATTCAATTTCTATAAACTCCCTGAGGAGTATGCAGCAACATTTCTCAGTTTGATAGATTTTGCTTTTGCAGTTTGCATAGCAAGTACTCAGATTTTACAAGGTGGAATTATTAGCCGCATACCCAACCAGTTTGAATTCAGAGTTGTGCTTCTTTTAGACTGGTTACCAACTATGATTAAACATCTCAGTCTTCCCAACTATTTAATCCATAGCTGGGAGGAGAAGAAATGGGTTCATGCCTTTTCCAAGGGTATTTGCATATAAGTAAATTCAGTGAACTTGACTGGAATTCAAACTCAGCTCTCTGATTTCACATTTTGAGACAGTATCCATTACACCACCTGAACTTTCCTAGCAATAACTGAGCAGAGATAATTTTTTTAATCATTACTCCCACAAGCAAGGTGATAATGCTACAAAGACACAAGGGGCTATTGAGTGAAAAAGAATGAGAACATTTTAAAGACTGATCAGTCTGACAAGGTCAGAATGGCAGCCAATGTCCAAAACGACCTTCAGTCCATTGTTAACTAGAGCAAAAGATAGCTTGTTAATTTTAATGATTCCAAAACTAAACTTCTCCCCATTAATCATCTGAGAGACCACTCTCTGCCTTCCATCAGCATGGCTGATGCAAACCTCCAGGACTGTGACTTGTTGCATCTTCTTTGGCTAACATTCTCAGCTGAAAGTGGAAAGTGCATTAAGTGCATTGATAGGTCAACTGCCAGGAAAGTCTGTTCACTGTATTGTTCGACATAGGTTTTCTCTCCAGAATCTATCTTACATATCTGTAAGTTTACTATTTGTCCATGCTTAGAATATTGCTGCCATATATGGTCTGGTGCCCTACTATTTACCTAGAGCTCCTTGATAAATTTCAAAGAAGAATCAGCAATATTATTGGTCCTGATTTGGCATCTCGGCTTCAGTCACTTGCCCACCATCATAAGGTTACTACAAATAGTTTCATGGTAATTGTTCAGATGAGTTCTTTGCCATGGTACCTAGACTTCATGAATTTAAGTATAGTACTAAACTAGTGTCAAGATCTCATCAATTGACAGTTGAGCTGGCTAGATGTATCCCTAAGTTCTATACTAACAGTATTTTATCTCATACTTCTTGCTTGTGCTTTCCAGACAACTTTAATCTGCAAAAATTTAAATGCAACATCAATCACTATCTCCTATCCTCTTGATTACTCTTTTCTCTTTCCACTCATTATTAATGGTTCTGTTTCTAATTTCTCCACACCCTGTAACCACTTGTGTTTTAGTGGCTTTTCTGTCTTGCATGGGTGATACCAATTAAAAAAAAATAAAAAAAAGATAGCAATTGAGATTGTAGGTAGCAGGGAAGCAAGAAACCAAAATAGAGTTCCAAGAGGTGACCTAGTTGTCAAATTAGTAGTCTGTTTAAATTTATATCATCAAGGTACTAAGTAAGTGAGCTCATTAGAATAATTACCATGGAAATATTTATAGAAAAGACACAGAGACCTCACATTATAGTGGTAGAAAAGTGACTGAAATTGAGATGACACATTATGACCAATAACACTACAGACTTTTCTTTGGATTTTGTTGAGAATCTTGAGATATAGTGCAGGAGCAGACAAGACATGGCAGCAATATTCAATGCATGGATGAATGGTTGATTTATAAGCATGCAAGATGGATTCTGATGAAAAAAATTGTCTGACATGACACAGTGAACCAACATTCTAGCATTAAACCTAGCAAAACATCAACTAAGTAGTTGGTAATACAAAAAGAAAAGAATGAGTCAACTGGATATTGCTCCTCACTCAACCAAGGAAATTAAAATATTGTGCATATTAGTTAAAAAATTAGAAAAATGAGTAAAGAAAATACACACATGATAAATTGACACAGGTACATATCGATAAACAGATCCAACTAAATCTTAAGGATTGATTGTTAGAACTTTGTGTGATATGTTTATAGATATACATATTATTTACATTATTTACATTTGGACTATTGTCCTCATCTTTGTTGTTATAATCACAATGTTTCAACTGTTGTGCCCTTTGAAATACTGTGATAACAACGACAAAGATTAGGACAATAATCCAAATGTAAATAGTGTAGACAATGATAACTCCTCATACCAGAAATTCAGACAGAAGATATACCCATGATAATATGTGTATTTTCTTCCTCATGTTACCCTTTTTTTTTAATCAAGTTCTGACCAATGAGGGTTGATAACTGGTTTGCTCATTCTATCATATTTTTTATCACAACGTTTTGGCCATTGTATGCTCCGGCCTTCTTCAGGTGGTTGGAATGTCAAACTGAACCCTTTATTTCACTCGCTGGGGTACACTGTTCTAGTACCATGTGCCATGTCTAATGGGTGTCAGTTATCAGGGAGCACAGTGGATAAAGGCGTTGGTTAGATCCAGTGACAGAAGAGTTGTGAGTTCAATACCTGGTTCAGGTGGTGGAGAACTTGGAGAGGGGAATTAACAGGAGATAACTGATATCCATTAGACACGGCACGTGGAACAAGAACAGTCTACCCTAGCGAGAAAAATCAAGGGTTCAGTTCGACATTCCAACCAGCTGAAGAAGGCCAGAGCGTACAATGATTGAAATGTTGTGATAAATATGGCAACAAAGATGAGGACGATAGTCCAAAAAATGTAAATAGTGTACATAATACCGCATCTCAGAAATATAGACAGATATCATATTTTTGTTTTTCATTTTGCCAACTATTGTAGTTGTAGTTTTCTTCTTGTCCCTTCCATTAAATTTGTAGGAAAAGAAACTCGTTTTGAACTGGGAATAAAATCAGAAGAACAGATCAAATTCCACTTATATTCAATGTACTTATCTGAAAATGATTTCCTTAATATTCCCTACTTAAACAGTGTTAAAAACTTGATCCTTACATATGTCAGTGACAATGAAATGTCACAGATTAAAGTTTGAAGAATGATGAAATATATTTAACTCAACTGATATTGAGGCATTGACATCTTTATACTGGCTTTTACAGAACCAATGAATGTAGCCGTCTCTTCTACTCCAATAGCTTCATGTCTCACACCTCTCGCCTGTGGAACTCCCTTCCCTATTCCAGTTTCCCTGAGAGCTATAATCTCCAACTATTCAAATGTAATGTCAATTGAAATCTCCAGTTGCCTTGATCTATCCACTATCCTTCTCCTCATCCTTTCCTCTATCACTCCTATCTGCTCTCAGTCCAAATCTCCTGTAACCACTTGCGTACTAGTGGCTTCCCACCTTGCTTGGGGTGAAACACTTAAAAAATTAAAAAAAAAAAAAAAAACTTCTTCTATGTGCTATGTGCTATGTCCCTTCAGGACATGGGCAATCATGGCTCTCCCCAACTTCCTATCCTTTGTAGCTTTTAGTAAGCTTTGTCTTTTCATCAGCCCTTCCAATCCTTGTTGTGTCATCCACGTACACAAACTTGTTAGATACGCTATTCACTGTTTCCCTTTGTCCCCTCTTGTATTCAGTATGTCCTGTGAGTGTTAATTTTTCCAAGCCCTGTTTATCCCATTATGTGTCCTATAAGTTTCAGCTATATAACTTTTATTACAAGGATCCTTTTTGTTTCCATTATCCTTCTTTGTTGTTCAAATGTTCTGTCCTTGGTATTCTCAGTATCCATCTGTCAAACATCTCCCACCTCCTGCCTTTACCAACAGACAAGAGAATGTCATTGATTTGAGAAAACCTGCAGAGGAGAAGAGGAATATTTCTATAAGAAAAGTTTCCTTTCCTGAATTTCTTGAAAATTAATAGTGCTTTATTTGTTATTCAGAAGATATAAATTCTTAAGTGAACCATTATTTAATGTGATGAATAATGTAATTTCCATTTTTTTTTTTTGCTTCTATACTATTTTAAACGTAATATCAGTCCTGCTCAGTTGAAGTGAATACTGGACAAACTCCTCCCAGATGAAGAAAAGACTTTAAGCAAGAAAAATTTTGTTCTTCAGAAAGATTCTGAGAATACTCTAGACGAAGCACAATTAGCAATGACAAAATTTTAGAGAAAATGGAATCAAAAAGGACACTTATTGTTGTAGCATGCCTACAAACAATAATGGGCATGCCCTCATTCATATAAATACAATAGTAAATACTGTATGTTGGTCTGCAGTTGGAGATTAAATGTGGAATTCACTTGACTCCCTTCTAGCAGTTGACTACTACTTCTACATGCTGCTGGCAAATCTTATAAGTGTTGTTCATGTCCTAAGCATTATCGTTCATTACCAACCTTCGTGTGATTATTCTATTCAGTAGCCTTCCCTAGGTTACAACATTTTGGTGACGAGGACGAGATAAAATTACAACACTTTTACTTAACATCAGGAAGAGATAGTTGAACTTTCTATATCACATAATAAGGAAAGAGGGCTTAGAAAATTTCACACAGCACATACTGAAGTCAAAATGGGACAGAGAAAGCAGTGCAGAGCCACAAAGGACAATTAATTGTGGAGGGCTATGAATGCCAACATCCTGAAGGGGCAGGGCTCATAAAAGAACATACCTATATCATCAAAATGTGATAAAAATAATTGTCAGTTAGCAATTGTGCATGTGTCTATGTATATAAGCATTAAATATAACAGAAAGGCTTACAAAGTTCAATAACTCAGCATTTAAAGGAAACACTTGTGCACAAAGTCACTGATTAGATGGATATTAGTTGAAAATACATCTATATTACATAAAAACAATGATAAACAAAAACTAAAAAATCCTTGAAGCCCTTTATGTAACAGAATTAAATTCCCAAAAAAATAAAGTCAACTATGAATAAGCAACAAAATCCTTAAATGCTTATAAAATAAAAAAAATTATATATATGTATGAGCAAAAAATGGAAAAGTTACTTCACTGGGGGAAACAAAGAAAAAAATCCAAAAATACATGAACTTTGAATGCTGCACAAGCAGTAAAAAGAAACAGTTGAAATGTTTTGAATTTACAAAAACACATATACATTCACACAGACAACTTAAACCCCTGAAGATGGTCTGATAAAGATTGAAAGTATTTGGGAAAAATAAATACTATTTGAAAGAAAATGTTGCTATTTTCATAAACAACTTTCTAAAGCTGCCAAGAAATTAATGTGTGAACTGAAAAGGATCACAACAAAAACTAATCGAACAATTTTGTCACATATAAAGAGGAGACCTGAGAGGTAACAGAGATGTGGTTCTCAGAAAGATACTGAGAATATCACGGATTGAGTATGTAAGCAACAAAGTTTTAAGGAAAATGGAAACAAAATGAATGCTTATAATTAAAATCAAAAGAGATTGTTGAAATTTTGGGAACAAATAATGAAAAATGTGGGCTTGAAGAAATTGCTACTCAAAAGGACATTGTGAAAGAAAGGATAGAGAGAAACAATAAGTAGCCAACCTAATGAGTTTGTCTAAATGAACAGAGACTGCTTAGAGCTACAAAGGATAGAAAGTTGTGGAGGACCATGATTGCACATGTCCTGAAGAGACATGGTATATAAACGAGAAAGAAGAATTACAAATTTATAAAAACTAAAGGAAACAAAGTTTTTTAATTTTCCATGAGAAAATTTTACCCCCAAAATAGACAAATTGATTTTAATGATACAGAAATGGATGGTTGGGAGACAGGAATGATATGAGGTAGTATTTGTAATTATTGTTATTTTTATTATTATATTAATTGATAAATATTGTGCAATTAATAAATTGAACTGAATGCCCTCAGATGTTTTCTTGGTAAAAAAAAAAACAGAAAAAAACAGAAAAGAAAATTAAAACATGACGTTAAACCAGGAAAAAAATAGCTTGAAAAAAAAAAAGTCAAGTAATTTCTCCAAAAATGACAATTTTCAGTCTGGCATTATTTTGTAATGCCTGTTTGGAGGAGAGACTTTGTAAATCACAGATACAAAAATAATAGTATCACCTTCGAACAATACTCGGTCAGACGCCACTAATTCCCATATATATATATATATATATATATATATATATATATATATATATATATATATATGAAAAATTTCTCAAAGTTAACCTGTAGAAAAAGACAATATTTATAAATGTAAAAGACAATAGGAAAACTGTAATGGTAGCCGATGCATTTTGTCTAATGTGGACTTTTTCAAGGCAAAAACAAAATGAATTTATTAAACCAAATAACTAATAATAACAAAACAAAATGTCCATAGCAACTGGAAGAATTTAGAGAATGCTATTTTTATACTGTTAACTGAAAATTACGTCAAGTACTGTCACCTGTGGAGATATTGTTTTTATTGTTTTGTTAACAGTATGAAAATAGCATTCTCTAAATTCTTCCAGTTGCTAAGGACATTTTGTTTTGTTATTATTAGTTATTTTGTTTAATAAATTCATTTCCTTTTTGCCTTGAAAAAGTCCACATTGGATAAAACGCGTCGGCTACCATTACAGTTTTCCTATTGTCTTTTATTTATTTATATATATATATATTTCCTTTACCCATCACGTGATCTAATTATTTCCAGATGAGGTCAACTCTGCTTGCTCTCTGGCGACCCATGTTCAAACTCAAGTGTCAGTAGTGACACTTTATTCCTATATAACATATTATTTTTTATTTTATTTTTTAATTGGTATCACCACAAGCAAGACAGTACAGCCACTAAGACACAAGTGGTTGCAAGGTGTGGAGAAATTAGAAACAGAAATGTTAGTAATGAGTAGAAAGAGAAAAGAGCAATCAGGAGGACAGTAGATAGCAATTGACATTGAATTTAAGTTTCTGCAGATTAAAGTTGGCTGGAAAGCATGGAGCTAGAAGTGACTTCTACAAGCGAGGAGTGTGAGAAAAAAAAACTGTTAGCATAGAACTTATGGCTCTATCTAGCCAGCTCAACTGTCAGTGGATGAGATCTCGACACTAGTCTAGTCTAAATTCATACAGTCTAGCTACCATAGTGAAGAGCTCATCTGAACAATTACAATGAAAGTATTTATAAAAAGACACAAATACACAACTATATGGTGGTGGGCAAGTGACTGAAGCCGAGATACCAAATCAGGATCAATAATATTGTTGATTCTTCTTTGGATCTTATCAAGGAGCTCTAGATTTTTAGATATGCAAGATAGATTCCGGGGTGAAAAATTGTCTTGCACGACTCAGTAAACTGATTTTCCTAGCAGCTGACCTAGCAATGGATTGAATATAGTCTTTCCACTTTCAGATGAGAATGTTCAAATCACTTTCCTGGAGGTTAGCATCAGCCATATTGATTGAAGGCAGAGATGGGTCTCTCAGATTATTGTTCCTGATTTTTCTTAACAAAAAGTATAAAAAATAAATTAGAAAATTTTATGATGTAAAAATTTTGTGCTGCAATTCAAAAATAAAATGTCTGAATTTTTTTCCCCCTTTCAAAAAAACAAAAAACAAAACTTTCATTCGTTTTTAAATAATCATACTGATAATTTATTTTTTTGCACTTCAAATAATATATCTTTATTATTATATCTAAGGATTCCATAATATTTTATATTTATCTCATTTTTTAGTGTTTAAAAATTAAACATTTTTTTCTTGCCTCCAACTTTATGATTATGTTACTCAGCAAAGTGCAGGAATTGTCTAGACTGAGTGTTATGAAAATGTATTATTCTAATGTTATATTTTAAACTCAATTTTAAACTCAATATCTCAAAATGTGTGTGTGTTCATGTGTATATACAGTAGCACAAGTATGTGTAAATCATTTGGGCACAACACAGACATATTAATATATATATATTACATATGTGTATACAAAATCACATGCAGACAATGTCTTAGGGGAATAAAATCAGCTCTCCTTTTAAAATATAGATTACTTTTTTTATTTAAATTTGGATGTGAGTCCAATGGAATGGTAATTGATGTAAGACAATTTGGAAAACTTTTATTTTGACAGCGCCACCAGAAAAATGGATTTTATTTCAACTAAATCTACGTTGGTGAGAAAGACTATGAATCATATCATTTATATAAATGCTGATCTTGTTTTAATACTTTAACTGTATTGTTTTTGAAGTAAGATTTTCATAATTTTAAGTCAAAGAAGCATTGAAAGTGTTCATGATTCATGAATTGCTCATGATTAATATACAACCTGACTTCTACAGTCTATCACCTGATGTTTGCCTTTTTTTTTTTTATTAATATTGACTCAATACAAGGGACGAGTGCCACTCAAGGTAGAGAGTTACTGAATGATGTTGTTGTATGAGCATTAGAAAAAGAAGTTAAGTGCAGTTTATGAAATTACATAGGTGAGATAACAGTTAATTGTAGACTTGAAGAGATTATGTATGAATTTGTTCTACAAACTAGCACTTCTTAGGAACATCTGAATGGAACCTATTTCTTACTAATGGAATACAGATGTAATAAAGATGATTCATCCGGTATATATGGCATAGCTGGTCTTAGCTGTAATGTTTTGTACATAATGATTTCCTGATACAAATCCTACTAATTAACCCATAGTGGATTCATACTTTTTCCAAGGTTATTTACATGTAAATGATTATAATGGATCTGACTGGAATTAGAACTCTGCTCTCCAATTTCTAATTCTGAGCCATTATCTATTACACCACCCATACATTCAAATTTACTGTACCTGGAATTTCAAAGTGGTCACCTATCCAAGTACTGACCAGGATTGATGCTGCCTAACTTTAGTGATTGTGCAAGAACCATGTTTCAATGTGATATGGCTGCAAATCAGAACTGGTGGAACCAAGGAATGTAGCATGTCAGAACATTTACCATGGGAATGGTGATGAAGTAGTGAGAGACTTGAAATGTTTCGTCTGTGGAAAAGGGTTGTGACTCTTTTTATTTCATGTTAAAAAAATTCCCCTAAACAGAAATTACATGACACCAAAACAGAATCCATTTTACTAAACTTGTTAACGTGGGCATAGCCATAGAAAGTAGTACCCATAGCAATGCACTAAAAACTACACACCTATCTAAACATTTGATACTCTACTAAAGTGTAAATTAGACCTATATTTTTAAAAGTACCAGAAGACTATCTTTTATTTCAATATTCTTGCATTATCTCAAACTATTGTTCTCATCTTGGTTGATATAGCTGTTATTATAGACACGTTTCGGCCAATACCCTTTGGTCATCATCAGGTGTCTATTTATCTTGTTATATTTTATTTGAAGCACATTTAAATTTTGACAGTAGAACAAACATTCTTTTATGAAACTATGACAACACAATATTTTTTTACTATTGTTTACTCAAGAGCCACTCAATGTAGAGGGTTACTGAATGAGGTTGTTGTAAGAGTGTAAAGGGAGGAAGTGTTTCTTATGTGGATATGTAGGATACATAACAGCTGATTCTTGACTAGATGAGGTTAAGATTGTAGGGATCCAGGAAGCAGCCTCTTCGAGTTGGTTCAACAAATTGACAGTTCTGGAGAAGAAGCTACCTGAGTGGAATTTCCTCCTTACCAAAGGAATGTAAAGAGAATGAGGATGAGTTGGTGCTGTGTATATGATATGGCAGCTCCTAGCTGTGAAGGTCTGAACTGGTGGAACTAAGGAATGTAGCTAGTTTGAACATTTGCTATGAAAAGAGTGACAGAGTTGCAACAGGCTAACAATATTCCATCTATATGAAAGGGATTGGAGAGTAGAAAATAATTCATGATTTGGTAACTAACCTCTAAGGAATGGGGCCCATCTGAACTTTTATCATGGAAAAAGTGTTAGAGTAGCAAGAAGGTAGCAGTTTTTTGTTTGTGGAAAAGTCGTTGCAGGGTGAAAAATAATTATCACAAAAACAAAATCTTTTATAGTCCATGACATAAGACTATAGGAAAACCGACTTTAATTGTTCTTTACATTTTTAATTGAGATCTTTTAATAAGGAAATATGCACAAGAACTCAATCTTTTAACACGTGACATTACAAAACCATTGTTTAGTGTTTCACCTTGAATATAATACATGACAAGATGAATATTATTAATAATATTTTAAATTTTCCATTAAGAAATTATGAAAGGATGTTGGAACCACCAGAATATTTATTTTAATAAGCTAATTCACTGACACTAAGGAAAGGGCTGGTTATGTCTAAGACTTCACCTCTGCTTTCATTTTTCAGTTACAACTGCTCAACAACAAAAAAAGCGTTGCAGGCAAATATGGTTTGTCATCTAGAATGTTGCAGATGATTTAGTTATTAAAGCTTTATTAATGAATATTACACAACAAACTATTTGTTCAGTGTTTATTGGCATTGTGATATTCCTCTGAGATCTCAACTGGTACTCATAACATGTGCTTTACTTTATGACATTGCTTGTTAAAAACATAAAAACCATTATGAGTGCATTTCCTTTTGCCATTTCCATTAAAATGTTGGCTATTTTGGCTGAAACAGCTACCAGTCTTTGAAAAAATGCTGAATGTTATTATTTAAATAATCTTGGAGCCACATGGCGGGTGCTAAATTGTCTGATACCAAATATGAGAATGCCAAAATATCCTGGATAGTATTATTTCTTTGAAACAAAAGGTTTTGGAAGAATCTTGAATACATCCTTTTCTAAGAATTTGCAAGAAACTTAAATAAATAATTTTCTCAACTCACTCTTAAAATGTATGACAAAAGTGATGGAAAGGAAAAGAATCTAAATAAAATTGGCTATATAAAAAGAAAAAAATTAAATTTAAAATTCCCAGCATCCCTCATTTGTGTGAATGTATAATCACATCAACATAGCAAATTTACTCCAATGAAGTCCTAAAGGATGAAATGTGTCACAAGAAAAGTTATCCACTTTGTCATACTTTTTTTCCAATATTGTTCTTGATATATATATATATATATATATATATATATATATATATATATATATATATATATATATATATATATTCCATATGTCCATGTAGTGGAGTTAAACAGTTTTGTAAGCATGCTATGTTTCCATATCTGTCTTGCTTCTTAGTCATTGCTTAAGGTAAAAAAAAAGTAAAGAAAAATCTTGTTTTCTTTTTCTTATTCATAAATCTTAAATAAATATTTTCTTTTTGGTTTTTGTGTTTTCCTCATTTCAATGAGAAATAATAATAACACATTTTCAAATAACCATTAAATTCTCTTCTGTACTGCTTCTCTTTCTCATCAAAAAAGATAAGAAAAAAAAAATTCAAAGAACTATTGAATCTGACTTCTTTCTGTTTCAATAATACACAATAATAAGGAATTTTTCAATTTTTTTTTTCTTTTACCAAATATACATTCAACTCACTTCCATCTTTGCTTCCAGCACATCCTACCATTGTTTTGAAAAGAAATAACTTTTGTTTACATTTGTAAATGCAAAACCTGCTGGCTCAAACTTATAAACTCTTAACAGATGAATGACTCTGATTCACATTTCAACCCGTACAATAATAAAAGGTAACCTAAGGCATCTTAGCTTTCCAACTGTTTCTATACTTTTGTCTTTCATTGATTTGTGGAAGAAACTTCATATTTTCTCTCTTCCGAATGATGAAGGCATAATGAAAGACTTGAACCTTCAATCCCTGAAACCACACAAAAGACAATTGTAAATATTGAAGTTGGCCGATGGTTAAAAATGTCATGCACACACTGAGACACAGACATTTAGAATTGTAGATGATGGAAGCTTCATTCGGAATGTTTAAAAATAATTAATATTAGGTTGGTGCAAAAATAATGTCGTTTTCTCACATAGTAACTTATGTGAGAAAACGACATTATTTTTGCAACTATCTAATATTATTACAACCAATTAGTACTTGTTTTCTTTCTTGCTGTTACAAACATTATCATTTTTATTTTTTTGTCATGATTGTTATTCCATCTTTTCTTTAATATTTACATTTACTGTGTTTTTGCACCAAAATTAAAAAAAGGCCAAAGCAATAACTAGATTGTAATAAGATAAACTCTATAGTGATTCTGTTTGCAAGCATATATTTGTAGGTAGGAACAACTATAAACATGGGTCAAGAACTCAAAGGAGAACACCTTAAGTGAAACTCTAGTTACAAAAGATAAAAGTCAGCCTGAGCAAAGAAAGGTAAAAAAAAAAAAAAAAAAATTAAAAGAAAGTGATGACTGATGAAATTCTTGACCTCATGAAAGAGAGACAGTAGATAATGCCAAGAAATGGCACAGAATACCTGAGGATAAACAAAACCCGTCAGGAATAAGTAAAAATATTCAAAAAAGAAATGACTTAATGGGAAATGTGTACAGAGGGAAAACCTGCAGAATACAGATACAGAAGGTATACACGTTGAAATAAAAGTAAGACATAAAACATATTCTTCTTCAGTAGAATGAATAAAATCTAAAGAGGAAACAATCAAAAGACAAAAAGAAAAAGTACAACAGAGACAGAATGAATACACAGCATTTGTGAAAAAATACTTCCAAAATCTATATAAATTAAGTTTTGGTGAAATGAACAAATTAGATTCAAATTCAGACATGAGAACATATGCTATTAATTAATCTGTTTCAAACAACATAAAAAACATTTGAATTAAAATTATCAACCTTAAGGATGTAGGAGGCAAAAATTGTCACCATAGATTTCTCTCCCTTTGCATGCTGTAGGCGCATTCTGTTGCCTTGAGAGGGTTATTTTAAATAATCATTTGTCATCTGTTAACAAGTTGACAAGTGTTTATTTGATGTGCCTAGGGAAAGAATTCTACAGCAACAATTTTCGCATCCAATGTATTAAACGTTAATAAGATGTGACATCTCCACAGAGTGGATTCCAACTTAAAATTTAATTAATTATAACTTATGAAGATAAAATTACACAGTATTTAAAATATACATCAAATTATGAATCTGCATCGTTTCAACTTTAAACATGTATAGTTATTAGATAAGTATTATTTATAGCAATAAATATAATATCATTATATTATAATATGAGAAATATAATTATATAAATTATATTATAAATTCTATAATTGTAATTCTTGACTTCATGAAAGAGAGACAGTAGGTAATGCCAAGAAATGGCACAGAATACCTGAGGATAAACAAAAACGTTAATAGATTATATTATAAATTCTATAATGATATAAATATAAGCAATATAATTATTTTATATAATTATAAATTATAAATATAATATAATATTTATAGTATTAGTATCGTTATTATATTAGTATTATTTTATGCTCATCAAGTAACACATTTTAGAATTGAGTCAAGCAATTTCCTGTTAAATATTTGTGTGCATTTTGTGTTTACTATTACACACAAATAAAAGGACAATGTATCAAGTGGTCAGTCAGAGTCCAAGCAGTCCACAGGATAACACGAGTAGCAGCAAAATTGCAAGGTGAAGTCATTATGAAATCTTCTCGCATCTAGTCTATTCCCTGTTACACAAAAACTGTCTTCATAAGAAAAAACTGGATATAAAAAAAAAACACAAACAATTTTTGTGAAACACCTCAATAATTTCTGGAATATAAACATTTTGGATTTACACTTTATCTGCTTCTCCTTTCCCTCTTGTGGATGAGGTGGATATTTTTACAAAGCCAAATTTTCACTTCCTCAACCTTCCACAAATATGTAAGAGAGCACTTCTATGGCAGTAGAGGAGAGAAATCTACAATACATAAAAGCAGAGAGGAATCCATAATATTAAAACCGGAAGTTAGGTCAGTACTGACTAAGATAAAGAGAAAACAAACAGCAAGGCCAAATGAGATTGCAATAAAGATGTTGACAGCTTCAGGCAATATTAGTATGAATGTAATATGGCAGCGATGAAATACCATGGAATCTCAGTTGTCCACTCTTTCTAGCACTATCAATGAAACCAGGTACAAATGAATGCAAATTCCATTAAACAAGCAGCTTGATGAGGCACATAACTAATAATTAGGAATAAGAGAATTAGAAAAGAACAGTGTGTCTTTATTTAAAATACTAGAACAAGAAATGCAATTTTCATAGTCAGTATACTATCAGAGTGAGCAAAAAAAATTCACACATTTATACATATCTTTCATTGATTAAATAAAGATATTCAATAAAATACAACAGAAAGAACTCCTTAAAGTGTTAGGCAAATTTAATGTACACTGACTAATTGTTTTCTATGGTTAATCAACGCTTTTTGGTTATTTAAAGTCAAAACATTTTGAATTGTAAGAAAAATTACATATTTTAGGAGTGAATATTGCATTACCATCTATTTTGGGAATAATGATTTTTTCAAATACAAGACCTACTATTTAACCCATAGCTGGGAGGAAGGAGAAGATAGATCCATATCTTTCCCAAGTTATTTACTGTCACAGCTTCTTCAGAGAAGTGTCATTTACTCTTTTTTTTGGTTCTGTTTCTTTTTTCTATATTATCAATGCCCCCCCCCCCACCAAACAGTGTATGGTTTTGTGTACAACATATTGTTGTAAAAATTAAAATAAGCAATCATCTGGAGTTCAGGTATGGATTAATCCATTTTATATTGATTCCTATGGGGGAAATAGTTTTGGTTTATGAATATTTCAATTAGGGTCATGAATGGCCTTCAGAAACAAATTAAGTTCATGAACCAAGGTTCCACTGTATTGCCAATGTTAAGAATGAAAAGCGAAATAAATATTGTTGGCATATCAAATACCTTTTTTAAACAGTTGTTATCAACACCTGCCCACATTGTGTTTTTAATCTATTGTGCTAAGTGTATTTGCAATCTTGCTGTTTCAAATAAGAGGCTCTTTAAGCTGAGTAAATATTTTTGAAAATGTTTACTTGTGATATGACCTCCCCATATTTGTCTTTACTTTTTGTTCAAAATGTTTCTTATTATGCATAAGAAAATACAGTATATATGCCTTTTGAGATACTCTGTATAGGTAGTATAATTAATTATCCAAGCATTCACATTTCTTAGCACACAGTCAATTATTGGAATGAAGTAAGGGAAGCCATAGCAATAACTATATTCTTAGAAGTTCAACACAAGTTCAACAATTGTTATGTAGTAAACGTAAAACAGCCAAGACCATAACAGAGAAGAATGTAACAAAGAAGACATAAATTTCTCCACTGGGAGGAACAATTCAAATAGTGAATCTGATTCATTCTAGCTGAAGGAAGCTGTCAGATTCAGACAAATTTATTTAAGTAGTTACCTTGAAATGATACAAAGAAACTGAACCATATTTGCTGAGAAGCGAAATAAGATACAACTATTCTAATGTCAACTATTAAGAAATACTTCCCCCTAGAGAAACAAGCTATTATTACAGGGAAGCAATATTTAACTATAATTTTGTGATCTCTCTGAAATCTTCATCATCATCAACTTCTTCTTCTTGGCGTGTTCCTTCAGGATGTTGGTGATCATGGCTATCTTCAATTTCCTGTCCTTTGTAGCTCTTAATAAATGTTGTTATCTCTCCTAAACCTTGTTCTGCCATCCATTTATGAAGCTTGCTAGGTAGGTTATGTGTTGCTTTCCCCTGTCCCTGTTGCCTTCAATCTGTCCTGTGAGTGACAAATTTTCCTAGCTCTCTTTTCTCATTATGTGCCCTAGAAATTTCAGCTACCTCTTTCTGATGCTAACTCTAAGTGTCCTTTTTGATTCCATTTTCTCTAAAACTTTGTTGTTGATGACATGTTCAGTCCGTTCAGTCTCTTCATCTGCGAGGAGATTATCCAGCCTTCACTGTCATATAGGTGAACTGATATCATATCACAATTCAATATTTTTTTCTTAGTTTCTAACAAGATTTTCTTCTAGAAATATTAATAACTGAAAGAAGGACATTTTAGATTGAGTCATAAATAATTTCCTTTATTCTTAAAAAGAAATTAAGTATAATTACATTTTATTCTATTATATATTCACCATTATTTGTATTACTTATTTGCAGTAGAGTAATAGATAGCAAACAGGATTGAGGAATTAGAGAGCTGTGTTTGAAATAGTTGAGTCTGTTACATTACTTAATATCTGGAATGTGATGTTATCATTATTTACATTTAGACTAATGTTCTCAACTTTATTGTTATTATCAAAAGGTGTGTTGTTCCAGGTAACTTTCAGGGAATATCAAACTGAACAATTTATATAATCTATGGGGGTAGATTACCTGAGATATCTCATTTTGTTTTCTAATAGTACTGCCCAATTATTGCTCATTCTGCTTCTGTTTAGTCTGTTGCGAAAACAAAGAATGGGTAACCTGGAAGGCAGAACTTGTCGCTGTCGTTGTTACTGCTGAAGAGGTTAATTTCTTCTTCGCCTCAGTAAACGTAAATTCAAGGAAAAGCAATACATTGTATTTTGGGTAAATAAATGTATAATTTATTTACATATATATAAAGCCATTATACTACCTGTTGCTGTTGTAAAAGGCAACAGAGTGGGAGAGGAAGAGAGAAAGAGAAAGAATGTTGTTGGCTGTTGGCTGATATTTTGTGAATGGCATCAAAGAATGAAAGTTGAAAGTGATAGTATCATGTTCAGTGTGCCTGCTACATTCTTGACCAGCTTCTGTGTGTTGACATCTTGGCTGGGTCTCTCTGTCTCTGCCCTTTGTGGCATTGAATCGGGGAATTTATATCTGTCGTATCAGCTCCAAATCACAGCCTAGATCATTTAGTGGGAGTTATTTCTACTGGCCAATATATAATGTTCATTTTATTTCATTCAATACTAAAAACATGTGTCAAACCATGATGCACAGAGATGTGTTCTCGCATTCTGCCTTGGGTTGTTGAGCAGTCAATATCCAGTCTAGTGAAAGAGACACACGACAAGTCTGAGTCAGTACTATTTGGCCCAGGTGTTGAACTCACATTCACTATACCTCCGGTTTATGAATTTGGTAGAATAGTAAGTTCAATCCCTGGGCTGGTTAGTACAGACTCTTTGGCAACAGCATGATTAATAAATGAGTCGTACTAAAAAGAAATTCACTCTGAATCCTTTATTCAGTTTACAAGGTTAGATTGTTTTTATTCCATTTACCATGTCTCTAAGGATATCCATGTCTAAGGATATCTCATCTAAGGATATCTCATAGCTAAATGTCCTGTTTGTCCTGCTCAGTTCTTTCTAGCCCTACTTTCACTCAGTACATTCCCACTACCAGGATGAGGAACTGTATTCACAATAACAATATCACCAAATTTACTAAAACTTTAATCCTTCAGTGCAGATTTCTGTCAGGCTCAATGAATACAGGATTAGCAATAACTGTATAGTACAAAATGGACAATCAACCAACATAAAATATCTGTAGATGTGGACACCAGAATGAGAACAATCTACCCTTGTAGATTGAATAAATTGTTCAGTTCAAAATTCCTTGAAGGTTACCTAGATTGAGTGACATCGGAAGAAGGCCAGAGGGCACAATAGCCGAAACATTGTTGTAATAACAGCAAAGATGATGCTATTAAATCTAATGCAAATAATGTAAATATGGAACATGGTTGGCTGATGAAATTTCTGTACTGTTAAATGTTAGGGTAGCTCTTTGCCTTTCTTATCATAAATGTTAATAAATTAAAAAATAATTTACTCATTACATTATTTATAATTGTTTACATTTTATGGCTACAACAAAAAGTCAATATTGTTTGAGGCAAAGACCAAGAGGAAAATTATTAAGGATACTGAATTTTTTAGTTCTTCACATTAGATGTAAAATCTATAAATATATACATCACTCATGTTTGTTGCTTTGGATTAATAAAATATATTTCACAGACCAACACTTTAATCCACTAGACTATTGTCCTGTGGAGTGCAGCATAGACTCTGTGGGAAGTGATTTGGTTTGGTTTCTTTTACGACATATAAACCTCAATTGGTTATTTAATGCCGATAAATTTTTATTGCTGGTAATTTTTTTTCCAAAAATGTGTTGCTAGTAATATTTTTTCCTTCAAAAAAATTTATTTCTGTTAATATTTTTTTCTTCAAAAATTTATTGCTGGTAATATTTTTTACAAAGTATTTCTGGTATTAAAACCTATTTTTTCACTTTCATAGTGTTTCGGCCCCAGTTTAGGGGTCAACTATTTGCCTATAGCTTGGGCCCTAACAGATGCTACCACCTTGTCAGGGTGGACCTGGGAACACCAGCAATTAAGAGGTGGTTCCATGCTCCTCAAAAACTCCTGATCAGAGGCCTTGCTGTTGGATGTAGTTTATCGTATTACCCAGGACAGGGATGTAGCTTATCGTCATACCCAGGACACTGTGGGAAGTGAACAGCACTAAATAACAAGATACAAGACAACAATAGTGGAATGGGAACTATTTATCCCCAGAGATTCAATAAAGGGTTCAGTTTGGAATTCCATAAAGGTTACCTGAATTGGCAAGCACCTGGAAAAGGCTGAAATGCTGTGATAAGAACAAGGATGAAGACAAGAGCCCAAGTTTAAATAATGATTTTTTTTCCACCTGGCCATAAAGAACTATTCCTGGCACACATATGTGTCTCCATTTGTTTATATTTTTTACCTGTATTTATTTTCTTTTATTCTTTGGCTTTTATCATTCAAGAATTTGTGCAGTTTAACATCTGTTTCTAAACATATTTGTAAGGTATGGGTATATTGCATTCTAAAATTTTATTAATCTAAAAGACAAAGATACAGACAAACTCCTTCGAAGCTGATAAAATTATCTTTTTTTGTAATTACATCACCATTAAAACATAATCCAAATTAGGCTGGCTTTTCAGCTTTAATCTCATTTGTATGATTCAATATTAATGAAACTTCTTCATTATCTTTGCATGACAACAATATTTTCATCTTTTCTGTTTCCTTTTTCTTTAATTTTGTGAGAGAAACATGATAATCTCTTTATTTATTTTAAAAAGAATATCAGGAAAATACATTATATTTTATTTCCTTCTTCATTATTATTTCTTTCTTATTTATTACTTTTCAGTTTTCACTAGAGAAATGTTAAGCCTATGTTTTTGCCTAGTGGGAAAGATTTTGCACATTAAGAATATAATAAGCATCCATTTTGTCCAGCCCACTCTTTAAAAAAAAAAAAAAGAAAAAAAAAAAGAAGTATATTAAAAAACAAAGCACCTAAGTGGATATTTGGCATACCAACTTTTTTCAAATTACAGCCAAAAATTAATTTTCTGTTGAAAGAAAATTTTAAGTTAAAGAAAATGAAAAATAATATGATGTGGGTTATTGAAACACACAATAAGTTTATCCTGAAAGAATTCACAAGTAGAAAATATTGAATCATATCCACTATCCTGCTTCTTTCTTGCTAACGTTTAAGTTGCCTGGGAGCAATATTTTTACACTTCAGTTTTATTCCCCCTGCAAAACAACACATTTACTGAATAAACAAAACTTATCTTGCTGAAGTAATGTACATCTGACTTTGCTAGAGTTTCTCCTTCTTTATATGGGCAAAGTTTCTTCCCTATAAAAAACAATATCCTATAGGTTTGCTAAGGATTTTCATTCTTGTAGCTAGTATCCAAATAAATTACCTATATTTTATCAGCTCAGTATCTCCAAATTGTAATATCAGTATTCCTATATGACAGTGAACGTTGGGCAATGTCATCTCATATGGAGACAGGACTTGAGGCAACAGAAATGTGGTTCTACAGAAGGATGCTGAGAATACCATGGACTGAACATGCTTGTAACAACAAAGTTTTAGGGAAAACAAAATCCAAAAAGGATACTTACACAGCATCAGAAAGAGATAATTTAAATTTCTAATATACATAATAAGGAAAGGTGACTTGGAAAATTTAACACTCACAGGACATATTGAAGGCAAAAGGGACAGAGGAAAGCAGCACACAACTTAGTTAACAAACTTGTTTAAATTGTTGGCAGAACAGGGATTAGAAAATATAACAAAGAGATAAACTTTACTAATAGCTGAAAAGAACTGGAAGTTGTGGAGAGTCATGATTGCACATGTCCTGAAGGAACATAGTGTATAGAAGAATACATTTATATCTAATCTTTATTATAGCATTTATAAAATTTAAGGAGACATGCATCATATTGGCCATGTTGTGCTCTGGTTAACAAATATCAATATGACAAACCTTATCTTGTCTTTGTGCCACACTAAAATCTGCTTAACAGATATCAGGAAGATGAGCATTATCTCAACCTTGTGAGGCACTGTGTAACACTCAACAAACATCAGAGAGACAAGCATCACCTTGGCCTTGTGCTACACCCTGTTCTGCATAGCAAATAATGGAGAGACAACTTTGCCTTGGCCTTTTGCCACACTGAGTTCTGCTTAGCATATATCAAGGCATCAGTATCACCTTGGCCTTGTGCCATGCTGCCCTCTGATTAACAAATATCAGAGAGAAAAGCATCGCATTAGCCTTGTGATATACTATTCAGTGCATAGTAAATATTGGAGAGACAAGGATCACTGTGACCTAGTGCCAGACTGCGTTCTGCTCAGCATATACCAGGGGGACAACAACACCTTGGCTTTGTACCATACTGTCCTCTGCTTAGCAAATATCAAGGTGACAAGCATCACTTTGGCCTTGTACAATGTTGTGCTTTGTATAGCAACTATCAGGTAGACAAGCATTGTTTCGATCTTGTAATATTCTGTGCTCTGCTTAGCAAATACCAAGAAAACTAATTTCAGCCTTTTGCCACACTGTGCTATACTTCAAAAATATTGGAGAGATAAGTATCTTCTTGCCATGGTGTCATACTCAAATTAAGCTTGAGTAACTATGAATATCAGAATCATTTCAACTGAAATATTTTTAAACATTTGGAGAAAGAAAAGCCGTGTGATAGAATATGATACTTTAACATTCATTTTTTTTTTTCAACAAGATCTTTGTTGATTATATCATTACATTTTTACCATGATTCTCTCCAAGCCTCCTTAGTTATAGAACAAACCTTTGAATTGCTTTGAATTATACATTTATTTTTGTTCAGGCTTGTATGCCTTTTTTACAAAATTTGTTTTGACAGATCCATACACCAAGTTATCTGAAGTGCTTGATCCACATACTGAATTTTTATGATAGATTCAGGGTATGCTTTTATTCCAATTCCAGAGTTCAGTTTCTGTTTTTGGAAAGGTTTATCTTGAGTCCTACTTTGTGGCATAACTGGCAGAGGATGCTGATTTTTTGTTCAAGTTGTCCCATCTGTGAATGCCTACATCAGCAGCATAACCCCCTTCAGCATCAGCACATTGGCCTTGGGAGAGAAGCAGGAATACTGTATTCAGGGCCAGCTTAAGGTACTGACAATTTGGACAGTTGCCAGGGTGCCATCATGCTGCCATGTCATATGTTTGAGATCTTCCAGAAATAAAGCTTATAAAAATATACTTCCGTGTTGATGAGGGTGATTGGAAGGTCAGCCATGACTCAAGACAGATTAAATTCTTTGTCTATTGTGTCAGTAGAAAATGATATTGTAAAGAATATAGGTGTAGAAAGTACCATGAAAAGATCTGAAGATCTAAAGGCTAGACATATTTTAGGTAGGATAATGAATGTTTGCTTCAGTTTGTATTGAGTTGTATATTGTAATAAAATTGTTACTGTACATTTTCAGTTTTTCTCCTTGTGGAAATTTAAAAAAAAATATAGTTGTAAGGATGTTCAGCTTGTCACTAACTGTTTTCTATTAGTAGATTCATTTGGGATACAGTATGGAATTTTTAACTGATCAGTGCCCATCTCTTCACATCTGTACTAATAATATATGAAGTGAACCAATTGATAAGTAGTTTGTTAGACATACAAACTTAAATCCTAAACAATGCAATAAAAGTGAGAAAGATGTGTCAGGAAGTGCATATAATGTAAACAGGATTCTTGCTCATCAGTTTTAATTCTTTAGTCTATTAGACAGAAATCTCCTATTCAAAAGACCTCCTTCATGCTTACTAGGATTCACTTCATGACTGTTTTCAAATGGGTCAAAACTGGCATTGATGCTTTTGTGACTTCTTGAAAACATCAGGTTAAATTAAAATATTCTCCATGGTTTACACTGGCCTGTTCAGCTACTATAGCCCACAGGAATCACTTTTTTGTGTTGTTTTAATCTTTTTCCTAAAGTAGGGATAGCGTGTTAAAGGCCTTTTAATTGGAAATAGATCCCTGCCTATGATACACGTAGGAAATATGCAACTATTTTAGCCACAAAATAAGCTACAGATTATATTTTTATAATTTGATAACATTAAGAAAGATGCTCATCAAACTTCCATACTAAAATTCTATTATTTTTATGGGAAATTCTAACTTATGCTAATAATAAATAAAGTGAACCAATTGATAAGTAGTCTGTTAGACATACAAACTTAAGTCCTAAACAGTTCAATAAAAGTGAGAAAGATGTGCCAATAAGTGCATATAATGTAAACAGGTTTTTTATTCTTAACTGAAGAAGACCTGGAAAAACCAGGAACCAAAATGATTAAAACATTACCCAGTTTTAGTTCTAGCTGCATGCATAAGTTCACCAACTCCTGAATTATTCCATACACTAACATGTAAAAATTAACTGAGTTTAAAATAAATAGGCAATTAATTTTTTTTTTTTTATTTAAATCAGTATTACCTCAAGGAAGGCAGTACAGCCACTAACATCCAAAATGTTGTAGAGGAATTAGAAACATTAGTTAATGAGTAGAAAGGGAAAAGAACAGTCAGGAGGACAGTAGATAGCAATTGATATTGCATTTAAATTTTTGCAAATTAAAGTTGGCTGGAAAGCTAGGAGCCAGAAAAAATTTCCACAAATGAAAAGTGTGAGAAAAGAAACTGTCAGTATAGAACTTATGGTTACATCTCACTAGCTCAACTCTAAATTGATGAGATCTTGCAACCAGTCTAGTATTACACTTAAATTCATAGTGAAGAGTTTTATTTATTTGTAAAAATTACAAAATGTGGCACAAGGGCCAAAATGGGGAATGGAGAAAAGGATGGTCTTCTTCTGTCTTAACATTAAACTTTGCTAGCCACAAACACTGACCCAAACATACCACAATATTCCTTACGCCAAAACAATGCATTCTTACTTATCTTACTTGTTACATCCACCATAATAACTCATTGTCTCTATGAAAGTCTTAACTAGTCCCCATATGTACAAGTGATTATCAGTGGGGGGAGGGGAATAAAATAACAATTTTTAAACATCTAAACCCCAATGAATATTTACAAAT
Organism: Acanthosepion lycidas; assembly: GCA_963932145.1. Lineage (NCBI taxonomy): Eukaryota > Metazoa > Mollusca > Cephalopoda > Sepiida > Sepiidae > Acanthosepion > Acanthosepion lycidas. The sequence goes on from OZ010575.1 coordinate 55,168,060, forward strand.
GTGAAACAAAACTATATACAAGAAACCAAACAAAATAGTATTAGTAATAAACCCTTCCCCACAATCCTTAAATGTGGCAGAAACATCAGTTTACTCGACAAAATCAATGTGGGATTCTAATAATATAAAACATTCATTCATTCCAAGCACTCACTCAAGCACACACTCATTCAAACACAAAAATAAATACGAAAATCACACCCGAAACGAAAGGCGCCCCACATCCACCAGAGTACTGAAGTCTCTGCTCATCTAAAGTGTGATATTTATTCTGATATATGCACAGAACAGGCCGAAATGGGTATTGGGGAAAAGGACGGTCTTCTTCTGTCTTAATGATAGCTTAGCTAGCCACAAACACTGACCCAATCATACAAACAATATTCCTTACATGAAAACAACACATTCTTACTTACCTTTCTTACTACACCCACCATAATGCCTCATTGTCTCTATGAAAATCCTAACTAGCCCTCATATGTACAATTCATTGTCTGTGGGGGAAGGGGAATAAAACAACAATTCTAAAAACTAGCCCCAATGAGTATTTACAATATGAAACAAAACTATTTACAAGAAACTAAACAAAACAATGTTAGTAATAAAACCCCCACAATCACTAAGTGTGGCAGAAATATCAGTTAACTGGATGAAATCAATGCAGGACTATAATAATATAAAACATTGGGAAAAGACATCAATCACTACACTCCACAGCAGGGCAGACTGGACACTGTAACCTTGGGTAGCAGCAAAGGGCAAGTCTGAACTAAAACTATATAGAAGGCAATGGTTAAAACACTTCATTATCTTTCCCAATAAGTCATGGCAATTCAGGCATAATATATAAAAGAAAACCGTGGAGAGCTATTATCCCCAATACCCTGAAGAAATATTGCATTAAAGAACAACACATTAAGAAAATATCAACAGCAATAAAAATAACATCAGTAATAAGAACTGATACCATAACATTAATAATATAAAAGGAGAACAAAAGATCATCTAAAAGTTATGTAATTTTGAAAATATATATTTTAATAATATGGAATAGATTATAATCCTACTATGGAATCATTTTGACGGTCGTAATATTGATAAAATAATAAACTATGAAATAATAATGATTATTAAATAATAATAGATTTAAGAATATAAAAAATTACAATTTCAATGATAATATTATGATAACGGAAAATTTGGAATATGACAGTTAAGAGTAAGGCTGATAACTTTCTTAGGATGACTTATATAAATCAATTGGACAATGAACAAATGTTTATCATTAAAAGATCATAACAATTTTTGAAGTGTTGAGCTACAACGTCTGAAGAAGGCTACAAAAAGCAGATGTGGAGATTTTGGAATGCCACTGCAAATTCCTGGCCATTTTGCCACTCAGCTGCACCGATTTGACATTACAGACTTAATGAGGGAATTGAGAAATCCATGGCATTCAGCCTTAAAAATGGTGTAGCCAAAAATAGAGAAGAAGGCGGGGGGAAGGAGATATCCAAATAGAATGACCAAACCAAAAATGTTTTCTGCAGATATATACTGCCTACCACACCTTTCTGCCAGCAAAAATTTAAAGGGCAGTCAAACATTTCAGATGCCAAAGCTAAAGTGATTAATTTCTTCTTGTGTTCTTTGCAAGGAAATAAGGATGGTCAGCATTGGCCTATTCTTGAACATTTAACAATAAATTGCAAAGTTTCAGTGTGTGTGTGTGCATAGAGATGTGTATTTGTGTGTATATAAAGATACACATGTATAAATAAAAATTATATATATATATATATATATATAAATAACTAGGTATATATTTATACCCAGATGTATATATAGATATATACATATATATGTATATATGCATATGCATTTTTTTCAGTGACACAAACACACACACACACACATATATATATATATATATATATATATATATAATATATATATATATATATATATATAAAATGAATAAACAAGGCTTTTTTTCAAAATACCATAAATTTATCCTGATGCAGATACATAGATACCAGGCTTCCAATTTCCAATTGATAGTGTATATATATATATATATATATATATATATATATATATATATATCAATTCAATGCAAATAAAGCAAAGCAATAATGACATTAAGATGGAAGGGGCAACTGGGTGTGAAAGAGAGGGAAAAGAGTTTAAAAGGAACCAGAAACCATGTGTCTGTGAATAATTATGCATATACAAACACACGCACGCACACACACACACACACACACACACATATATATATATATATATATATATATATATATATATATATATGTATGTACGATTATATCAATCATCTATGTTTCTTGAACTTGTTTTCCTGAGGAGAGTCACACTGTCATCTCTGTAAATTCCTGTGTTATTAATGTCAAATAGAAATCTCCATTGCCACAATAACAAAATCCTGACAAGTTAACATGCTTTGCCAGAATCAAATGTGCCCATTGCAATGTTAAGTTCAATGCGATGTTAAAATGTATATATATATATATATATATATATATATATTAAAATGTATGTATGTATGTATATATATATGTGTGTGTATGTGATAAAATATATATATATATACATGCACACACACATATATACAGATTCACAGACACACATATATACACATGCTCGTGCACACACACACACACATATATATATGCCAATTGTTAGCTGCCAATGCTCTGGATGCTACCCACTGAGTCAACTCCTTATTGCTAACCCATTAATAATCATATGTCTGAAACTCCATCCACTTCATGGAAATAATAAAAATGCACCCATCCAATTGAACCAGATGGTTAACTTGGACACCAAGGTACCCATTGAGGAGGTACTATTAGCAGTCAGGGACAGACTGGTCTCAGACTAATCTCTAAGAAAATGTACCAGTATACCAATAGATAACCTTATGTAAATTATGCCTTTCTGTACACAAACAACATACTTCAGGATGGGAGCAGACATATATCAACAGGATGAAGGCTCGGCAATGTACTCGCCATTAAAACCAGCAACTGCTAACATATCCATGGAATACTTTGAGAAAATGGCATTAGAATTAACATCACTAAAGCCAACTCCATGGCTGAGATACATAAATAACAGCTACATACTATGGCCTCACCAGGAAGAGTGAACTCAATAAGATCATTGATGCAGTTCACAATGGAGAGGAAAAACAACAAAAAAATAGTATTCCTGTACTAATATCGTAAATATTCCATGTACTAATATCTTGAACAGAACATGGGTTCAAGATATCCATATAATACAAGACAACATTCACTCAACTTTGACTCCCACCACTCATACAGTTTGCTCCCTACAACATTGAGCAAAAGTCATAAGTGGTGACCAAGAAATGCTCAGTTTTTATAAGCAGTACCCTGCAACATAACAACTACCCTGTGTACATGAGAGCAGCCCCCACAAACTGAGATAGAAGGGTAGATGATGATAACAACACTCAGTCTGCCTACCCTATGTGAAGGACATATCGGAAAAGATACAAAAGATCTGTGGTCCATATAACATCAGGACAACTTACAGGAGTGGTTCAACACTATGCAGATATCTCTTTTGAGTAAGACAACCTATAGAGGAGAACAGGATTATGGACTGTATGTATGCCATCCCATGCAAGAAATATAAAGAAGAAACAGCCTGTCCCCTTAAGATAAGACTGCAAGTACACTGTAAAGCCATAACATGAAAAGAAATAAAAAAATCAAGCACAACTAACCATATATGGAAGAAAAAGGGAGATCATCATTCTCTGTCGGATGAAATTGAAATAATAGAGAAAGAGCATCACTGGAAAAAAAAAATCTTAAGGAATATCCTAGGTTACAATAATCTCCTAAGATGGCCAAGCATAGGCATGCATACAATATGGGAACCAGTAATATATAGAGATAACAATAACAGAAATTTTAATATGAGCTCTGATAAAAAAATGTGCAAGAACATTAAGTTTATAAGTCCAAAAAATTCATTCACTGATGTCCCCAAGGCCCAGTGGTTAAAAGTGACTTGACCCAAAGAGGTGTGAGTTCAATACCTGACCACAGTAGATGGAAAAAGAAAACTTGTGACAAAAGGGAATTAAAGAGCATGGTATGTGGAATTATAACAATCTATTCCCATGGACTAAATTTTGGTTCAAAACTCCAATGTATATCACTTGAAGAAAGCTTGTGACTATGGTAATAAAGATGAGGACAACAGTCCAAATGATGTAAATAGTGTAATATATATATATATATATATATATATATATATATATATATATATATATATATATATATATATATATATATATAAGTTTTACAAATTTATTTTGAAAATTAATAGCAATACATCTCAATGTCATAGATTGAAGCCAAGTTTGTTTTTTTCTAGAAAAATATGAGGAGGAAGAAGCTACTCCAGTCATACCTAAGTTGCTTTTGTGGACAGACTAAATATACTAGTATAAAGGACTGAATCCTGAAAAATATATTATGTATACACAAGTTAAAGCTATATTACATGTGCTTCAGCATGTCAGTCAATCCACACAGCATATTCAATTTCTTCATACAATCATTAATTTAGTTCAGATCTTTGATGGGACATACCCACTTGAATTTTTACTGAGAGTAAAAATCTCTTAAATTTTTGTCAGAGGCTATAGTCTATCAGACACTTCTGAAAAATATGCTAAATGTAGAAGAATTTCTTGTACCAGCTGCATCATCATTTACCTTATCACATTTGCAACAAGAGAACAGACCAAGTCATGCAACAAAAGTTACTAGCTGGCTTTTGTACTCAGATAAAGGTCTTTTCCTTTCCAATACATCATTCAAACAAGTTTATTGATTCCTCTGATCTGAGGGAAATGAACTTCCAACATTATTAGTAAATAACAAAGAAACCCTTCAAGAATTTCTTCACAGACATACCTGTAGGCAAGAGTTTCTTAATATACAGACTTTGACAGTTTTCTGTAAGTGGACAATATCAGTGCTGACGATAGAAGGAAGTAACAGCTTTTTTTTTCATGCTACTACTTGGGATGAAGCTATTTATGGGCAAGTGCTTTACTAAGATTAAGAACTGGAAACTCTGAGTTACAACAGACAATATATATTTATATATGTGTGTGTGTGTGTGTGTGTGTGTGTGTTATACATTTGGGTAAATGATTCTGAAAGGGTTATAATTAATGACAATTGGAAAAAAAAACATTCATGAAAGTATAATGTTTTGAAAAAATATCTGATAATGCATTTCACCCATTTTGGTCTTCATCAGATTGAAGATAAAAAAAGTGAATTTCATGTATATGTATTATTTAAAATAATATATATATGTATATATATTTATTTATTTAATAATAATTATATATATATGTTTTTTAATCATTTTACCCCAGGCAAGGCAATAAAGCTCCTAAGACACAAGTGGGTTACTGAGTGTTAGATAATATAAGAAAAAATACTCTTAAGGAGAGAGAACAATTAAGGAACAAGAATTAAGAAGATAATTATTGACATTGGATTTAAATTTTTGAAGATTAAAGTTAACTAAGAAGCAAGAAGTGCGATAGAAAAAAACTGTTAGCATAGAACTAACGCTAGTAGAATGTGACACAAGGTCAGTTTAATGTGGGGCACTCTATAAGCTGGCTCAAGAGAAAAACTGTACAGTTTTCATGACCATTGTCATATGAACATTGATGTAGTGTTGGATTCCCTGGGATCAGCCTTCTTCATAACCTTGATAGCAAAAGGGAACAGATACTACACTTTGATCGCAGTCTTCCGGCTGGCACATATTGATTTACCTTCCCACCCTCGCAGGATGTGACATAAAATCATTCTTAAAAGTGGGATGTCCATAAGTGTCCATAAGGCCAAGAACAAATATAGCCCAGTCCCTGCCATCTTGCTGTCCCATCATCCACCAGCCATACCTCTTTAGTGGAATATGGAATATGTCACAGGATTCTAACCTGAAGGCCAAAGAGTGGATCCTCTGATAAGAAAAACATTTAATAATATATATTTGTACCTGCTCTGTACGTTTAACATAATGTAATCTTATAGTTCGTCTATATTCTTACTATTTGGTTACAGTGATTTTTAATGTGCTAAGATTGATCAATATATGTCATAGTCCTGACATTAGAAGATAAAAAAATTCTCTAACTCCAATGACTTCTTATTTTTAGCCACAAATTAAAGAGCCAAAATTATACATAACGTGGTGGGTGCTTTCAGCTTCAGATAATCAATCAGCAATATACTCAGCATTTTCCTCATGTGACATATTTTTATTTCATTTTCTGGAAGGTGTCTTTTCATAAAACTGACTATTTTAGCAAAGAACACCAAATCAGCAGACTATCATTATTTTAAAAAGATTTCCAATGAGGAAATCTCCAGAAAAAAAAAAAAAAAAACTAAAAGATATCACATAATAAAATCAACAGCAAATAAATGTGCTATCATTATATTTTTTTTTAGAATGCCTTGTTCATTCAGGATGTGGGTGATTATGACTCACCACATTTGCTTTTCTTTAGTATCTGTGAAATATGTTTGAGTATCGTAATCAGCAGTGGCTTGGAAAGAAAAATAAGACACGAGTTCAACTTCCAGTTAAGTTCATTGCATTCACATATATGTAAATACTCCAGCTATGGGTTGAATAGTATATGTATCTGGAAAAAATCATTGCTATCTCCCCTCAAAATGTTAATGCAATATTCACTCGCTAAATGAAAAGGATTATTGTTACAATCCAAAATATGATTTGTTTTTGACTAACCCTCAAAGTGTTGATAAGACATAAAAAAACAAACCAATCAACTTTAGTATCAATGAATTCCATGACTTTTTAAGGATTTCTGTGCATTTTCCACAGTTTTGAATTCATGGCCATTCTTTTAGATTGACTGGCATACAAGACTAGAGAACCTAATTTAGCCTGCTATTAAAAAATAGTTGGATGGTAGGCAATCATGTGTATTCAGTTTATGTATTTTTAATATCTGTGAATTCCTAGGACTTCCTGAAAAAGATAGTGAAATGGTTTCCTCTTCCTTTTTCCATGGTTTTGAATTCAAATTAGTCCTTCACATAGACTGGCTGCCACCCAAAGCTAGAAAGACTACTCTACCCTACTATTTAACTCATAGCAAGGGTTGGAAGACCATTATAGCAAAAGTGAATAGAACTGACTAGAAATTAAACCTGGCTTGCCAGTTCCACTTTGCTTACTGATAACTTATATTAGCTGTATTAGTTTTCCTTATTTTCACTGATCACAAATTAGAAACACAAAAGCATAATAAATTATCAACTGTCCATTTTTGGAAGAAAAATCAAGTATTATTTGACTTGTGTGGAACACTGAATGCAGCACTGTTTCTTCACTAATCAAATTCCATCTAAGGAGACAAATATTTACACTTCTGAACAAAGATCTTTAGTGAATATGTATGCAGATGAAACAACAAAGTGTGGGTGCACCTCCAAAAAATCTAGATGTCCAGAACCTGGCAGCTGATATCTACTCTAACCTCATTCTAAACAGCTCAATGGGGGAATAACTAGCTTGTAATATTTAGTACCTCAAAAGCGAACTAGTAACATTCCATCATTAACAAGAAGACCCTGAAATTTTTGTCTGTCATGATAAATGGTTGTTCTTTCAAGTAGGCTCCCCATCTTGATGCCTGATGGGACTCAAGTTCATTCTAGACCTCAAGTGGAATTCTTATATAAGATCTATCACTAAAGATGCTGGAAAAATGGTCACTTCTGTGTACTACCCCAGTAAATACCTGACTTGTGCTGATATGATCTATCTTTACAAAAGCCACATCAGACCAAATATGGAGCTACCCAGTCCTCTCTTTCCAGTTTTCATAGAGTTCAAAAGTATCTATGCGGCCTTGTGGGTAATGATTTATTTTCCATCCTAAAACCCCTTTCCCACAAAGGAAACATCACAAACTACTCACTACTCTATCACTGTTCCCATGGTAAATGTACTGATGACCTTCACAGTTTAGACCCACTATGTTATGTACACTGGGACAAACCATCCCCATACTTTTTGTATTGTAATAGTAAGAAGCTACATCCCAAGTATTGCTACTTTGTGGAACAGACTCCCAAGAGGATACTTTTCTACTATAAACTTAACTAACCTCAAATCTCAAGTCATTTCTACATAAGCAAATAAACTGCATTTCTTACCTCTCTTCTTATGTTGATAAAACAACTTCATTCAGAAACCCTCTACATTGCCTTGCTTGGGGTGAAATGATTTAAGATATAGAAGTCAAAAATGCAGCTGCAAAAAAATACAAATTTTATTATCGTACCCTTTACATGTCGTGTGCCCAGGAGAAATGATAGCATGTGATGGCCATGTAAAGGGTAAATTCATTAAATTGTAATTTTTTACACATTTTCCGTTAACTTCTTGCCAGTACTACTTATATTTTCTCTTAATATAGGTAATCCAATTATAAAGAGACTTAATAAATAAAAGCTTATGACAAATAAAGATGAGTCACTTTAATGAATCAATTTGCAATCTGTACAACAAATAAAGTGAGGTCACTTGCAATAAAAGGTCAGCTATAAGTTTTGCTTATATAAAGTTATACAGTCACATGCTTAAGTACAGGACACAAAAAATTTAAAACCTTTTTTTAAGATTAACATAATTTCTAATGTGGTTACAAACCTAAAAATCAAGTTAAACATACTAAATACTTAAGGTATTGTATATATATATATATATATATATATATATATATATATATACACACATACATACATACATACATACATACATTATATATATATATATATATATATATATATATATATATATATATATATATGAAGAAAAATATACGGAAAAAAACCCAAAAATCCTTATATGCAATTATGCTGTTTTAATGTTAATATAATGTCAACGTCAGATGTTTCGGTCTAATAAACCATCTTCAGGACATATTCATAAAATATAATTAACATTATCAATTCAACATGACAAAAACTTTCAGTTATCTGTTTGGATGAGTCTTGTTCTTATGTCCATCGTCTTTGTCATGTTGAATTGATAATGTTAATTATATTTTATGAATATGTTCTGAAGATGGTTTATTAGACCGAAACATCTGACGTTGACATTATATTAACATTAAAACAGCATAATTGCATATAAGGATTTTTTTTTTTTTTTTCCATATATTTTTCTTCATACTGTCGGATCTATATCCATATATTTGCTTATATATATATATATATATATTGAAGCACCAACTCAAAGAAACTCCAATTCATGAGAGAGCAGGCCTTAAGGACCTGCTTAATGATATTAAAGAAAGGATCTTAGTGATTTCTAGAGCTGAGAACCAAAGAAAACATTGTAAGAAAAATTGACAGTCTCAGAGATCATTTTACAATAATCCTTACGCTTTTGTTATAAAGCTGTTTTCTCAGACTAAGAGTGGCAAACTTGGCATACCATAGGAAGAACTCAAGAACCACCTGAGGATGACATATTCTGATACTTGGAAAGATGTTTCAATCCCTCCCGTCAATGATCCAGAGGTCATATTTAATGATAGCGGACTAAAGCTGAGGAAACTTCATGAATTCATCTGCAAATCCTGTGCCAGTAGTAGGAATAAATAACCTGAAATCCTATAAGCTATATAAGAATTGTACAAACGTCCTCCAACAACTCAATATCCTCATCCAGAAGGCTTAGAAACAAGGTATTGTACCACAAGAATGGTGCCTGGTGGATGGCATTTGGATGCCTAAGGAAAAAAAAGGTGCACAAATGAAAGAAAAACCACTACAAATCACTGCAATCTGATTGAATAGAAAAGGGGTGGACATGCTATGTGCTATGGTTGGGTGCAATGGATTCTTTGGATGGTCAGTCATTTCCTTCCTTTTTGAAGGTGGGCATCACTGGCCAGTGCCTGACTAGTGCTTCACATTGTCTCCAAACCACAGCTCAACGGGCATCGAGTTAGATCAGATCAAGATCCAAAATAAACATGGTTAATTAAAACCATGCTCACAACACCTGGATGGTGGCTGGCAACAGGAGGGTATCGCAGGTGCCTTCACACACTGTACAAAGAAAAAAAAAATCAGAAATAAAGAGGATTTTCTTCCTATAAAAAGTTTGTTGGGGAATTTAGCAAAAATGTACAAGTTCCATAGAAAAGTTTAAAATTAGAGCTCATCAGAGGAATACCAATGATTTGAATAAATTGAATTAATTGCTAGTTTAGCTCCTTCTATAATTAATGTATAAAGTCTTTATGTAAATCTTTCACAGGAATCAATGCACAAATATCAGAGACTGATTGATTTACAATGCAAGATAACATTTATTTGACAAAAATAACAAAAGTTTAAGAGTTTCTTTTCTTAGAAATAAATTGAATACACAATGAAAATTCTTAATGAATGTATTTGAGTGTGACTTGCCAGTGTAGGTGTATTTGTGAAGCGTCCACAGCCCTTTTTGCTTCAGTGTGAAATGTTAATGGCATACACTTTGAAAAAAGGGAAAACAAGAAGAGAGTTATTTAAGGGTTCACCTGTTTTTATACCCTCAGGGCTGCTGATATGTTTATTAAGGCACTACACTAAGTCTGCTGCTAAGAAAGTTAGTTCATTGTGTTGCATGAGACAATTTTTCTCTCCTGAATCTGCCTTACATATCTATAAGTTTACAATTCGTCCATGCATCAAATATTCCTGTCACATATGCTCTGGTGTTCCTTCTATTTATTTGAAGATTCTTGATAAAATCCAAAGAAGAAACAGCAATATTATTAGTTCTGACCTGGCATCTTAGCTTAATTACTGTAACATAGCTTCCTTATGACTTTTCTATAAATACTTTCATGTTAATTGTTTGGATGAACTTTCAGCTATGGTACCTAGACCTTATAAATTTAAGTACAGCAAGGTCTCATCAATTTACAGTTGAACTGGCTTGATGAAATCATAAGTTCTATGCAATTTCAGTTGTTATCTAATGTCTTCTTGAGTACTCTTCTTTCATTGTTCTTGCTCCTTAATAATATTTCTCTTTTTTTAAATTTTTTCACCCTCAGTAACCCCTTGTGTCTTTGTGGCTTTATTCTCTTGCTTGGGGTAAAGGGATTTTTAAAAAAAACTTAAGGGGATTTGTCAACAGGAATGCTATAAAATTTGATTTAATTTCTGCGAGAAACTTATTTTAAATTATTCTTAGCGCTTGATATCTTTCTTATCATCTTTCTTAATTTTAGTTCTTATTTTAGTACTGCTCAGAACTAGATGAGATATCCCTAGACATAGGCAGTGGAATGTGAACAATCTCCTCCCATAGATTAAATAAAGGGTCCCGTTCGAAATTCCTTGAAGTTGACACAGATCAACAGGCATCTTATGAAGGCAAGAGGGCACAATGGCCAAAAGATGTGATAGCAACAACAAATATGAGGACTATCGTCCACATGTATATGATGATAACACCTCATCTCAGAAATTTTGACATAAATGGCACAGTTTTAAATGTTGAATACAGTTTTTAAATGTTGAATGCAATTTAAATTTGAATTGGCCAGAGATGTAATCATAAGTTCTGTGTTAACAGTTTCTTTTTGTACATTTTTTGTTAGATATATGATACCCTAAGTATTTATTCTGTTCAATTCAATTTTTAGATTTGTAGCTAAATAAAAAAAAATGTGTTTATTTATCAAAAAGACATTTTTAAGTGGTCAATAATTCTGTGTGTGACTGTACATGTTATTTAAAATCTCTTATAAATACTACAAAGTTTTGTATTTGTTTTTATGGCTAAACAGTAATTAATCACAACAAAATAAATAATTCATGCATTTTGGCTTTGAGGGAACTTAATAGGCATTGAGTTCTCAATGCAGAAGACACATAGACATCAAGTGGTTTATTTAACAAAATTATGCAGATATTTTTAACTATCATTGAATACTGAAACCAACAGGTAATTCATTCAGTTTGCTCACTGGAGGTAAAAAGTGTAATTTCTTCATCACTTTTATCGTCTACAAATTCAATCAGCTAGGAAGACTAAACATTTATAGCTATAACTTGTTTTTTGTATATATATATAAAAATCTTATATGTATATATACATATATATATATATATATATATATATATATATATATAACCTGATTTGTATATAAATAAAAATCTAATATAAATATATATATATATATATATATATATATATATATATAAACTTGTAGCTTCTGTCTGTCTGTTATCAAACTCCTCCTAGGGTTTTGGAGACAAGCCCTATAAGCATATATATTCTGAAACTACATTACCCAGGCTACTTGGATAAGTGTATTTCATTTTGATTAGAGAGGGTCCCCAGGGGGCACATACTGAATTTTTTTTCCCTTTGATATAAATTAAATTTAAATTTGAACAAGGGAATGACTCCTAGGGTACTTGAATAAGTATATTTCATTTTGATCAGGTGGCGGGGAGGCACAAAATTTCCACTGAATTTTTTTTTCCCTTTGATTTTGATTAAATTTAAATTTGAACAGGGGAATGACTCCTATCCAAAATATAGAAGAAAATGGAGGTCACATTGGCGAGATCATAGAGTAATATTGAAATGCATCATTTTCATTTACAAATTATAACAATAATTTAAAATCAATCATCATTTTCTTACAAAAAAAATGTGTGACATGCAGCAAGGCACAGGTAATTCAACTAGTATATATATATATATATATATATATATGTGTGTGTGTGTGTGTCTGATACAAAAGAACTTATAGACAATTTTAAACAGATAAAACAACATAAATTTCACTTAAAAAGTTAATCTTTTCTTGGCCAACACCTCATGGGAAGAATTGTTGGTGAATATTATAATATAATGATAATCATGGGATAATAGACAAACTGAAAGGAGCCAAGGAACTATGATTAAAATACAATTTAATATTAAAAAGGGGAATTGGTAAAAAAAGAGGGGCAATAGTAAGAAAAACAAAACAAAATAAACAGTTCCAGTGAGCTTTAAAAAGGAAAATATAAACTCACAAATCATCCAGTAGAGAAAGAGAATAAACAAATTTCTCCTTCTGTCAGCATGAAGATGGTTGAAGCAATTTAATATATACTGCTTCTAAGATGTGGAGATGCTTAGAATTACAAAGAATGTTAGCTGTTTACAACATGTAAAAAGGTAGTTGATCCAGCTTAGTTTAGTATGCATACATACAACACAATTGAATGGCAGAAAGTCATATAAGTACCCCACCTGAGAGAGAAAATATAGTCTCAAATCTTTGTGAGAAGATCAACTTTCAAAGAAGGTAGCCAAAAACCAAAAATCTGATATTAATTGATGAAGTCTAAAGATCAATAAGTATTAATTTTATATATGAAATATTTAGTTTTGTATTCTTAGTCTTTACAATGATAATTGTTACATTTCAACCCCCACAGGGCTGGTTTATATTGCAACAATACTCAGTATATTTTAGGGAGAGTTTCTAGGAAAGAAAATACATAATTTGGTGGAAACAGCTGTTTGAAGGCCAGTACCCTCAAACCCTCTGTTACAATTTTTGGTTTTGTATTAGCCCAACGACTGACAGCCTCTGAACAGTTTCCTCTATACAATATCACTCATAAAGCTAGAGTTAACCTGCAGTATGTTTTTCTCCTTTTGCACAGGAAACCATCATTAGATCCTATGTGCTTGAAACTCTTTTGGTATGAAGAGTTTTATGATTAAACAAGGTTGTATACTGCATTCAAGTACATCTCTCGTGTTTAGATTCATAAATGCTCAGTTTCTGAAACATAAACAAACCAATTTAAAAAAAAGTAATGGATTTTTATTTATTTATCCAACATATATCAGATACCCATATTTGAGTAGAAGCTCTGTTTATTTTAAAGAGTATTTTATATTGTCTACTGCTATGAATATTTAAGAAATCTTATTAGAGAAAAATGGGCCCTTGAGCAGGATTCTATCCTCTGTCCACCTTTGCAGGATAGACTGTCATTAGAGCTGACATACCTTAACCTCAGCTATGAAGAGCATTGTGATTAAATGAGGTTGTGTACTACCTTTAATCCATATATGAGAGAGTGAGAAAGAGGAACGATAAATAGAGATAAGGAGATTATTTGTATTCATACAGGTTGTACTCAATGCATACAGTTTTAATACAGTAAAAAGTTCTAATACAAACCTAACATTTGAAAGGACTGGCAGATGAATCACCCAATTAAATTACAGTATTTGACAGCATACATGACACATTTTTTAAATGGTTAAAGAAAATCACCCTATATCTTATATGTGAAGCTGAGGTCTCCCAAATAGTAATTTTTTCTTCAACACACACTATAAACTATAACTTTACCTCAGATGTTCACTTATACCTAACCTGACTTTTTATTATTATTTACTGAAATGACATTATTATTGTCAGTAGTGTAAAGGGAATTATAATAACAAAGCTGTGGGCAATGTTCATCATTATCACTTGATCCACCATCTCAAAATATGCTTTAGCATACAAGCTGAAAACTACAGAAGACAAGAAGACTGATACAAAGTACAGGTAATGGTAAAACATTAACTTGAGGGACAGTTTTTTTTACAGTGAGGTTCATGCTGTACAAAGTTTGGGAGCCACTCGAGGTAGAGACACAGTTTATATGGATGTGTTGAGAAGATAATGGTTAACCCTAGACTTAAACAGGTTAAGATTGTAGTGATTGGGAAAACATCTTTGGAGTTCGTTCCACAGGGCAGTGGTTCATCTGAATAAGCTGCTTGAGTGAAACTTACTTCTCATCTATAGAATATGGAGGGGGAAAAAGGTGGTTTTCTACAATGCATGTAGCATGGCTGGTCCTAACAGTGACGATGAGAACTGGTGGAACTAAGGAATGTTGTTTGTCTTAGCACTTTCCATGGAAGTTGTGATAGAACAGTGAGAGGCTTGTAACATTTAGTCTGTGGGAGAAGGTTTGCAGGGTGAAAAATAATTTGTCACTCAAAAGGATACAGAGTTTCTTTTGGACTATATTGAGACAGAAAGTGTGTACTGTGTAGGTTCTGCCCAAATATGACAGTAGTACTCCTTTTTAAGCCCGATCTGGCTTTTGTAAAGGTAGAGGAAAGCCCAAGGAATCAGATCATTAAGACTGCAAATAATGAAGGGCGGATGTGTTTAGCTACAAGAGTACATTTTTAAAAAAAATAAGTAACTTAGAAATTGAACCAGGATTTTGTACAAAATTAGTACTCAAGTTGCTTAATTTTTTATACTTGAACCCAATAGAGAAAATGTACTAGTAGACTTGGCAGAATTCTTGTATACAGTGTAAATATAATGTATTTAGTGACTAGTTTTGTTTAATTTTACATTTTTCTTCTATTTTTTTTTTAATTGGTTAAGCCACACTGGTGGTGTTACATAAATTTTGGTCAAATGTAAGTACTATTGCGTATGAACAAGTTGCTTATAAAAAAGTTTTGTGCTTTGTTTTTATGTACAATCATGTTTTCTACTAAAGCTAAAGTGCCTTCATCATGTAATAATAGCTTGCATTAAATATTACACGCTTAAATATGCTAGAAACTTTTTATCATGAATATACTCTGCTGAAGTGGGGTGCACATAATATTTACTATTTGATCCTGTCTTAATTGTAAGTCTGATAGGTTTGATAAAGTCAAATTGGAAGCTGATATTGAAAATTAACTCCAATCTCTTGTTTACTGGGGCAATAAATAGCTTGTTAATTGTAATGCCTCCAAAACTAATCTCCTCTCTTTTAATTGTCTCGGAGAATTTTCTTTTTGCCTTCCATCAGCATGGCTGATGCTAACTTCCAGAAAAGTAAATCATTGCGCTTTCCTGGTGTAACTTATTCCACTGATATGAAGTGGAAAAATTATATCAATTCAGTTTCTATGTTTCTTGCTCAGAAAGTTCATTCATTGTGTTGTGCTAGACAATTTTTCTTGTCAGAATCTATCTTACATCTTTATAACTTTATAAGTAACCTCTTTAGTCTTAGTGGCTTTATTGCCTTGACTGGGGTGAAATGATTAAAAAAATACCCATGTTTTTTTTTTTTTTATTCTGTTGAATACAGTAACAGTATATGGAAAACTGAGTATTCTATCTTTTTTCCCCTATTTTCTCTTAATATCATCTGATTTTTATTTGTATTAAACCAGAATAAAAGCAGGGATTAAAATTGTAATAAAGAAAAGAAAGTTTCATTTTGAAAAATTTCCTAGTAAATCTGTTCTTCTTTTATGTATTGTGTCTTTGCATGATATGGCCGATTATGGCTCTTCACAACCGCCTGTCATTTGTAATTCTTAGTAATATTTTTCCCCTGACTATGCCTCCTAATCTCTGTACTGTGATCCATTTACACAAGCCTGTTAGATTATTTACTGTTTTCAACTTGCCTTCAATATATCCTGTGAGTATCAAATTCTCCAAACCATCTTTCCTCATTATGTATCCCAGGAATTTCAACTCTCTAAATAAATATCTTTTTGTTTCCATTTCCCTTAAAACTTCTTTCCTGCACACATGTTCAATCTATAGTATTCTCAGCATTCCTTTACAGAAACACAACTCTGTCATTTCAAGTGTCCTCATCTCTGAGAAAATTGTTCCGCATTCATTGACATATAGGATAGATGTAGTATAGTAGTTAGGTACTCTTTTTTTATTACCAATTATTTTTTTTATTTCTTCGTACTTTGCTTAGTTTCTTAAGGTATCTTTTGCTATTCCAATGAAACTTCCCAATTCTGTCATATTTTTTGTTTACCTTTCAGAAGACATCTTTCATATTACAATGTGCTTACAGATTTATGTGTCACCTTATCTGTCATCTGTCACTACACTATCCAGATAGTTAATTTCTGTACTTTGCTGATTCTGGTGCCTCCAATTCAATGCTCACATCTTTGCCTGTGTCTCTTTCTGATGACTATACATTTTGTCTTATAATTAATGCTGATGCTTTTTCTACCTATTTTTTGTCAACTTCTATAAGTTTTTCTTCTGGTTCCATCATAAATTGCCGGTGGTCATTATCTTAGTAGCAGTACTGCCAAAATACAACTGAATCCACTTTATTTTTTGAATTCTTGCTTTATTTGTGTTGTATCCTTAAAGAGGTTACAAACAGACAAAGGTGGTACTCGAGTGAAGGAACAGCAACATGTGCATAAATGAAAGAAAGAGAGGTTTGTTGCAAAAGAGAATACACTACTGAAAGACAGGGAATCAGGTAGCAGGCTAGTAATTCCAAAAGCAAGGATATTTGCCAACTGCCCTATGCGGTCAAATATGGCACAAGGCAGAATTTAATGTGGGGTATCTGACCCCATTGGCTCAGGCAAAAATTCCCCATAGACTCCGTAAAAAATGGGGTTGAGTAGTTGTCTACCACCCTAGATGAAACTGCCCTTTGGCACAGCCTCATCTGGGTTCCTCTCTGCCCGAAGGCAGAGAGTTCGACTAGCTTAGCTGGAGACGAATCTCCAACTAATTGCCAAAGCAAGTCCCCAGGTATATCTTGTGCTCACTATATCTACTGATATAATCTGTTCACATAGGCAATAGGCAGTGTGGGACATTGCATTACAACACCTCCCCCTGAGCTAATTTTCCCATGAAATTTTGCTCAATACCTCTTCTTTATGGGGTCAGGACATAATTGTTTGACTTTCCTGTCTCACTAGCACAAAAATTTGAAATTTTGGTTCAAGAACGATTAGTTTTCTTTACATGCTTTGGTTATTCTGACAGTATGGAAAGAGTAAATGGGTGACAACATGTCCACAGGCTGCAAGAAAGGAACTTCTTTATTCCCTATTCTCTACTTTTGTCTTATCTATGAAGCTGGATGAATAAGTTGGTAGTCTAACATAAATATAATTCTGTTTTTAAATGTTTGCTCTATGTGAATAACATTCATGACTGAATTAAGTGCATTGAAAAAGAAGGAGTTTATGTTGAAAAATATTTGTTGTGTAAAAAAATGCTTTTTTTCATCATTATGTTATGAAATTATCGATGTACCAACATATTCAGAAGGGAATGAAGTGCATTGACAAGGAAGATCAGGTTGAAAGATTATTATTATATTATTATATTTTTTTTAATCATTAAGGATTGAGGAAAGGACAACAGATGAACAGGTTTCAAGAAGATTGAAGATGGTGATTGATGTTGCATTTAAATTTTTGAAGATTGTATTTCTTAGAGAAGCAAGTAAACAGAAGTGTGAGAAAAGAAACTGTTGGAGGAGTGGCAGTTACATTTAGATATTTCAATAGTAGACGGTTGAGACCTAGATGCCAATCTAGTAGCATGCTTAAATCAGGGGCCCAGGGGGAAAAAAAGCTTGTGAGAGCAGTTGCCATGAAAATATTTGTAGAAAAAACATGGGGAAGCCACACAATGTTGGTGAGAAAGTGACTGAAGTGAAGATGTTAAGTCAGGATTGATTACATTGCAGACCCTTCTTTGGATTTTATCAAGTACATTGCTTGCTACTGATTTTTCCTAGGTTTGGTATTTGAGGTTTTACAAAGTTAAGACTGGGTACACTAACCCAGTGAGGATTGAATTGAGTACAGTATGAAACTCACTTCTTAACCACTCCCCTTTAGTTAGGTACCTTTGACAAGTGTCTATCAGTCTTTTAGAGTTCAATAAATAATTGAAATACATTTTATATATATATATATATATATATATATATATATACACATATATATATATATATATATATATATATACATGGAGTATTGCTGCCATATATGATCTGGAGCCCCTTCTGTTTGCCTCGGGGTTCTTGATAGGCTCCAGAAGAGGATATGCAGTCACTTTCTCACAGACGTGCCGTCGCCTCCCTCTGTCTGTTTTACAAATACTTTCATGGCAATTGCTCCGAGGAGCTGCATTCGCCGGTTCCCAGACGTCATGAGTTCAAGTGCGCTACAAGGCTGGCATCCCGCTCTCACCCCTTCACTGTTGAAACTCCTAAATGTAGCCGTCTCTTCTACTCCAATAGCTTCATGTCTTGCACCTCTCGCTTGTGGAACTCCCTTCCCTATTCCTGTTTCCCTGTGAGCTATAATCTCCAGCAATTCAAATGTAATGTCAATCGAGATCTCCAGTTGCCTTGATCTATCCACTATCCTTCTCCTCATCCTTTCTTCTATCACTCCTATCTGATCTTGCTCCAAATTTTCTGTAACCCCTTGCGTCCTAGTGGCTTCCCGCCTTGCTTGGGGTGAAACGCTTAAAAAAAAATATATATATATACACGCACTATAATAATAATAATTTGGTTTATCCTTGGTCTTCATGCAATGTTGGATATATAATTTTTTATGTATACATTGAAATTATCAAAATTTATCTGTAAATCTTTACTGAACAAAAATTTTCAAAATCTATTGGTTCTTTTTTTTTTTTATCATCAAATCCTTCCATTTGCCAAATCTGTGCCCATTAATAAAAACTGACAAGTGCCAATCCACCATTACAGACTGCCAGAGGGTAGATATTTTCTCATAAAGCAGTGGTCTTTAATTGTCCTTGACTTTGCCCTCCTTCTTATAATGGAACTCTCTTTTTGAGTTGCCCATTGACGAATATAGCAAGTTGCTATTCTGCTTCATTATGAACTGGAAGATTCAGCTTATATTCAAATGATCAAGCAAGTATTGCAAAACATCTGAACTAGTGTTGTGAAATTGCTTCTACAGAAAATCTGTATCTGCTGTTATCATCTTGGTATTTTTTAACGTCAAAAACGACATTATTACGTCATTATTTTTGCACCAACCTAATATTATCATTCTGCCTATAGATCCACACAAATACAGACACAAGTTATCAATCCCTGCTAAAATGATGGCAGATGAATTTCATTTATTACTACTTCACCATTTCTCTTTCTCTCATTTTTTTTTCTTTCTTTCTCTATTTCTTTTGTTCTTGTTTTCTTGATCAGGTTTTCTTTCTTCTTATTATTATTTAAACATTTCTTCATCTCTTATTCTTTATTTCATTTGCATTGATTTTTGACAATCTTTTTCTTTTTTTTTTTTTTTTTTTTGGTAATTCTTCTTAACTGCTCTCTCATTCTCAATTAATTTTTCTCTCTAAGTCTCATTCAGTCACACTTGTTTTTTATTATTTTATCCAATGCATTAATATTATAAATTTGTTTTTCAACTCTTTTTTTTCTTTCACTTTTTCAGGAGGTGGAGGGGAAGCATAAAATTTCTCTTTTATTTTATATTTTCTTTTTTCAATTTCATTCACTTTTTGTATTTTCTTTGCGATAAGTCTTACTAGGCGCTTTGTGACCCTTCCTTTCAAGTTAAACTAAGCACAACTGACTCTTTTTTTTTATCCAAATCTGTGAATTTGTTTTGCTCATGCTAAGTCTAAAAAAAACACTATATAAAACTCAATATTTTTTATCCATAATGTTGAATGTGTTAAAATTATTCAACTTTTTAATAAGAAAAATCTCAATCTGATGTTTAAAACTGCGATAAAATATTATTGATTTATATAAAGCAGAATTATCTACTATGATACATCTCTAATTTCTCTTTAGATACATTGTATTTATTTTCAGTTTTTCTAGTCGAATTGTTCACCTATATTGCATATGATCTATTATTGTACATAATTAGGTTACAATAAAAATTTGTATTTTCTATGAATACCACCTTATGAAAATTGACATGTAATAGAGTAGAGAACCCCCACCTCCGGCCCCGGCCATATATTAAAATGAGGGGGGGGGTATGCGAGTCTTGCACCAGCTCTGGTCTTATTTGACAATGTTTTTCATTTCTCATTTTCTTTCTCCTTCAATATCATTCACTAGTTTTAATTTTCAAAATCTTATTCATCCTTTCTTTAATATTTTTTCTGTTTCACATTTTCTTATACTTTAATCACATTCACCAGCTTCATTTTTGTCTATAATTTTTATTCTTTTCCAATATAACTTTCAATTGATTTTCCTTCAGTTTTTATTTCAATCACTTGTTTAATTTTTTTCTCTAACACTCTTTTTATTATTATTTTTTCAATTCATTGGCTATCTTTTCTTACTTTTCCTCTTTGTTTTATTTTACACATTTTTTTCATTTCATTTTAACCCATATTCCAACTTGTTCATTCTACATATTTCTTTTCTTCTCTTCTCTCTATTGATTTTCCTTTTCTTTTTTTTTCTCTATTTCCATTTTTCATTCTTTTTCTATGCTGGTTGAACATTTTACTTTCACTTTCAAACAAAAAAGAACTTTACCAAATTACAGAAACTGCATCACTTGAAGACTACCAACAGCGGCAACAACTAAAATGGATAGCTCATGTACCTTGAAGAGAAAATAATGACATAATCATGATGTTGACATTCCACACTAATTCAAATAAAAAGTTAGGAATCAGTACTGGAAAGAACAATAACTGCTACTGTCTTGAGAAACTTATTTTCCTGAAAAATTGTTTTAAGAAAAAGTTTTTATAAATTTCAGCCAAAACCAACTAATATTACCAATACCATTTTCTGATATATTTTCTGCTAATTGTTCTGTTTTTCTTCTCAATTCTTTAAATCTAATTCATTTACCTATTCATGAGTTTCAGGAATTTTTTTTGTTTGATTTTTATCATTTTTTTAATTCTTCATGCTTATATTTTTCTTTTTTTTTCCACAACACATTCTTTCATTATTCAATTTCTTTTTTCATTGTCTTCTTTCTTTCATATTTTGCCTTCTTTTTTTTTCAAGCATTTTGTCATATTTTTTTCAAAATGTTTCTCATTATTTCTTTAAACAATTTTACTTCTTTTCAGCCATCTTTTTTTAAAAATGTTCTTTCTGTCTTCTTTCCCGTATATCTTATTTCAAAATTTAATTATTTTAATCTTTTTATTTTTTATTTCATGCCTGTTCAGTTCTTTTCAATTTCTGATGTTTTTTTTTTCACCATAATTTTTATTTTCTCTCCAAATAATGTAACAATGATCCCCTAATCAAGTCTCAAATAACTACAAACACTTCTACATTCAAGCATTTTTTTCTTCTTTTCTATCAAATTCAGTATCCTTCATAATTTCTCCTCCTCTATTCTCTATATTGCTTTTCTTTCAGCTTCATCATCTTTTAATTTCCCTCTCTGCCGCCCCAACAATCTATGACCCTGCATCTCACCCAGCCTCTCTTTTTCCTCAGCAATTTGACTCCTAAACAATTACATCTTCCGACAACAGACAAAAGATCTAAGACTATCAAAGATCAGTGTTTTGTATGTGACTTAACACTTGCCCATTACTTAATCACGCTTGACTTCCGCCTCACATCTAAAGAGGCAAAAAGCTGACAAAAATTTCAATGCAAGTCACGTCTCTTGAAAGAAATATTTTTCAAAGAATTTATTACCAGTTTTTGATGATTTCATTATAACTAACTTGTACTTTTTTCACAAAAAAATTGTTATTTCACACTTTAAATATGTAAATAAGTGAGAACAATGCTGAGATTTCAAAATGAAAATAAAATATTCAATTTTATTAGGCAGTTTATCATGTTATTTTTATAATTTATGCTAATTGTTTATGACTGGTTTTACAAACATAGCTTATTATGGGTATTTTTTATGCTACTGTTCACCCAAAACAAAGTCCAAGAGCCACTCAAAGAAGAGGGTAAATGAATAGGATTGTTTTATGGGTGTAACAGTTGTAGATTATGAGGATATGTAGTGTACATAATGGTTGACCCTAGACATGCAGATGCTAAAATTGAAGTGGTCAGGGTAACATCGTCTTGGGAGTGTGTTCCACAAATCTGAAAATCTTGGGATGAAGATGTCCAAATAAAACATTGTCTCCTTACCAAAGGAATATGAACGGAATGAGGACAGTTCACCCTTGTGCATTGCAGATCTTAGTTGTGAAGGTCTGAACTGGTGGAAGTAGAAATGTAGGTCATCAGAATATTTTCCATGGTAAGTGTGGTTAAAGGGAAATGCTTAAGACCAAAATCAATTATATTAATCTGTGTGTCCATCTCCATGGGAGGCATGGTGGAGTAATGGATAGTGGCTTGGATTGAGGTATCAGACAGTTGAGTTTGAATTCCAGTTGAATCAATTACATTCACTTACATGCTAATACCCTTGGGAAAGGTATGAGTCCTCTTCTTCTCCCCTCACACCCAGATATGGGTAAATAGCAGAACAGACTGGGTTCTATAGCCTTAGATGGCAACTAGCCTACCGCAGAAAGAAATGGCAAACTACTGCTGGGAAAATCTGCCTCATCAGTCATGTATCAAAAGATACATGATCGCCTAAGCATGTATCACACATGGCACATAACTTACTGACTGTCCATCTATATAAATATATATATATATATATATATATATATATATATATATATATAAATAAATATAAATATATATATATATAAATAAATATAAATATATAAATAAATATAAATATATATATATATATATATATAAATAAATATAAATATATATATATATAAATAAATATAAATATATAAATAAATATAAATATATATATATATATATATATATATATATATATATAAATAAATATAAATATATATATATATAAATAAATATAAATATATATATATATAAATAAATATAAATATATATATAAATAAATATAAATATATATATATATATATATAAATAAATATAGATATATATATATATAAATAAATATAAATATATATATATATATATATATATAAATAAATATAATATATATATATATATATATATATATATATATATAAATAAATATCTATATATATCTATATATAAATAAATATATAAATATATATATATCTATATATATATAAATATATAAATATATATATATATATATAAATATATATATAAATATATATATATATCTATATATAAATAAATATATATCTATATATAAATAAATATATATATATATATATCTATAAATATATATCTATATCTATATATAAATAAATATATAAATATATATCTATATATAAATAAATATATATATATATATCTATAAATATATATATATATCTATATATAAATAAATATATATATCTATAAATATATTTATATATCTATATATCTATAAATATATATATATATCTATATATCTATAAATATATAAATAAATATATATATATATATATATATATATATATATATATATATATATATATATATATATGTGTGTGTGTGTGTGTGTGTGTGTTTGTGTGTGTGTGTGTGTGGATGGATGGGCAATTCACTTGCAAGATCCAAATTAGAGAAAACCCATATCATTTATGGATGCACATGTCCTTTAAGGAACTACATTCCTGACATAACCAAATTCATGAATAATTATATTGGACATACCACTACATGTCTATCAGGAAGATTCACTTTATATTTATCTGTGCATAGCACAATTAGGTCTCATTTAAACACAAATTGAAACCTAACAAATTTCATTAGCAACATCCTTGTAGAAAATACAAATATAATAGGCTCATACACATGTAAAAAATGACTAAAAATAATGGCAACTTTAATTATAAAAAAGAAAAAGATAAAACTCAATAACATCAAGTATAAACACAGCCACAATATGTTGGCCTTGTTTGGAGAAAAAAAAATTTCCTATCATGCAAGCTACATATAGAAAAATCTATGCATTCAGTTAAAAATTTAAATACAAAAACATCCATGAAAATTTCTAATACAATAGTTAAAAGCATTTATTTTCCCATGGTGCAATAGCTTAGGCATGTTATGGTATAGGTATATAATACTAGAAAATGCTCTCCTTTCAGTTGCATTCTAGTTGTCTGTAGATTGCAAAAGTGTGAAAGTTGAGTAATGATTTGAGCTGTTCTTTGTTATGTGCTGATGTTGTGAAATATTTTTTACTCTGGGTAATCTGGGAATTGAGCACTTTACTGTGTAGATAGGTGTTTGCTTTAGAATTTTGTTTTTTTTCTTTCCCTCTTCAAGATATTTTCTTGTCTAATGTGTTAGGTCATCTGGCAAGTTGTCTGTTAATCCAACCAAAATTGTTGGTTTTTCTTTAATATATATATATATATATTGTTTAATTAAAATTTGCTATATTTGTGGAAGAAGAGTGCTCAGTATCAGAGATAAAGCATTTATAGATGTAGATAGCTGGACATTGAAAATAATGCTGCATGTTAACTGTTAGTATTACCTTTTTGTACACTTGAAGAAGACTATAGAATGGATTGGCTGAAATGCTGTAGTAACAACAAAACTGCAAAATGAATAAGTTCAATTGTCTGAACAATTATCGAATGATAATGATACTTCACAAAACTACAGAAAATATTTATTTTTATACTGGAGAAAGGCTGCAGAATGGATGAAGTGCTGTAGTAACAAAAAGCAGCAGTAAAAAGAATTAATTCAGTAGTCTGAACAACTCTTGAAATGATGATAACAATTTATCTTAAAATTAAGGAATCTTTCTTCACAGAATCTGAGATATTCCTTAAAATATTTCAGCCATTTGTTTTGGCATTGATCAAGATAAACATTGTTTCTCTAGGCACTGCTTTATCAATCTCATCAATTTTTATCTTAGGACAGACTCGACATCCCTAAATCAGTGCTTACCTTAAAGACTCCACTTTTGTACTAATTCCCTATCATTACTCTAACAAGAAGCTCTTCTCAGTGCTTCATAAAACTAGTCCATGAGCAATAATACAGGCCTCACTGACCAATTGAGCAGCACTGAAGCCATTCATCAAATAACAATTTAGTGTTTGGCATGACTAGGTTGGACAGGATGGGTTTGGGCTTGGCCTTTTCATGACGACCTTTGTCTCCTCTCCCGATCTAATTATGTGCTGCATCTCACTACTTAAAATCTAATCTGACATCCTAATCTAAATTTAGTGCAAATACAGTGAACTGCAAATTTGGGTTTGCCATGAAATAAATTTCCTGCTGATATTGCCCCCTTAAAAGGAACCGTGTTTACTGGTCAATGATGAGTGCTTAGAAATGTAGTCTTCCTTTGACTAGAGGAACAATCAATGTTTTAATTTTTATTATATGCCTTTCTGCATGGACTGCTAGGATAAATGATATCAGCCTGGAAAGTGAAATCAGTGAACCGAGTTCCAATTTCAGCCTAGTCTGTCACATTCACTTTCGCACTAATGCTGTTGGTAAAGGCATTCATCGTTTTCTTCTCTCCCAAACTAGAAAAGAAACCAGTGGAGAGCCATGATTGCCTATATTCTCAATGTACATGACATTTTTAAAATAATCTCTCTCCGGTCTTATGTCTGTCTATTTATTATGTATTCTATCTTTGTTTACTGTTTCCACTCCCACAGCTGTGGCTTTATTTTGTGCATATACTGGGCTCTTTAGCTTTGGATGGAAGACAACCAAGAGAAGGAGAATACAGAATTCAAAACCATGCTGAAGGCAATGGAAAACCACTCTACTGTTATTCCCAAGAAGTTATGGCAAATAAATTATTGCAGAAGCATAGCTATTCCAAATGGCAATTATATTTTCTAGAAAAGAGATTGCTCATCTTAGATGATATACTCAGAATGTTTTGGTTATTGTACCTGCTGGTGTTCTTTAGTCATTGTTCTCAGTAACATTCTCTGAAATAGAACCCAACTCTTTATTCAATCCATGGGGTAGACTCTTCTTATTCTACTTTTATGACTGAATGCATATCTTGTATAATTAATTTTCTTTTGTCTATTCGCTTTTGGATTGCATGACCCATTCTTCCACTGAACAAGAGTATATGACTTTTTCACCCTACTTGACCCAGAGATTGAACTCACAAATACCAGGAAATCAGATAAAATATCCAAAATTTAAATTTAAATAAAATATATATTTAAACTGGAAATGAAGCATTACAAAAAAAAAAAATCCAGTATGAAGTTAACAAAACATTTTTCTATGATAGTGACAACATTTTGTTCTTGATAATAACTGAGACTAAGTACTAACACAAAACCACAACAAAAACATAAAATTTGGATAGTTTATCTACCATTTTGATCCTTTATTTATACTATTTACCTCCAGACTAATGTCTCATCTTTGTTGTTGTTATCACAGCATTTCGGCTGCTGTGTCTTCTGGCCTTCATCAGGTGTATACCAATCTAGGTAACCTACAGGGAATTTTGAACTGAACCCTTTAACCTACATGGGTAGACTGTTCTCATACCGCTGCCCATGTCTAAGGATATCTTGTCTAGTTCTTATTTTTAATACTGCTCATTTATTGCTCACCAAGTCTAAGTACACACTGTCTGACTCAGGGATTGAACATAGTATCTGATGAAAAAATTGGAAAAAAGAGAAAGAACTAGAAACATCCAAACAGGGTGAAAAAAATCATCCTTAAGTTTTTAGTCCAAAGAAAAAACCCAAGCGAGTAACTAAGATAAATGCAGAGTGCTCATTGTAGACCCAGCTTACCCTGAAGTTCCATTTATTTCCGTGAAACCGAGGTAGGTAGTTCCTGGTTCTTTAGGATATTATATATATATATATATATGTATATTAATAAAAAGAAAGAACAGTAAGATATATAATCCGGTGTTCTTATAGATATTTTTATTTTTACAAAATAGTGCTCAATGTAAATTTACAGAGCATTAATATTATAAGTTAATAGACTTAAAATATGGTTTTTCGCTACACAGTTCCAACCATGTTTCAAAAATGGAAGCTAAAAGCCCCTAATTTAATTTTGTACTTAAATTAAAGACATCACTTCCATTTCATCCTCAAGCGAATTTTGGAGTAACTTTAAAAATTACAGGGTTTTAAATACACAGCTAAAACAAAATTCATGTTTCCAAGGTTACAGATAAATCTATTTTGCTAGACTAGGGGTGTCAGTATGTTCAATATGTTTATATTTTAATGTACAAAATTAAATTAGGGGCTTTTAGCTTCCATTTTTGAAACATTCTTGGAACTGTGTAGCGAAAAACCATATTTTAAGTCTATTAACTTATAATATATATATATATATGTATATATATATATATATATTGCTTATTTTTACTGAACTTTGCAGTTCAAACTCCTAGACAATGTAATAAAGAAAGCAAAAAAAAAATAAGAACAGAGCATCATCTATAAGAGGACAGAGTAGATAGTCATTAGCTAGAGTGAAAGTCCAAGATGCAATTACAGAAATTTAATTGTCTGGGAAGTGTTATAACAGATGAGGGAAAATATCACACAAATGTTTTCCTAAGCCAAAATATTAAGAAACAGGAAAATTTCATTAGAAACAAGGAAAAGAGTGGTGGACTGCTATGTAATATAAATCCTCTTATATAGCAGTAAATGTTGGAAAATTTGCTTGCAGTTGAAGAGGAAGCTTGAGTTAACAAAAATGATGTTCGGCAGGAGGATGCTAAGGATATAATGGATGGAGAATGTGAGTAATGACAAATTTTTAATAAGAATGGAAGCAAAAATGGCACTTACACTTAGAATCAGAAACATTTAAAAACTTCTGGGACATATAATATGGAAAGAAGGTTCTGAGAATTCAATACTCACAGATATACTGAAGGCAAGAGCAGAAACAGTAAGTCACCGACTTAATGATGGCAGAACAGAGACTAAGAGTGTTGGTAAGGGAAAAAAGATTTCTAATTGCTACAAAGGATAGGAAGTTGTGGAAAGCCATGATTGCCTTCATCCTGAAGGGAGATGGCAAATGAAGTAGAAGAAAAACTCTATACAACCAAATCTGTTGTCACATGAAAGAAAGAAGTTTTCTTTTTAAGTTATTAAAAGTAAAAAATAACCAAAGAAAGTTAATACAAAACAAAAGAAGTAAAAAGCAATGTACTGTCGATATAATCTCTTATTTACTAATAAGATATTCAGCTGTTATGGTAACATGAGATATATTTGTTTATCCATGGTGAGCAATACTTTTCCACTTTTATCAATGAAATATCACATTACAAATAACAGGAGATTGGGGTATGATGATAAATATTTAAAGTCACATTGTTATTTACAGTTCGACTAATGCCTTCCTCTTAACATTTCATTTGCACTATATCATGCATATTTCATGGAAATTCATTGACCCTAACATCAAAACCTTTCCAGAGCAAACACTCTAAGAATCCCCTGCTAGAAAGACTATGATGTACTGGGCATGGCTATCATTTTCAGGACTCTTTTATTGCTAAAAATCCCCATGTTTGGTGAACTACAGTGCAGGAAGCGATGATGAATTGGACAAAGACTCTGCTACAAAAACTCTATCAAGTGTGATCTGAAAGTGATGCAGATTGATGTAAATAACTGGGAACATCTGGCTGTGGACTGCCTCACATGGTGCTGAATGCTTCATACTGCAATACCAGCAATCTAAGCATAGAGGCTGGCCAGTTACCAAAGAGCATTAGCCTGAAGACATAGCCATTATACGATTCAAACTACCAAACTTGAATCTCCTTCTTGTCAAATATAACAGACAGTTGATGTAACAACATTTCAACCTTTCGACTCTCAGAACTTCTTCAGATGCTTGTTGATCTGGATAACCTTCAGGAAACTGTAAACATTTTTTCTACCTACAGGAGTATATTCTTTTTATTTTGTTCTGAATGTCTAGGGATATCTTGTCTTTTTTTTTTTTTTAATCATTTCACTCCAAGTGAAGTGATAATGCCACTAAGATGCAAGGGTTTACTGGGAGCAAAAGAGAATGAGAATAGGAGAGAAAAAAACCCGGAAAACTCAGTCCTAAAGAGAAAACAAGGGATAAACCTCTATTCCAGTTCAAAAAATGAGGAAGGTGTGTGAACCAAGCTATAGATGAATATATCTCCTCATTGGTCCAATTATTGATAGTCTTGTTTCTGCTGATTCTGAGATATCCCTAAACAGAGACAGCAGAATGAGAACAATCTATTCTCATAGATTGAATAAAGGGTTCAGCTGGAAATTCTCTGAAGGATACTCAGATTGATGCCTGAAGAAAGCTGGAGGATGCAACAACTGGAATATTGTGATTTTAGCATTTTAGATGAGAATATTAGTTCAAATGTAAATAATACAAATAACATTAACTCCTCATCCCAGAAATTCAGACGAAAATTCACACTGTGTTTTATCATACAGAATAAATAGTTTTAGAAAAATTATTATCCTAATCTCTTCAAATATTTTATGTGCCATGTCCCTTCAGAACATAGGCGATCATAGTCCTCCACTTCCTTTTATCCCTTGTAGTTCTCAATATCTTTTGTCCTTTTACTACTACTCCCAGACCCTGTTCTAACCATCCAATTGCTTAAGCTCACTAGGTATGTTATGAGTTGTCTCTTGTCTCTCTTTTCCTCTATCTGCCTTGTGAGTATCAGATTCTCTAAGCCCTCCTTTCTCATTACATGTCTGTCCCAGAAATTTCAACTTCCTGATGTCAAGTATAAGCTTTCTCCTTGCTTGCATCCTCTCCAAAACCTCATTGTTGCTCACATGTTCAGTCCATGGTATCCTTAGCATCCTTCTGTAGAACCTTGCTTTGGGTCTCTTCTTCATCTTTGAGGAGACTAAAATTCACTGCTGTAAAGAAGGACAGATATCAGGTAGCAGTTCAGTACTATTTTCTTTGTTACCAATGAAAAAGCCGTAAGCGTAAGACCATATTTGTTGGTATATAAGATGATTTCCAATGATCATTGATATGTGGGTGACAATCTCTGCTTCTCATCTGATGTAATGGAATAACCTGGCATGCCCATGAGTGACTACACTATAGGTAGTAACTACCTATAAGTATTCGTAAGGCAACGGACTACATGAGACTTGCTGGGATCTGTTGAGTATGACTCCGACTTGCTCGAGAACTATTCAACTTTCCAAACAGCAATACTCACTACTGGTTTTACAATAACCTTTATTTAGTTATCTACCATGTTGTTCTAGTGATATTCTTATTAGCACGGAATATAACATCATCCAAACTGCATTTTCATCTTTCCTATTATGTTACACTAGCAGCATGGCCCGGCATTGCCCGTGTTTGATTCAAAAATCGTACGACATGCAGCAATCGCTATCACTTGACTTAAAATATTTTTGCCCTTCCTTGCCTTCCTTTTTGCCATGCTGATGTTGCTACATGCCTTACTTCTTGCCTATCTCACACTGCAAATTTTTTCTAAGCTCTATACTAAACATTAATTCTGTCACGATAAAAGAACTAAACAAAATGAACACAAAACGATCAGCTTTAAAAAAGGACTCGTAAATGGAAAAACCAAATGAAAAAAGAATGTTAACAACAAATACTTCTTCACACCCAACCCAGTTTAAGCAAGCGAATAAGCCAACTGGAGTAAAGTGCCATGCAGATTTAAATTTTTCCCACTTGTGACGAATACAGCTATCGATTTTTTTTGCACGCTAGCATGCTAGTTAACATTCATGTCAGTCAGCTGTAGGCTCTCACACTGGCCAATAGAATCTTCCTGCCTATTCATGGCAGCCAGCTATTGGCTCTCACTCTGGCCAGTAAAAAATGACCGCAAACTACATGAAAAGTACCGTAGAAGCATGAAAAAATCGATTATTTCCACTATTGATGTGAGTTGGGAAATGCAAAGTCAGTCTTGCTAACGCTAACTTGGAGCATGTGCATGTAAATTTTGGTGCAAATCTGTCGAAAAATTGCGGCTGTGCATTTGTTACACACACACACACATCCTGCCTTTTATAGATAGAGATATATTCATGTTTTTTAGTCTGATATTCTGCCAATGATCTCAAAGAATAATCTTTCATAGCATTTTTTTTTTGCTTCTGAGTAACTTTAGTCATTCTGTGAAACTGTTGTCTAATGTTATTGGAATTTTATTTCAGATTAGATACCCCTTTGAGATGAAATGACAAGTCAACAAGAATCTATTTGCTTTTAATCAAGGTAAAAAAACTACCTAAAATGCCTGAGACATTTGTGCTGTATATGGAGATGAAATGCTTAAAAACAACCAAATGTTCAATGCTAAGCTGTGTATGTTGAACAAATAAACAGGTTCAAAGAAACAATTCAGCTGAAACTACCTGGCCTGCAATACAGTATGATTATTCAACAAGACAGTGTTTAGCTCCACTTCACTAACATGCCCAAACATGCAATTAAAGTGCTTGGTTGGGATGTCTTACCACACCCATCATATTCTATTGATTTAGCTCCTTTGGACTACCACCTTTTTCAGTCACGTTCTAACAATTTGAGGGATGTTTCATTCAATAATGTTGTCAAGCTTAAAATGAGACTTGGTGAATTTTGTGAGTCAAAAACTAGTGATTTCTATCATTGAGACATTTAGTGGATTGTTGTCACAAGGTTATAAACAATGAAGGGGAATATATTATTGAATGATTCATCAGAACTATTAATAAATAGTAAGTATTAAAATAACTTACAAAAAATGAATTAATTTATGTCATAACCTAACAGGTGACACATTATAAAATTATAAAACTACAAAATATATTAAATAAATATATCATATATTATAGTATTATGACTCATTATAAAACCAGTATATCGTAAGTCTTAGTTTTTCAAGTATGCTTTTTATATGCTGGTAAACGTGGTATATACATATTTAGTACAAATACACAATCCTTTCTGTGACTAATCAGTTCCAAATTGGCCAGATGTATAGAAAAAATAAGGTTTCTTAATCTCAGAATAATTAGAAACTCTTTTTAAGTTTGCTATCATGGGCAACCAACACAGCAAAACAAAAACTCTGTATTATTTAGCAGTTATTTCTTGTTTTAACTTTTAATTTTTATTTTCTTCATATATTTTAGTTTCAACCTAAAAAATACAAAAAAAGGGGATGAAAAAAAAAAGACTCCTAATTCCCAAAGAGCTGCACTTGGAAATTGCTGTTACAACCAGTTCTGTCATCACTCACCAAAACCCTTTTTTTTATCTCATTACCTTGCGTAAATTTATCTAACATCTCACTTTTCTCCCACATGGCTCCCCACTCTGCTTTTATGACCCTCTCCCTTCGTTTCTCATTTGCTTTGTAAACTCACATCCCAATGAGCTTGCTAGAAAATACCAAGTCTTATTAGGTTTGAAACCTCTAGAGGTTTACAAAGATTACGAAGCCTAATGACTGTTTTGTGGATATTAAAAATAGTTTTGTATTTCCGAAGAAATTATTTACTCTGTATTTAGTCTTGTCAGAGAATCTTTCTTTTAAATTTCTTCTTTTTGTCTCTTGCTAATATTACTATTACTACTGCTACCATTGTTATTATTATTACCATTATGATTACTACTATTACTACTATCATTATTACAAATATTACTGTTACTATTATTATTACCACTATTACAATTATTACTGCTACTACTATTATTATATTTACTACCACTATTACTGCTACTATTATTATTATTATTACTACTACTACTACTACTATTATTATTACCACCATTGTTACTGCTACTATTATTATTATTATTAACACCCCTATTACTGATACTACTATTATTAACACTATTACTACTGCCATTATTACAGATATTACTGCTACTACTATTATTTTTACCATCATTACTCACTTAGTTGCCATGCATGATACATGTTTAGGCGATCATGTATCTTTTGTTACATGACTGACGGGGCAGATTTTTTTCCTGCAGTAGGTTGCCATTTCTTTCTGCGGTAGACCAGTTGCCATCCAAGGTTATAAAACCCGGTCTCTCCTGCTATTTACCCATAGCTGGTGGGAGATGAAGAGGATTCATACCTTTTCCAAGGGTATTAGCACATAAGTGAATGTAATGGATTCGAATGGAATTTGAACTTGTATTACTACTACTATTATATTACCACTATTACTGCTACTACTGTTATTACCACTGTAACTACTTCTATTATTATTACCACTATATTTACTACTACTGTTATTCCAATTATTACAACTATCACCATTACTATTATTACCGGGTGGTGAAACAAAACTTGGAGTAAAGTTTAAACTAAATTTCCTACCAAACACTATAACAAATAATGTGAAATCAAATACAGATGAAAGAGTATAGAGTGTGCTTTACATACACACACTTTTATCAGGAATATTATAGAAAATGGTCTCACAGAAGGACAAATAGCAAAGAGTATGCACATATCAATCCTAAAAGCATCCCCTACTTAGTTGATGTGCCCTTGTGTATTGTCTATACAAAGGAGTGCTGAAAAGTTGGCATGAACAATTTCCAAAAATCTTAATAAATGACTAAACATCAGTGTTTGTTTGAAATTCCTTCTTAGTCAGCCTGAGAATTTTTCACTGTCTTTTCTGATGCATTGGAAATTGTACAGATATATATTATATATTTACATATATATTATGTATTTATACTCACATATGTACACAGATTTTTAGCATTTTTTCCTATTCAAGAAAAAAAAAACATTGTTTTTCAACCTGGAGCCGATAAACCGGATGTGGTTGCTGGGAGCAATATCATTAAACTCTGAATTTACTACATTCAGTGGATTTTTGGTTAGGAATGAGATTTCTGCAACATTGCACATTAAGCTTGCAGATATAAGAGCTGACATCCCCAACAGCTACTGACTTTTGAACAAGTAAAACAGTTTGACTTCTTTGTAGACAATAAAGTGTTCTTTTATTTCATTTTTTTTTTCAATATTGGCTTTCTTGCTGCTATGAAGTGTATAAAAGAAAAGTATAAACTTATTTCTTATGCCCAAAAGAAAAATCATTTCATTTTGTCTTTCTCCACTTACAGGGGGCAAAGTGCAAATGAAGCAATCAGATTTGCAATTTTTATAGAAAGTCTTAACGTAATTAAGGTACCTGGGTCACTATGGAGGCTATTTTTTGACATAATGGATACACAACAAAAAAATGAATTCAAGCATTTTATCAGAAAGAAAGTGTAAAGAAATTATGAAGGGAATGAGAAGAAAAAGAAAGAGTACTAATGAAAATGAAAAAGAGGAAGTGGTTAGAGAAAAAGAAGAAAAGTGCTTGGAGGAAGGGAAGGAGAGAAAGAGAAAATGGAAGAGGAAGAAAGAGAAAAGCTAAATGAAAAATAAAGAGGAAAAGAGAATGTGAATAAAATCAAAAGTAAGAATAAAGAATAGAAAGAAGAGGAAGATGGTAAAAAAGGATAAGAAAAAATAACAGGGACAGGGGAATGAGAATAAAAAATAATAAAAATAAAAATGAAAGAGAAGAGGAAGAGGTTAAAGAAAGAGAAGAGAAAGTAGATAGAGAAAAAGAAGAGAAGAAAAATAAAGAGAAAGGAGAATGAAAAAGGATGAGACAAAGAGAAAATAAAGAGGAAAAAAGAGAAGAAGAAAAAAAAAAGAAGAAGAATGAAAGTGAGAGAGAAAAATAAAAAGTACACAGACAAGAAAAAGAGAGAAAGAGAAAAGAATGGAAGGAGAAGAAATGGAATTTGAACTTGTATTACTACTACTATTATATTACCACTATTACTGCTAATACTGTTATTACCACTATTACTGGTATTATTATTATTACCACTGTAACTACTACTATTATTATTATTACCACTATATTTACTACTACTGTTATTACAACTATTACTACTATCACCATTACTATTATTATTATTGCAGGGTGTTGAAAGGAGAATGAAAAAGGATGAGACAAAGAGAAAATAAAAAGGAAAAGAGAATGACAGTAAAAAGAAAAAAAACGTAAGAATGGAAGTGAGGGGGAAAAGAAAAAGAAAAAGAAAGCCAATAATTGATATTAAAAATGTTATGAAACTGAATGCAGATTTTATGCAAGTGTTGCATTTGATTTGGAATTGCAATGATAACTGAATAATTTCTCTTGCATATTTCTGGAAAAAAAAAAGTCATGTTAAGAATTACACATCAAATTCTAGTTATGAGTAACATACCCTTACTGAACATCAGAAATAAATGCTTATATCTTGTAACTTCAGCAAACAGAAATTTGTATACTGAAACCTGACTATAGTTTTTCTATTGTCATCTAATTTATCCACAGTTTAGATGAGTAAATGCCTGACAGTGTTTTTTTTTTATTACACACAGAATGAAAGTTTTATTGACATAATGATTACCTACTGATCCACTTGTTCTGCTTTGTCAATAAAACTTTCATTTTATGTGTAATAAAAAAAAACAGTAGATAATCATTATGTGATGTAATGTACTAATGTGTGAATGTATACATATATATATATATATATATATATATGATAAAAATAGTTTTAAGGTATGCAATAGTGGCCTGAAGAATGTGTTCACGAATGAAGCTGACTGTTGCTGCTAGATTTTGACCTCAATGTACACTTATATATATATATATATATATAATTATAAATTCCACCATTGGCAAAAAGTGATATTTGTCAAAAAGAATGGCTAAGTTAAGAGAGTGTTCAATACAATTTTCATGAAAAAAAAAAAAAAAAATATTTAAAACACTGAGCTCTATGTGACGTCAGAAAACTCACTTTTGAGGACATCTCTCTTTGCAAATGTCTGCTCAGGTCAACTTGTGGTTTATACAGTGACTATACATACAAATGTCCTAAGCTTACTTGTCTATCTACCTACAGGTATAGCAAATAATTTTACCCAGCCAACAAAGAACCCTTCTCAAAATTTAAGTCTCTAACAATCTTTCCTATGAAATTTGCAGGCATGTACATACAAAGAAAGATCTCTCTGCATACACATCTTTATCCACCCTTTTTATATTCTTTCTATAAACTTTGCTTAGGCAATAAAATATGTTGTTGTGAAGTGTACACAACTTTATATTCATTCTTATATTTTCGTACATTGAAAAAACTTCAATACATCCACTATCAAATTAATATTACTACACAATCTCTCTCATTAAATATATCTCTTTAATAAAATTGTAATCTCACAGCAACAGTATCAGTCTTTTACCAACAATCAAAATGTAAAGCTTTTTCTCTACTCACTTTAAGTTCAGAGTTATAGGGACTAGAGGTAAGCTACAGATACAAGAATTCTAATCCCATTGACCTTACAATCCTGGGTTCTAACCTTTCAGTTCTGCTACATGATTTTGTATCTTCTGTGCTAAACTTCTCTCTACCAATCTCATGAAAGACCTTTCCCTGCCTCCCATCAGCATGGCTGATACTATCCCCCCATGAGAGTGCCTCATTGCACCTTCTCAGATTAATATTGTCAACTGACATGAAGTGGAAAGATTATATTGAATCTATTGCTAGGTCTGCTAAGAAAGTTGGTTTACTGTGTTTTCTTTCCTGAATCTACATATTTATAAGTCTACCATTCATCAATGCTCTGAATATTGCTGCTACATATAGTCTGGTGCTCCTGCTATATATATTTAGAGATGCTTGATAAAACAAAAAGAAGAATCAATTATATTATTGGTACTCACTAGGCATCTCGGCTTCAGTCCCTTTTCTACTGCCATAATGTGCCTTTACTATAAATACCTTTATGGTACATTTTCAGATGAACTCATCACTCTGCTACTGAGACTTTATGAATTTAAGTGCTGTACTAGATCATAATTTTACAGTTGAAATAGCTACATGCAACTGTAAGTTCTATATTAA
Source organism: Acanthosepion lycidas (assembly GCA_963932145.1). Lineage (NCBI taxonomy): Eukaryota > Metazoa > Mollusca > Cephalopoda > Sepiida > Sepiidae > Acanthosepion > Acanthosepion lycidas. The sequence goes on from OZ010575.1 coordinate 55,205,970, forward strand.
AAGTTTTCTTCTTCAATATCTGTCTATATTTCTGAAATGAGATATTATATCCACTATTTACATTATTCGGACTATTATCCTCATCTTTGTTGCCATATTTATTACATTTTGACTGTTGTATGTTCTGGCCTTCATCAGGTGGTTGAACCCTTTATTTCGCTCACTGGGGTAGACTGCTCTAGTTCCACGTGCCATGCCTAATGGATGTCAATTATCAGTTATCATCTGTTAATTCCCCTCTCCAAGTTCTTCACTGCCTTAACCAGGTATTGAACTCACATTCTTTGGGTCCTGTCACTGGATCTAACTAATGTCTTTATCCACTGTACCCTTATCCTTGGACATGTGTGTATTATAAACTGAATGTCATCAGCAATCATTTTTTACCAGTGTTCATATTGCAATTTTTGCTTTTATCATTCCATGTTTTTACCAGAGCCCATATTGCAATTTTTGTTGTTATTATTGCTTTTCTCTGGCACTCCTTTTTTTTCTTGCACCTTGCATTTATGGAACTCGCTTCTTGCTTTTATGCTTTCCAGCTAACTTTGATCTTCAAAAACTTAAATGGATGCCAATTTTACTGTCTTCTTGATTACTCTTCTCTTGTTCTCCCTACTTTATAATATTTCTCTTGTGTCTTAGTGACTTTACTGCCTTGCATGGGGTGATACGATTTTAAAAAAAAATTTTTCCATGAAATACCTCAAGTGAGCTTCTGTAATTTGTACTCTCTATTGAGCACTAACCAGCAAATTTGGACAGATTGACTAACTATAGTATAGTATGTTACCCTTACATTTGTAATATACTTTTTCTCTTTCTATAACTATCCCACAATTTTAAAGCAAACTAAAAAAATATGTGCTTTTTTCTGTGGAATAAATATATCTGGAATGCAGAAAAATTCTTAGCTTGCCATTTGCCATTTGAATCTTGTCAACCTTTAACACATTGGTCTTTAGATCTTTGCAAATGACATCTGGCATTGCCAGTATTCATGAAAGGGAGGTATAGTGTGTACGTATATTTAGTGTCCATTTCTGT
>OZ010575.1:55212016-55234516 GCA_963932145.1 Acanthosepion lycidas
AAATGACGGAGGGTTACTAAAAGGGAAAGAAAACTATTACTTCTTCTTGCTGTGTTCTTTGAGGATGGAAGCGAACATGGCTCTCCACAATTTCTTGTACTTTATAAATTTTGTCTTTTGCTCTCTCTCCTAAAACTCTGTCATTCATTTACTCAAGCTGTTGTTGTTTTCCTCTGTCGCTTTTGCCTTCATGTGAGTATCAAATTTTCCAAGTCCTCTTTTCTCATCACATGCCCTAGAAATTTTAATGCTCTTTTTCTGATGTTAAGCATAAGTGTCCTTTTTGTTTTCATTTTCTCAAAAACTTTGTTGTTGCTCACCTGTTCAATTCATGGTATTTTCAGCATCATTCTGTAAAAGCACATTTCTGTTACATCAAGTAACTTCAAGTTGCATCTATCTAGTCCAACAGTAAAATGGTGAAGCTTAGTTGCCAATTAACAGATATTTGAGAAAAGGAATCTGCAGGGTGCCATCATTATACATGTATTTAAAAAGCAGAAGTTCATAGCCTTATACTGAAAAAAAGCCCTCATTTTATTCAATAAATATTTATTTCTGACATGATTACCTTTTTTGTCAAAGTATTTCATTCTATGGCAAATATTAATAATATAGACTAAAAATTATACAATGAAAATTTCATATTAAAAATTATCTAATAACTACATGTAAGACAGTACTTTCCTCTTGTCCTTCAACATGTCCTGTGAGTGTTAAATTCTCCAAGTCTTCTTTCCTCATTCAGAATTTTAATTATCTCTTTCTGATTCTAAGTATATGTCCTTTTTGTTTCTATTTTCCATAAAACCTGACCGTTTCTTACATGTTCAATCCATGGCATTCTCAGCATCTGTCTGTATTTCTGTTGCAGTCACTTCTTCATGTGTGAGGAGATTGTCCAACATTCACTACCATATAGGAAGACTGACATTACATAGAAGTTACATACTCTTTTCTTACAATATCTATTTTTATTAGTAATATTTACAATAGCTTATTTGGTGGTGTGAGATTTTATTATAGAAGCTGTGTGTAATTCACTATGTTGTAAATAAATAAATATATATAAGTGCACAGATATTGGCATTTATCCTTTTTTTTTTTAATTTCAAATATATAAAGATTGTCATGGTTTGTGAGATTGATATAAATTCAAAATAGATGATTCTTTAAAGATATTGAGTGATGGGAACCCAATGTCATAAAAAAAAAACTTGAGCAGAGATCATCAAAAAATAAATTGAAAATATTGATAAGATAAAAGCAAGGAAAAACTGTCTTTAAGAATGTCAGAGAAAAAGAGATTTGAGAAAAAAAATTCAAAATTGTTATAAGCTATAAAAAGAAATTGTCTGAATAATGTAAATAGAAATAAAAGATGCAGAATATTAAGCATTTTGGTTAGAAACATGAAAGTAATCAGTTTACCATATTTTCTTCTTTTGTTTTTTTACTAATGTTTACGCAATTCAAGGCCCAAGAGTCATCAAAATAGAGTGTTACTGTGTGGAGTTCTATTAGCATAAGAAAGGGTAAGATAACAAGAAAGTAAGATGGCTAATTCTAGACTTGAAGATTTAATAAGTGAATAAAATTTCAGAGATCAGGTGGAAACATTAGAAGTATATAGTTGAAGTAGACTTTGGAAGGAACTGGAAACCCATTCCTAAACAAGAAACAAGGGATGAAAATCTACCCCTGTTCAAGACTGGGGAGAAGTGTGAACTGGATGATAGGCAAGCCTATCTACTCCTATTGGGAGAGGGGAAAAAATAGTAATTACTGAATAAAATTTCATATTTCAAGTGGAGACGTCAGAAGTACAGAGTTAAAAGAACCAAAATTTTAATGCTAAACAGGAAACAAGGGATAAACCTCCTGTTCAAAAAATTGGAGTAGGGCATAAACCAGACAATAAACATCACAAAGAGAAACATTTAGACTGGACAAAGCAGTAGATGAAAACTTTTTCTTTTTATACCATAATGTTTGCCCAGAACAAATCTAAAGAGCCACTCAAGGTAGAGGGTTATAGAATAATAGAGAGTATAATGACATCATCAAGATATTGACATTCCTCACTACTTCAAATAAAAGGTTAGGAAGGAAACTTCCATCAATACCGGAAAGAGCAATAAAAGCTACTGGACTTGAAAAAATTTTCCTCAAAAATTGAAGAAGATTTTTAAATTTCAATGGAAAGCAGTACCTGCTGCTCTGCCAATGAATGCCAAATATTTCCTTATAGGGAAATGGCTAATATTACCATTATCATTACAATGGAATTCATCATGCATGTTAGTTGGAAAACTGCAAACTAACAATAAACTGATAAGAATTTTTTTCCATTTTTCTTTTTCAAGAGTATCCATGTTGGTTTCGCTTGTCACCCCACCATCCAAAAAGACGGCTCCTTCGATATGCCATGTCACTGGATACTTATTTAAACATTCTCAGATATTGTGGAGATGCTCAGTCATCCAAGCAATATTCTATTATACGCAAAGTCCATAATTTATCGTATAATTTTTTTTCTATTTTCTTTCGTCTTCTTTATTTTTCTTTTTTTTTTTTCTGGCGAGGTGTTGGCTTTTATATTTTTTCTGAGCATTTTTTAATTCTTTGAACCCAGGCCAACAGGAAAACTCCTATAATATTTGGCAGAAAGAAAGAAGAGGAGCAAAAAAAGTAAACGCAAGAATTAAAAAAAAATCTAAATAAACTCCCATTCCTCATTTTCCAACTCATACAGATTGTTGTTTGTTTTTTTTTATTATTTTCCATCTTTACTCTGTAAGCTAAATGAAATAAAAAATAGGAGGAAGGCAGAAGATAGTCTCCACTGCTTTTTCCAATGATATGGAAGGCACACAGACACAGACACAGACACACACACACACACACACACACACAGACCTATGAACAGAAATTGGAAGGGACACATAAAAAGAAAAGAAAAAATAAGATGGCACAAACAAGGGGAAAAAAACGAGCAAATAATAATGAGAGGAATGAAAGAAAAAATAAATAAATGAGAAAATAAAAAAACAGAAAAAATGAATAAAAGCAACCCTCCTCCATGACAAAAAAAAAAAATGACCAAAACTTTACTTCTTCCCCTGTCGTAAACACAAAGATCCATCGACAAATGAACGAAAAAAAAAAGATTTAAAAATAAGCAAGGAAAGGTAATGCACAAAAGGGAGCATCAAAAGATATGACAGAATGGAAATGTGGTGGGGAGACAAATATTACAGTGGCAGTGGTAGGGGAATGAAGAAGAGAACAAAATGCAACTAAAATTGTGGGGTACAGTCAAGACCAAATCCGGAAATAGATGAGACAGTATGAAAACAGAAAAGTTGCAATGCCTCACACAAACACACATATATACCAAGACACAAACAATGCAATGACAGGAATTAGCACACTCTTAAGGAATAGAGAGCCCTTAGAAAGTCGGAACTTTTTGTAAAAGATGACAGTAGACAATACATTCATAAAGAGAGGTGCATGCATGGGCATGCATGCGAGCACTTGCTTCCAAATGTAGAAGTAATCTTTTAAGATAGTCACATACAAAATACATGGCATGAAGACTGACATAATAGATACAGTTGTATTAATGAAAAGTATATCGACAATATCGTTTTTATTTCTAAATGAATCTCGCACATTCATATATTTTTATGCGTGATAAAAAGTGCCTGATATGAACTCTCCAGATAAAGTAAGTCCGATTGAATATGTGAAAAATAGTCAACTGGTTTTCGCATATTCCACTTAGAGATACACACAAATATAGGCATATAAGTATGTGTGTGTATTGATACAAATTATTAACCCTGACGCCCCTTTTCTTTAAACAATTGCTCTAGCCGTTACCATAGTAATCTTAATTTCAATAATGAATATGCTTATAAAACACGTAAATTTCAGGAATCAGTTATTCCAGTAAAAATTTTGCTTCAAGATGGAACAGAGCTTAGTACTTTAATTCAATTTAATTCAAATAATTATATTGAAGTTTTCGGCTCTTGTTTTGAAACATGAGAACTCTTATGTAGCGTTGAAATCATATTTTTAAATAAATAATTATATATATAGATATATATATATATATATATATATATATATGTATGTGTGTATGTGTATATATATATATATATATATATATATATATTTGTGTGTGTGCGTGTGTGTATATGGTTAATTCTAGAGATTTGTGTATGCGCACACACACACACACACACATCCTGGAGTAAACAAAATGACAGAAATTAGGATGTATTTGTTTTGTAAAGGTTTTAGAGAATGAGAATTATTAAAGAAATAGTTTTAGATATATATGTGTGTGTGTGTGTGTGTGTGTGTGTGTATATATATATATATGAACAAAATGTGATAGATATAAAAAAAAACTGATAGATAGCTATATATGAGCAGACCAAACAGATAGATATGAACAGACTGAGATAGATAGATAAGAACAGATTGAGATAGATATATAGATAGATATAAACAGATCACGATAGATAGATAGATATGAATAGACCAAGATAGATTCCTGTTTTTGTTTACTGTGTGGTTCATTCAGGTACAAGGCCCAGGGGCCACTCTAGGTAGAGGTTAACAATAAGAAGCATTTTTGAGGGGAGGAGGGAAGATAAAGTTTGTAGTGATTGAGAAAAAATCCTCTTGGGTGTCAGCTCCACAGAGCAGTGGTTTGCATGAAGTAGCTGTTTAAGCAGAACTTACTTCTCACCAGTAGAATATGGAGAGAATGTGGGTGGCTTGCTACAATGTGGGTGGCATAGCAGGTCCTGGTCAGGAAGGTTCTAACTGGTGGAACCAAAGAATGCAGTTTGTCCAAACACTTTCTATAGTAGTAGCAATACAGCAGTGAGAGTCATGCTACATTCTGCTTGTAAAAGAGGGATTGGTGGCTAGAAAATAATTTGTCACCTCCAAGGACTCTGAGACACTTTTGTACTCAAGACTGGAAAAGGAGGAGTGTGCAGACTCTACCCTAATATGACAACAGTACTCCATTTTAGGCCTGATCTGGATTCTTGTAGAGGTAGAAGATAGCATGTAGAATCAAGTACTTACTGGAATGGTACATAGAACTAACCATTTTTCCTGCTTCTTTAGCAATATATCGGTTGAGGTCAGGGGGTATGTTTAAGGCTCAATAGTCTCTTATGGCATGGAGCCTCCCTGTGAGGGCATCCATTCATTCTAACTGGTAGTAGTTCAGGGTCTGATCGGTGATGATAAAATGTATCTAGTTTGGTTTTTAATGCATTGAATGTAACCAGCCAATTTTTCCCCCCACTGACAAGTTGGAGCAAGATTGGTTGAAAGTTTAGCTGCCAGTCCCTGCTCATCATGAGTTTTGGGGGTGCACCCTTATGTTGTATCATTGGAATAGATATTCACAAATTATCTGAGTATATTCTTGGGATGATAATTTATGTAAAGTAAAAATTGGTTCATGGAGTGACCCCTGTGTTGATTGCTAAGGCCTTGGAGGATTGGCCATTAACAATTACCTTAAAGGACCTTTATAATTGAGAAAATTCTTTCAATGAAACCATAGTTGGAGAGCTTGAACAACAAACATTTGTGCCACACCTTGTCAAAAGCATTTGAAATATCTTATGCTATGTTCCTTAAGGTGTATTTGTCATCATTAATTCTGTGGGTAATGTTAGTTAGGGTATCAGCAGTGGACTGGGCTGATCAAAACCTGTGCTGTTTGTCGTTCAAGAGGTTGTTCTTTTCTAGGTTTCTTCTGCAATCTTGTTGATTATAGCCTCAAAAAGCTTACTCATGATACTGAGGAGACTGATGGGTCTATACTGAGAAGGGGAAGAGCACTCTCCCACATTCTTGAAAACCAAGCATATGCCTAACACTTTTCACAGAATTGGGAAGGAATTCTCTTTCAAGAAGCAGTTAAATAACTTTGCTAGGGTCGGGGACAATTTGAGATTAATATTCTTAAACTGAAATTTTGGCCAGGTCAGTGGATTTCTTAGGGTTAAGGCTTTTGATATCTCTTGAGACTTCCTGTGCTGTAATGAAAATATTAATGAAATTGTGCTTAGTGTGATGTAAGATGTGGGAAGTTGGGAAGGAGATGGCCTTTGTTATCTAATGTTGAATTTGAGGCAAAGTTTGAGGTGAGAAGCTTTGCTTTATCTGTCAAAGAAGATATGACCTTGGTGGCCATTAATAATAGTTGGCACATATGTTTTGCTTCTGTTCATAATTTGGTTGGTGATCTTCCAGAATTCACAGGATCCAATTTGTTTCTTTTCGACCTTGGCCTGGACTGTTTGTGCATATATACATTTTGTACTTTCCAGGATTTTCTTGCAGCTATTGCAGGTAGTTCTGAATACAATAAGAGTTAAGCTACACCACTCCTTGTGATAGATACTGAAATAGTGATTACAGTGAACCATGGTTGCTGCATATTCAGGGGTGAACTAGGGATGTCTGTTTGTTTTTTTTTTAATTTTTGAGGGGTATAAAACTATCCATTCTAGATAGGACCCCTTCAGAGATGAGGGCAGCAGTTTTGAAGGCAGTATGCTTGAAAAAGGATGAGAGAGGACCTTTTGTCATATATGATTGAAAGCTGTTCCAGTCTGCCTTCATGTAGCAAAAAAATCATTTTGTGGAATTGCAATTCAGGACACTGACTAGAGAATGGTCTGACATGCCTAAGGCAGGGGATAAAACTTTTGCCAAGTATTTATTAGAGCAGGATGTGAGGAGGAGGTCAAAGAAGTTTGTCTAATGTCATATCACTTCAGGGACATGGGTGGGTTTTTCATTAATCGGGGCTAGTTTATAGGTGATGGAGGAGTCTCTGAAATATCTACCATCTTCATCAGTTTTGTTTAAGTAGACTAATCACTCTTCATGGTGGATACTGAAGTTACTGCAGATATGAAAACTATCTGAAGAAAATCCCATGAAGATATTATCAATCTTCTCAGATATCTGATTGAAGATTAGCCCCATTGTTCTGAGGATGATAGAGATCAAAAACTAATGTAGTACTAGCATAAATGCCATACAGAAACACATATATGAAAGATCAGGGTCCTCATTTTTTGTGTTCCTACCACAGGGAAACCTGTCCTTGATGTAGACATCCTGTCTGTGATGATTAAGGTGGTCATGTTTGTCTATTATAGGTGAGTAGCCTGGGACTGAGCTCCTGTAGTGGGATTGAGGCACTGATACCTGTTTCGGACAGAAATATCTTATCTCCTGTTACACTTCGTTTGTGTGTTTATTTATTTATTTTTAAATAATAAAGCATTAGTTCAGATCATCAAAAGGTAGCATGATCGGCTGATCTCCTAAATTTTTAAAATTTAAAATCTCTGCATGTTAAATTTTTATTTTATTTAATTTTATTTTCTTAATAGGTGTATTGATCACTTTTTAATACTACTGTTTCCTGGTTTAATTCAACTCTGACCAATAACTTCATATATATATATATATATATATATTTACATATATACAGATACACTTTGGGGCAAGAGTTAGAAGATAAAATGATTGGGAAGGAAATGCAAAAGAGGAAAAAAAATAAAATGAAGAATTAAAAAGTAACAGGATACATACATTTAAGATGGGCAAAGTTACTTGGAATCTTAACCTAATGTAAAGAAATAAGCAAGAATTTTCATTGATATATTTATTATAAACACTGAATAGTTTTTTAAGAAACTTTCAATAGATAAGATTTTTGAATAAAAGAATTGTTAAGAAAAACTTTCAATTATATCAGATTTTTATATAAAAGAAACTTTCAATCCATAAGACTTTCATAGAAAAGAAACTTTTGATAGATAAGACTTTCATAGAAAAGAATAGTTAAGAAAAAAAAAAACTTTCAATTTCTAAGCCTTTTGTATAAAATAAACTTTCAATTAATAAGACATGAAATTCAGATTTTAATTCTGATTCATCTTGCTTAACCATCGAAAATGCAACAGTGACCTTAAGGCTGCAACAAAAAGTCCATAATATGAGGAGAAAAGAATGGACATGTAGCCAAGTGGTTGGAATATTCACTTTTTGCCAATGAGACCTGGGTTTGATTGTCACTATAGTTGATTTTTCAGGGAGTTGACTACTTTGTGTTATTGGCTTCGAGAGGCAATCCCAGTATGTGGCACCACTGGAAAGTGCCTGAAAGCCATACCAGAGACTCAAAATTTGGGAGTGAATTTGAGTAGATAAAATTGCTTGGAAGCCATCAATGTTTATGCTAGCATGAAGTGACAAGTCATTGTAACCAATGGTTTGAGCATATTGGCCTTGTTCAAACTTTTGATCATACCAGAATATGTAGTTCTCTCCAAGAAGCTCTAAGTAAGATCCACTCAGCATAGCTGCAGTATAAACCAGAGGTGGGCTCTGAGGGTGTTGAGTAAATACAAATGTGCCTGAGCAACTGTCTTCAACAGGGATTGGATCCTGACCATAGCAGTCTAATGTACTTAGAAACAAGTAGCTGGCCCTCATATATATATATATATATATATACACACACACACTTTTCAGATAGTACCTTTTTATGAAGTTTTTATTTCTGTCTCTCTCTCGCTCTCATATATATATATATATATATATATATATATTAAGACATTTTTATGTTTAACATTCTTTTTATAGATACAAATATTTAAGTAAATGCTCTATTTATAATAAACAGTATTAAACAACATTTACCAGCCTGAATGTCCAAGAAATTTTCACAGAAAATATTTGTCCTCCGACAGGATTTTTTGTCCGATATATGTCCAAATGTCTGAGAATATTTTCTGCGAAAATTTCTCGGACATCCAGGCCAGTAAATGTTGTTTAATACTGTTTATTATAAATAGAGCATTTACTTAAATATTTGTATCTATAAAAAGAATGTTAAACATAAAAAATGTCTTAAAATAATTGTCAGACTTTGTTCATTTCATAATGTGTGACATTATATATATATATATATATATATATATATATATATATATATATATCTGAAAAGTATTTTATTATATTTTAATAATAATCATCAATGCAACAATTTATGTGGATTAAAAATCTCTGGTCACAAGATCTATTTGAGTTGGATACAGCAAAGATACCATGTTCAAGTCCAGAGTTCAAAAGTGGAACCAGGACACAGGAGCTAAAGAAGTCCTATAAATTTCCTGGGATCTCAGAAAATATGTGCATATTTTGAAGATTTGTAGTAACATTTTTTTTTAGCCCTTCAACTGATAGGATAAATCTGTATTTGATATAAAAAGGTTACTAAATTTTGAATGAAGACAGGAACAGGCCTTTTAAGAAGTTAATAAATTTGTCTTATTGGCCCAAGCTAAACAAATGACAAAATAGCTGAAACTTACATGCTCATTGATGTTGCAATTCCAGATAATGAAATTAGAAGCTAATTAAGCCCAAGTAAGGTGATAAAGCCACTAAGCAACAAGAGCTAAGTCAGTTTCAAAGAATCTGAAAAAAAAAACACTTTATTAAGGAGAGAGGTCAAAAAAAGAACAGAAATTAATAACTGACATTACATATAAATTTTTGATGATCAAGGTGAAAAGCAAGAAGTTGCAAGAGAGTTATAAGTGACAAGTGCAAAATAAGAAACTGTTAGAACAAAACTGATAGTTTCATCTTGCAATTTCAGTTATGAAATGATGAGACCTAGCTGCCAATCAAGTAATGTACTTAAATTCATAAAGCCGAGGTACCAAAGCGGAAAGCTCATCAGAACATTTACCATGAAAATCTTACGGGGAAAAAAAGCAACGTTATGACAGAGGGAAAGTAACTGAAGTCAAGATTTCAGGTCAGGAGGAATACAATTACAGACCATTCTTTGCTGTATAAATATAGACACTTGCATGGAAGAGTGTGACAATTATGAAGTATAAGGATCTTGGGATCAAGATTTAACAAATGTTGAACAAGACACCAAACACCATTAGAACTTCACACATTTTGAGCAGATCTTATGTAAAGAGAACTACAAAACTTTGTGCATGTGGGAACTGTATAGAATAGGAAGTCAGTCAAATGATGCTTAAGTCAGTCACTTATAGAATACTGGTTGATTATTTGCAAAATCTGAAGCAGACCCAGTGGATTGTCAGTAAAAGATAAATGATAAAAAAACAACTGACAAATTGTTTTCAGCACAGTCAGTCAGTTATGTACCATGTGTGATACTTAGGCAATCATATATCTTTTGATACATGACTGACAAGGCAGATTTTTTCTCACGGTAGGTTCCCATTTCTTTCTGCAGTAGACCAGTTACCATTCAATGCTACAGAACCTGATCTGTCCTGCTATTTACCAATAGCTGGGGAGAAAAGAAGAGGATTCATACCTTTCCCAAGGGTATTAGCACGTAAGTGAATGTAATGGATTCAACTGGAATTCAAATTCAGCTTCCCAATTCCTCAATCCGAGCTTCTATGCATTACTCTACCTTTCAGTACACTAAAGCCATTAAGATGCAAGGGGTTACTGAGAGTGTCAGTAAATGAAAAATCATTAGTGAGTAGAAAGAACAATAAAAGAACAGGGTTCAGAAAGACAGAAGATGGTGATTGATGTTGCATTTTAATTTGTGAAGCTCTTAGGTGGCAGGTAAGCAAGAAACCAAAATAGAATACCACAGGTAAGAAGTACAAGAAAAGAACAATTACTATGAAAATATTTATAGAAAAGACAGAGTGAAGCTGTGTTACAATAGTGGGAAAGTGACTGAAGTTGAGATGCCAGGTCAGCACCAATGACATTACAGACGTTTCTTTGATGTACAAAATGATCACTTGCCTGTAACAAAATCTGTCTCTACTCTTTTGTACCAAAATTCACACTGTCATGCCAGTGTGAATTTTTTTCACCTTCCAAAATAAACACACAATTCAAATAACTGGGATTTTTTTTCATATAAGTTTCATAAACATGCAGATTTGAATAATAGTAACAGGAACATTTTTTCTTTTTGAATATTAAGCATGAAGCACTGAATAAGCACTAGTGTCAGAGTGGAGACTAAATGAAATAATTTCCTCATGCCAGCATTTGTATTTGAAACCCAAGAACACCAGTCACGGAAGTTAAAAAAAAAAATGCTTGTAGATAGATCAAAATAGGACACAGTCATTGAGTTGCTGATCAAGTCTAAATACTAATCAATAGAAAACCTCACACAGTTTATTGATATAATGATGTTTTATATTGATCCGTACTTTGGAAGGCTGAGTCTCTTTATTGAACCATCTTAGTCTCTAACCGCCCACTCCTTGCTGTCTCCTTCCAACATTTAATCTGTCTCCCTTTCAAAATCTTCATCCGGTAAAACCCTATGAACCACACCCCGCCATCAAACCATCATAACCAAGTCACTTATTTCAGTTTAACTGCTACTCTGTGTGGGATTCACCTTGACAGGGTTTTTTTTTTCTTTGTTTATTTCTAATCGTTTTTGTTACTTTTGATATATTTTTTTTACTTTAGTATTTTTTTTTTATCCTCTGTTTATTTTTTTTTTTTGTAAAAATAAATAAATAGATAAAAACTTTTAATCAGAATACAATGAAGTAAATGCAGAGAAGATAAATATTGTTAGCGTTTGATGGATCGGGGAAAGAAAGAGGAAAAAGACAGAAAAAAGAAACTAAAACAAGAAAGAAGAGAAATACGAAAAATAAAAAAGACTTATTTTCCTAAAAAAGTGAAGAAAGCAAAAGATTATGGAAAACTGGAGAGTTAAAATAATTGGACTGGATGAAAAAGAAAAAGCAAAATGAAAAAAGATGGCAGAACAGAGAAGGAGAGAATGCAAGATATAGAAGAAAGGTTGCCTGAAAAAGAGAAAATAGTTAAAAAAAAAAAAAAAAAAAGGACAAAAATAAAGAGCACTATAAATGAACATACTTTTTTCTCTCTCTTTCGATTTGCCACTTTACTAAAAAAAAAAAAAAATTCTGATTAATACTCTGTTTTACTTTTAGTTTGTTTCCCTCTTAGTTATTCTTTCTTTGTCTCTTCTTGAGTGAATCAATAAGGCAAACAATTATTAGCGAAAAAATAATAGAGAAAAGAACGCTGAAAATATAAAACAGGAGAAAAAAATATCTTTATCTTGAGATTAACAGAGACAGAGAGATTCAGGTAAAAATTGCTAGACAGTAGGACGGTCACAAAAAGAAACAGAGAAGTTGGGACAAAAAGGATTTAGAGAGTCCAATATGTTTTGACAAAATATGAAAATGAAATACAAAAGATAAAGAGTTTAAAAAACAAAAAAAAAAAAAAAATCAAAAGATGAAAAGTATTAAATGGAGAAGATAAAGACCAGTGGTGAAGAATGGCAACAGTTGCCATTTCAAACAGAAGATTCAAGTGTCTTGCAAGAATATTCCAATGACCAACTGACCAGGGAGGACAAGAGGTTGTATGGGATATCGGGTTGTCTGTTGCTGTAGTGAGGTGGCGCATTTTGCTTTAAATGTCAGTCCAGTCGACTTACTTAAAACAAGAAGAGAGTAGAGAGAAAGCAATCGACAACTGTGGAAATTTCCACTTTTATTTTCATTTTCTTACTAAGAGGATAGGATAGATGAGACCTCTGTCCCCACCCCCAGTACTAAAATGTAAAAAAATAAGATGTGTATTAGTTGGTCTAGGTGGAGTTGAAAGAAGTAAAATGAGAAGTGCAGTTGCTAACAGTTGAAATCAACTTTATCTTTAACCGCACATATATATATATATATATATATATAAGCAAAAGGCAAATAAACGTTTATTGAGAAAGCATTTATTTTCAAAGGATTTGGGTGAAAAGAGAAATGTAAGGTGGATATTACTCAGAAAAAAAAAAAAAAATTAAATCATGGTGGTGAATTCCGTCCATTTTTTATGCTACATTCTTTCAGGACATAGACAGTCATATCTATGCACAGATACCTTTGTCTTTATTTTATTACCTGTGAATTGCCATGACTTTTTGGGAAAGATAGTGGAGCTGTTTCATTTTGTTCTGCATTACTTTCTCTACAGTCTGAAATTCAGAGTTATCCTTTTCTAAGACTGGTTGCCACTGAAGGGTAGAGAGCATGATCTACCATGTTATTTAACCCATAGCTGGGTGGAGGTAGAGTAACATATTCATAGCTACATTATTTACATTATTTGGACTATTGTACTCATCTTTGTCGCCATATTTATTACAATGTCTCGGGTACTGAATTCACACTCTTTGGGTTCTGTCACTGGATCTAACCAATGCCTTTATCCCCAGTTAAGGCAGTGGAGAACTTTCAGAGGGAAAATTAACAGGAGATAACTGATAACTGACATCCATTAAACATGGCACGTGGAACTAGAACAGTCTACCCCAGTGAGCGAAATAAAGGGTTCCGTTCAACATTCCAAGCACCTGAAGAAGGCCGGAGCGTACAAAGGCCGAAATGTTGTATTAAATATGGCGACAAAGATGCGGACAGTAGTCCGAATAATGTAAATAATGTACATAATACCTCATCTCAGAAATATAGCCAGATATATTCGTAGCTTTTTCAAGAGTATGTGTGTAAAAGTGCATGCAACAGATGCAGATGGAATTTGAACTCACATCATTAATTCCACTACTCTACTTACACACCCTAATTTAGTTTTTACTGCAATCAATTTTTCAGTATTCTTATTTTTCATGTACCATGGCTTGCCACAGCTTCCTTCTTTTGTTGCACTAAGTAACTTTTGATTTGTCTTCCATTTTGTAAGGTGAATGATGGCCAGTGTAAGACAAGAGTCCAAGAGTGACAATCACCACATAAGTCACAATAGCCAGTTGCTGTGTAGACTGCAAGGACGATAGACATAACAGCCCACAACTGTAAGCAGAAGGAATCAAAACCATGTTATCCAAACAAGGAACATTAAAGACATTACCAAGGCTGGTCATTTTCAGCTTGGAAATGTCATAAGTCAATTTCTCTTGATTTTTACCTTTTCACATTGCTATAGGTTCTTTATGTGGGATAACGTGACACACACACACACATATATATATATATATATATATATATATATATATATCATGTATGACATATATAAATTTTTTTCAAGTAATATGCATATTTGTCATTTATTTCAGCTAGTCTGGTTCTTCCTTCTGTTCTGTTAAGGTGTTAGTATATCACAGATATGCTAATGACTAATACAGATGCTGGAGAGTGAAGATAAAAAAAGATAGTTATTCTCTCTTTCCACGTACCTTATTATATTTAACCATACCTCTTTGTCAGTGATTTACCATTCTTTGACACAGACTCATTCATGCGAAAAATTAAAACAAATATGTTTTAATTTTATTCAATAAATTTAAAAAACATTTTGGTTAGGCAATACATATAATAAATAAAATTAAATGTGATTTCCATGAAACTTTACTTTGATTTTCAGAGAAATTACATCCACTGAATAGGGGTTATAATTTTATAATCAAATCTTCTAAAATGTGGATGTAATTTTTGTGAAACTTGGAATAGAAACAGCATGAGTGAATATTTGATTTTATTTATCACTATTAATATTGTATCTCTTGATATCAAGCATTATAATTACAAAACTGCTCATCTTAAAAACATTATATTTATTTTTTGCCAAAACACAATCTTTGCTATTCTTATATATATATATATATATATATATATATATATATATCATTCATATATTATATATGCATGGTACTTATTGGAAAGCACTCAATATCAGTGAGAGAGCTAACATATTTAGCTAGATTGATGTGTGTTTGTGACCCTGGGTTTCATGCTCTTTGCAATTGTCAGATTCACATCAATCCAAGTAAATATATATATATGTGCGTGTGTGTGTGTACATATATATATATATATATATATATATATATGTGTGTGTGTGTGTTTCATTAAAGACAATGGACAAGGTACTACAATTAAGCTTTTTATCTAATTTTTGCTGTGTTTGAACAAGTATTTTCTTTTCTGGACAGAGAGAGTAGACGCAAATGTTCTGTAATTACAAGCACTTTCGGCTATACTTTTTTTTAGCCATTATCA
This sequence comes from Acanthosepion lycidas, assembly GCA_963932145.1. Classification (NCBI taxonomy): domain Eukaryota; kingdom Metazoa; phylum Mollusca; class Cephalopoda; order Sepiida; family Sepiidae; genus Acanthosepion; species Acanthosepion lycidas. Next base: position 55,227,181 of record OZ010575.1, read on the forward strand.
AGGATGATTTTATTTTTGGTTTTAATTGGTTGTATGAGTTGTGTGTATGTTTCTAGAGTTATAGGGATGTTTATATTTTGTACACAGTTAGCACATTATGATGATGATGATTATGTTGATGTTGCTGCTGCTGATCATGATTATGTTGAATATTTTGATGTTGATGATTATGTATGTTGTTGATGATGATGACTATGATGATGAAGGTAATGGTGTAAAATTGAACTGAACCCAACCACTGTCAAAAACTCAACCAAAAGTCTTTATTTCTGCCTCCATGCTAATTCTTGAAACAAGCCAGTTAAATGCTTGATACTTGTTTTTTTTTTTTGTTTTTTTTTTTTTTTTATGAAGCCATGCCATTTGCCATTACTTGTGACCCAGTGTTTTATGCACTTACAAAGTGCTAGCTCTTAAAAATAATGACTAAAAGATCAATATTCTAGCATGTTTCTCTCAGATTGTGACAAATTCAGAGAGAAGCTCAGGAAATCTCATTGAGTTTTGAGCATCACGAAGAAATGGAGTAAAATCAGGAAACAATTTTTTTTATTTTCCCAAACTAATCTCAATTGCTAGCATAAAGCAAGGACAGGATATCATTTGTATTTTATTCTACTTGAGATTTTTAACAGGTTTACTAACATAAAGTTAACAATTTTCTAAGGAAAATAGAGTTGTTTATGCCTTGAGCATCAATATCTTATCTTTATTCCGTGACATAAATATATATATAGTTTTTTGTAGATGTATGTTTCTGAAATATTTAACACAGTAGAATTATTTGAATTTATTCTGGAAAGAACATTTATAAATCTGTTTATTTGTAAGAAAATATAAAGTAAGAAAATTCAGGAAAATATATGACTTATTAAAAGCATTACCATGCCTGAATTGGATTTTTAAACATATGGTGTCCATTCATCTGTGGGTTTGAGAAAAAAAATTGAATTTATTTAAAGAAATCATATATTTCTTAAAAGACATGAGTTAATTTTTGGTGAAACACAATCTTTGTCGTTGTTATTATATATATAACACATACATATATGTATGTATATATGTTTGTGTGTGCATGTCTGTGTTTAGAGAGATGAAGGGTTGCTGATAAGTTCTGAGTGCAAGAAAAAATTCTTATTTCCTAAAATTCTGATCTTTGGTAATTTTGGATACTTTAGGAAATAGGATGAATTAAAAACTTTTTGACAACCCTTTTTATCTAATATATATTTGTCTCTGTCTATATATCTCAGTCTGTTCATATCTGTCTATTTATCTATCTATCTATCTATAAATATCTTAGTCTGTTTATATCAATCTATTTATCTATCTATCTATATATATATATATATATATCTGTTCATATCAATCTATCTCTGTTCATATCTATTGGTATATCTATTTCAGTCTGTTCATATCTATCTCAGTTTGTTCATATCTCTCTACTAATAATAAATATACATTTTGTTACCAAATCAAATATAATGGAGCTTGTTCAGATTTTATATGACAAATGATGGCAGGGGAGAAAGATGTATTTTTGAATATATATATAATACATTTTTTTTAATTATACATATAATTTTTTTCACCAGAAATGAATGGATTACTCCACTATCTTAACAGTGGGTTATAAAAATCAATATATTCATTTTCCAGCAGTCAGTTTTCAATCTGTAGCTGATGATTGCATTGTGCATGAAAATCAGAAGTCCTAATAGTAAGAAAATAATCTATATTTATTATTAGTATAGTAATTATACATTGACCACTGTTTTTTTTAGTACCACCAGCTTTCACTGTGTGCTACTTTATATATATATATATATATATATATATATATATATATATAGTGGACTCTCCTATTGTATTTGACATATGAGGGTCAAGTAGATCAGTTCCTAGGAAGGAACTGACAGCCAGACACTAGCACATGTGATTTGATTATAACCACACTTTTTCAAGGGCAGAATACAGAGACCTAATGCACTATGTACCACAAGGTCCCCAAACAATCCTCCACAAGTTTTGAATTCAGATTTGTCCTTCTCCTAGGCCAGTTGCCATCCAAGGCTATAGAACACAGTCTCTCCTGTTATTTACCCATAGATGGAAGGAGAAGAAGAGGATTCATACCTTTCCCAAGGGTAATAGCATGTAAGTGAATGCAATGGATTCGACTGGAATTCAAATTCAGCTCTCCGATTTGTCAATTTGAGCTGCTATCCACTACTCCACTGTACCTCCCACTGAGACGAACACACTGGAGCCAACTGGAATTTGAACTTGGGTACCTGATTTCTCACTCTGAACCACTTTCCACTCTGCCGTTGTGCTTTTATATATATATATATATATATATATATATATATATATATATATATATATATTCGGATGTATAAATATTAGTTTGTGACCCTGGGTTTCACACTTTTGAGATCATCAGTGAAACCTGGGGTCACAAACTAAACTAACATTCATCATACAGTACTGATTTGTATGTCCACACTATACCTATAAATACGCTATTCTGAATATTAGGATCTCCTTACCCCAAAATGTAACAAATTTTAAAGTAAACACACAGACATACATACATCAAAAAATTATATATATATATATATATATATATATATATATATATATATATATATATATATATATACGTAATCGATAAATTGTTGTCTAAATTATGCAAAAATAAAAATAACACTGACATCTCATTTTGACAAATATATTGAGCAAAAATGCGCAAAAATATCTTGAAATCCTGAAGAGTAAATTTACTCAATAAAATTGCCATTGGCTTCAACCACAGCCTCCAGATGACTTTAGAATCTTCTGCAACTCTTTTGGACAGTCTCCTTGTTTAAGTTGGTGAATGCTGCCATAACCCTTGCCTTCAGTTCACCTGGTAGTACACATAATAATCAAGGGGGTTGCAGTCTGTGGAGTTAGGTGGCTAGATGTCAGGGGTGATGTAATCACAGAAATTGTTTGACAGCCATGACTATATTTCTTGCTTTTCCAGGTGCCAGCACAGGAGGGGTGACACAATGTCACCTGCAACAAAATTTTTCAACCAGGCTAAGGTGCCAAAAATAGTCAGAAAACAGTGGTGGAGACACAGGGTTTCGCAGGCGGGCATATGACCCCCCCAGAAATAATTTATGACCCCCCCCCCAGTTTTGTCCCACCGTCAGAAATTTTCTAATAAATTGTCGGGAAATTTGTGAGTAAGAAAAATAGCAATGTTTTCATCTTTCATGTGTTTCAGTTGCTACAATCTTGGTTACTAACAAGAGACTTTGTTGTAACATTTTATCGAATGATATGGTGTTTTAACTCTGCATCATTAATAACAACAAAGTGAAATACGAAGCCAAAAGTGCCTGTGTATCAATTCGCTGAGATACAATTTTCCATTGAGTGAGCAATATACTTTTGAATATATCTACTAGTGTTGGGAAGATTAATTGGAATCGGAATCGACAATCGGAAAAATTGGAACTTTTTGGGGTATCGGAAACAAATCGACACAAATTTTTCCGATTCCAAAAATGATTCTTTTAAATTTTTAACTTAATTTTCCATTATTGGTACTAATGATAAATATTTATTCTTTTTAAATTATCGCTAAAACTAAAATCATAATAACATCAAAATACGATGTAAATTTATTTTACTTGTATAAAGAAAAGGAAAAAAATAAACTTTGCATAAATTCTCTTGGTAACCTTTAAAAGAATGCAGTTGATTTACAATGTTCCGAAAAATACTTAAAAATTAAATAGAACATTTTTGTCAAGAAAAATACTTTCAAACATCATTGATAGTTAAATGGTACCCAGAAAATGATGCAACAGAAAATTGGACACTGGAAAATTAGCAACAGAAAATTACGTCAACCATGAGTCAGTCGAGAATGTCGGATCTGGCTGTGCTGTCCATTGAAAACGAGCTTACAAGACAAACAGATTTTAACGATATCATTGACCAGTTTGCCACAATGAAACAAGAAAACAATCATTCTAAGACCATAGTATCGAATGTCATTCTTTTGTGTATTGCCGTGTTTTGTATTTAGTTGTTCTGAAAGTGAACAGTTGCTTTTTAAAAATCTTTTGATTTGAACTGATTATTTTGTGGTATTGGATTTTGTCTTGGATCATAATTGTAAACATTAACGTACCAGTCAATAGAGTAAAGTAGAGGTAGAGCATGTCTGAAAATTTAGCTACAACTAACCATTCAGCATAGGGTGAATTGGGGTCATTGGGGTGGCATTTGAGCAGACCGCCCTGGGTGACGTTTATTCTAGCTATGCCACTTATATATATATATATATATATATATATATATATATATATATATATATATATAATTAATTGACCTACCATATTTTAAATCAATTAATTTATAATATTAATGCTCTGTAAATTTACAATCAGCACTATTTTGTAAAAATAAAAATATCTACAAGAACACCGGATTATATATCTTACTGTTCTTTCTTTTTATATATATATATATATATATATATATATATTTGTGTGTATGTGCTATTTTTAACTTATTTTATTTAAACATTATTTTTGATGGATACGCATATTCAAATAGAAGCTCTGTTTTCTAATTAAACAGTATTTTTTTATCCAACTACATCTGCTGGCCTGAATATGTGAGAAATCTGGTCAGAAAAATATGGATCCTCCACATATTTTTATGACAAGATTTCTCAGATATGTTTGTGTGTGTGTAGATAGATATTATATATGTATAATACTGCCTATTTAGAGCTGGTGCTAATAAAATAGTGCTTGATGGAATATAACAGAGGTATAAATTAAAAGATTTCATTGTTCATGAAACTCAGTGAGGAAAAAGTGTAAATTTATTCATATCTTACTCTGACAAATGCTCAGCAAAAGTTTTAGCCCCCCCCCATTGGCCTGTCAGATCATTTCTTAGACAGTGTCCAGATTGACTACAATCCAGTGGAATCCCTGGATTTACCATTCCAAGAACAGATTTTTGCTATGCGGAGGCAGACTGAGACAGCTTCTGGTCCTATATAATGGAAGTTCCACTCTTAACCATCTTCAAACACACTGCCTCCAAAACTGCTACCCTAATCTCCTAATGGATCCTTTCTGGAATGGGGTGTTTTATAACCCACAAAAAATTCCAGCATAAAACCTAACAGTCAGTCTTAGTTCACCCCTGAATGTGCCACAGCCATTCACTGGAACCTATACTTCAAAATCTATCACAAGGAGCAATGTAGTCTACCCTTACTTCTTCCAGAATGACCCACAATCTCCGTAAGAGAGTTCTGGAAAACATAAAGTGCAGTTATACGTGATCTGTCTAGGCCTAGGTTGAATTAATCAAATTGGATCTTACAAATTCTGGAAGATCACCAACCAAATTATGAACAGAAGCAAAGCAGCTGTGTTCACAATTATAAATGGCCCCAAGGTCATATCATCCTCAACAGACAAGTTAAAACTCTTTACCTTGATCTTTGCGTCAAACTAAATGTTAGATGACAAAGGTCATTCCTTCCCCAACTTCCCATGTCTCACTGAACACAACCTCAGTTGTATACTTATTTCAGGAAGAGAAGTTTCTAGACTTATCAAAAGCCTTGACACCAACAAAGTCACTGGCCCAGACAAAATTCCAATGGTTGTCCTTAAGAGTATCAAACCAGCATTATCCTTGATTCTAGCTAAGTTATTTAACTACTAATTGAAGGAGAAATCTTTCCTAAGCAAGTAGCAGGAGGCAGGTGTATGCCAGTCTACAAGAACATGGGTAAACAATCATCCCCTTCCAATATAGACCCATTAGTCTCCTCAGTATCATCAGTAAGTTCTTTGAGGCCTTAATCAACAAGAAGGTCGTTGAGCACCTGGATAGGAACAAACTCTTGTGTGCTGAGCAGTATGGGTTTCAAGCAGCCTGATCTACTGCTGACATCCTAACTACCATTACAAACAGAATTAGTGAAGCCCTTGATGACACACATACTGCAAGGACCATAGCATTAGATGTCACAAAGAACTTTGACAAGGTGTGGTACAAAGGTTTGCTACACAAGCTCTCCAGCTATGGAATCACAGGAAGGGTCTTCTCTATTATAAAATCCTTCTTAACAGGTAGATCCCTGAATATAGTTATTAACGACTAGTCTACCATGGGTCTGGCAGTCAATGTAGGCATCCCTCAGTTGTCACTTCTCAGACCAACACTCTTTTTGATTTACATAAATGATCTACCTAAGAGTATACTCCAATCATTTATAAATGTCTATGCCAATGATACAATGATATACAGGTGCACCTCTAAAAGTCTTGACAATCAGAGATAGGTGTTTGACCTCTCTTCTAATTTAACACGAACTTCCCAGTGGGGAAAAAACTGGTTGGTTACATTCAGTGCCTCTAAAACCAAACTGGTAATATTCCATCACTGCCAATATCACTGCCAATCAGAACCCAAACTACCGCCAGTCACAATGAATGGCAGTTCCCTCAAGGAGGCTATGTGTCATGAGAGAATATTTGGCCTCAAACTCACACCCAACATCAAGTATAATTTCTATATACAATCCATTGCCAAAGATGCAGATAAAATGATCAGCTCCCTGTACTGCTCCAGTAAGTACCTGATTCCTCATGCCATCCTCCACTTTTATAAGAGCAAGATCAGGCTGAAAATGAAGTACTGTTGCCATATTTGTGGGATAATTATTTTCCACATGCTCACTGCTATATCATAGCAATAGAGCAGTGAGCATGTGGAAAATAATTCTCCCACAAATATGGAAAGAGCTCGGACAAATTGCATCTCCTGATTCCACAAGTTCAGACCTTCAGGGCTAGGACCTGCCATGCCACTTTCATAGCAGAAAAACAATCATTTTTGCTCCATATTCCATTGGTATGAACGATGTTCTGCTCAAACAGCTTCTTTTCATGAACCAGTGTCCTATGAAATAGACTCCTGAGAGGATGTTCCTCTGATCACTAAAATCTTAACCTATTCAAGTCTAGAGTCAACAGTTATCTTCCACTCCTATCCATATAAACCACTCTTTATCATAACCCTCTAACTCAAGTGTCCTTGCACAAAGTGAACATTATTATAATATATATATATATATATATATAAACAAAAAGAAATAACAGTAAGATATATAAACCGGTGTTCTTGTAGATATTTTTATTTTTACAAAATAGTGCTCAATGTAAATTTACAGAGCATTAATATTATAAATTAACTGATTTAAAATATGGTTTTTCCGCTACACAGTTCTAACCATGTTTCA
>OZ010575.1:55237016-55242016 GCA_963932145.1 Acanthosepion lycidas
GTACCATAGTGAAGAGCTCATTCGAACAATTACCATGAAAGTATTTATACAAAAGGCAACTTTATTGCAGTGGGAAAGAGGCTGAAGCTGAGATGCCAGATCAGGATCAATAATATTGCTGAGTCTTCTTTGGATTTTAGCAAGAATCTCTAGATATATAGCAGGCGTCTCAGACCATATGTGGTAGCAATATTCTAAGCATGGATAAATGTTAGACTTATAGATATGTAAGACAGATTCAGGAGAGATGAAAGATAGTGGGTAAAATAGCAAAAACTATTCTTCAGATTAATAATGATTCTAAGTCTGAAGGTATTATATATATATATATATATATATATATATATATATATATATAGATATATACACAGGGTGTTCATAAAGTCTGTTTATGATTTAAAAAATACTACAAAGCCAATTAGCTTAATCAGATTTGTTCTATGTACTCAGTAGTTATCAAACTTTTTAATCAAATTGCATTTGTATATTTCAGGTATCCTGTTAATGGAAGAGGTACTGTTAAATGAACCCCTAACATTTCCAGACCGGTGGATTGGAAGAAATTGCCCATTTCCCTGGCCACCTTGTTTACCAGATATCACTCCTCTGGACTCCTCTTTATGGGGTTATGATATTGTGTATTGAACAAAGATATGGGACATCACTGATCTAAAGCAAAAGATCGATGATGCCATTTCCACCATTGATGAGGCTATGCTACAGCAAACATGGCAAGAAATCAAGTACCATCTTGATGTGCTTTGTGCAACTAATGGCGTCTATATAGATCTGTATTAAATTAGTTAAAAGAAAACTTCAATATCTACTCCTCACTTTGTAACAATTTCCACATATTGTCTGTTCATTTGCTTTTGTAATAAATTTTTTAAATTGTAAAGAGACTTTACTTCACAGATGGCACAGTGGAGTAATGGATAGTGGTTCAGATTGAGGAATCAAAAAGCCGACCTTGAATTCCAATCAAATCCATTGCATTCACTTACATGCTAATACTTTTGGGAAAGATATGAATCCTCTTCTTCTCCCACCAGCTATGGGAAAATAGCAGGACAGACTGGGTTCTACAGCCTTGGATGACAACTGGCTACTGCAGAAAGAAAAGGCTCCAGAAAAAAATCTGCCTCGTCAGTCATGTATTGAAAGATACATGATTGCCTAAGTGTGTATCATGCATGGCACATAACTAACTGAAAGAGACTTTATGAACACTCTGAAGTGTGTATGTATGTGTGTGTGTGTGTGTGTGTGTGTGTGTGTGTGTTTGTAATTATATATTATATATATATTAATTTGGATTAAATCTGACAGAATAGGAACAACTAGAAGATCTTCATAAATTTGTCATGGTTTGTTATCTATTCAGCTTCATCAGAAATTTAGAATGATTCATTTATATTTAAGTTTTTTAATTCTATTTTTTAATTCCTATTTATCTATAAAGATAAATAGAATATATATTAAAAAAATATACATTAGATGTGCATATTTGTATTTAAATTATATTTATATCTTTGTATTTGAATATAATTGGATGTAAGTATTTAAGTGTATATAGTTTGTTTTTGCTAAAACATACAGGGTACCCTAAAAAAAAAAAAAAAAAAAAAAAAAACACAAAATTTGGTACAGTTTATGTAATTCTTGGAATTTTTGTTAAATGCTAAAGAACCCTGGAAAAAAAATTATTATAATATTATTTACTGTGTATCAAGCACTGTTTTTAAAAATAAATGCTAAAAAACCCTGGATTATAAATCTGCTCTGTTATTATAACATTAAGGACTGTTTTATTACCACCAGCATTCAAGGTGCAATACTTTATATTTAGATAAATAGATAGATAGACATTTAATAAATCCAGCTCAGTGAAAAAACAGAAGTAGATGAGGTAATAACAAGGCAAGTTTCATTTGAGGAATATAAGACAGTTTCGAAAGTTGGCTTTTGAAATTCAGTGTTTTATTGAAAAAATATATATATCTGAATATTTATCCCAAGATATATATATATATATATATATATATATATATATATATATGAATGAAGATGAACCTGGACTATCTTTGTGTGTGTATGTGTGTGTGAATATATACATATATATATGTGTGTGTGTGTGTGCGTGTGTGCGTGCACGTATATATTGAATTAAACAGGACTTTAGGCTTACTCAGAAAATACAGTTTCCACTGAAAGCCTTTTACAAACTCTGTACAGCTCTAATTATGGCAAACAACTAGGACAAAACTATCAAATTTCTTAAGGAAAAAACACAATAAATCCTCCCACCCACCACCATCACCTCAGAAAAGAGATTTCCATTTCATTGTTTATTTCTTGTCTCATTGATAATGGACACAGGCGTGTTCATCTGATTTTAAAATCTTCCTCATCATTTTTCCATTATATTAATATAAAGTAAATATTATTAGTATTCTTAATATTATGATTATGTAGTTTTTCTTCCAAATTTCATTAACTGGCCTATTAAATCTCTCTCTCTCTCTCTATATATATATATATATATATATATATATATGAAGACAGATATCATATATATACATATATATATATATATATATATATATACATATGAAGACAAATATCATATATATATATATATATATATATATATATATAACTTCCTCACCTTGTTAATTTCACATATGCTTGGTGCAGTCCGTCAAAAATGTGTAAGTTTCTTTTCATTTTTCATTTCAACTTTTGGAAGTAAAGTCTGATGATCCAGAGCCCTTTAAAAGGGTTGTGGTGAAATAACTTATTACATGGAACATTAAAGCGGTCTGTTTTTATTCAAAAAAAAAAATAAATAAAAAAATATATATATATATATATATATGCATAAAGACATATATATATATATATATATATATATATATATATATATGCATAAAGACATATATATATATATATATATATATATATATATATATATATGCATAAAGACATATATATATATATATATATATATATATATATATATATATATGCATAAAGACATATATATATATATATATATATATGCATAAAGACATATATATATATATATATATATGCATAAAGACATATATATATATATATATATATGCATAAAGACATATATATATATATATATATATATATATGCATAAAGACATATATATATATATATATATATGCATAAAGACATATATATATATATATATATATATATGCATAAAGACATATATATATATATATATATATATATGCATAAAGACATATATATATATATATATATATGCATAAAGACATATATATATATATATATATGCATAAAGACATATATATATATATATATATATATATATGCATAAAGACATATATATATATATATATATGCATAAAGACATATATATATATATATATATATATATGCATAAAGACATATATATATATATATATATATATATGCATAAAGACATATATATATATATATGCATAAAGACATATATATATATATATATACATATATATATGCATAAAGACATATATATATATATATATATATGCATAAAGACATATATATATATATATATATATATATATGCATAAAGACATATATATATATATATATATATGCATAAAGACATATATATATATATATATATATATATATATGCATAAAGACATATATATATATATATATATATATATATATGCATAAAGACATATATATATATATATATATATATGCATAAAGACATATATATATATATATATATATATATATATATATATGCATAAAGACATATATATATATATATATATGCATAAAGACATATATATATATATATATATATATATCCTGAGTCAGTTAGATTGTTTAAGGTAGAATAGCAAGTACATTATTCCTTTAACATAACTGGTAATATTTTATATAGAGGTATATATGTTCGGCTGATGTTTTAACATTTTCTATTGTTTTGTTAATATCATATATAAAAACTCTTTAGTTAACTGTTATACTCTATTAAATATATTTTATATAATTTATTATCTTATTATATTAATATTTATTACTTATATGATTTATTTATATGATCTATGTACTTTAATGTTTTGGTTAGTTCAATTATTTATTTTAGTATTTTGATTTAATTTTCTATTTTCTCCTATGTAATTTTGATAAATTTTTTCCGTTTTTTTCCTTTTTTTATTTCTGAAAGTGTCTTTTATTTACATACTATTAAATAATTATTGTTAAATTATGCTGCCCCTTCAGTGAAAATGAAAACTGTTCAATTGTCATTACATTGTATCAAAATTCTGTTTCAAATATATTATATGCAACCATTGAATTTTGAATCTATGTTTCATGACATCTTAATTAACATAGACTATTTTGATTGGTTGAACCAGTTATTAACTTATCTTGTCTAGCTGCTTTTCATTTTTATATCATCCTTATATTTATCTTACTCTTATTTTCCTTTTCTTTGGAGAAGAGACTATATCTTGTGTCTTTCTTTCCCTCTTGCTCTTCTTATTTTATTTTCTTTCTTATTTTTTAGAAGAGACTATTTCTTGTCTTTCTGTCTTTTTCTTCTTTTGACTATATCTTGTGTCTTTCTTTCTTTTTTCTTTTTAGAAGAGACTATATCATGTCTTTCTTTCTTGCTTGCTTTTTTTATTTTATTTTTTTGTGGGGAAATGGGATTGTTTGTAAGTAAATATTAAAACTTGTAACAACCCTCATTTACTACCACCTGATGAGATGTGACGATATGCATCGAAACATGAATGCATTTATGTAGTGGATTTACATATGTTTGAATGTAATATCCTATAATCAAAAAAAAGTATACATATATATGAATACATATATACACCTTTGTGCAAATTAATTGAAACAAAACAAATAATTCTGTTATTATTTACTTTTTTTTTGTATTTTTCCATTGAAATATGAACAGTTCACGTGTCCATTCCACAAAGTTGTC
>OZ010575.1:55247016-55259516 GCA_963932145.1 Acanthosepion lycidas
GTAATCATGGCTCCCCACAACTTTCTGTTTCTTATAGCTCTAAACATGGTTTGATTCTTTACTACTACATCACTTACCAACCGACAATATTCCTACTATGCCATCCATTCACATGAATGACCACTTTGGTCACTTCTTCAATATGTACTGTGTGTGTTAAATTCTCCAAGCCCTCTTTCCTCATTATATATATATATATATATATATATATATATATATATATATATATATCCTACAATATTATATAATATAAAAATGCATCTGTGTATATGATGCTTGATATTACATATATAGAATATTGTATGTAAATAATAATGATAAAAAGGAATAATAGTTGCAGTAAATAATGAAACAATATTTAATGGAAGCATACTAATAATAAATAAAACAAATAAATAAAATTAAATAATTATCAAAATGAAAACATGCATATGTAAAAACAATATATATATATATATATATATATATATATATATAAAGGTTTAAGAATTAAAAATTAAAAATAAAAGCAAATATTTTTATATACTGTGCTCAATATTAAAAATATTAAAATAATATTAAAAATAGAGCATTTATAATATTAAAATTTACTTAACTGTAAATATCAAATCCTTTTTAGTTGTTTTATCCCCTACAACTAAAATCGATTTGATATTTACAGTTAAGTAAATTTTAATATTATATACATATATAAGTATGAGATAGATAGATAGATAGATAGATAGATAGATAGATAGATAGATAGGTATCTGTCTTTTCAATCTACTAATAATAGATCGTGAGTTTTTATGTAAGAAATTACTTGGACTGAGTAATGGGGTTAAAATTTGGGCTAGAATGCTGACAAATTTATGTTAGGTAATAACTGTTCCTGATACAGTGAACTTTTTCAGAATATGTAGTTTATGTATTTTTGTTAAATTTTTAAATATGAAATCTAGAAATTAATAAAAAGTGAAGACATTTCTGGGTCCGAAGTAAAAGAACATCATCAAAAAACAAACAGACTTTATGGATTAGCAAAAGTACACAAATCAAGCTCTCTGATGGGGTCCAATATATCAGGAATAGATAGCATTCTACATAAACTGACTGTTACAATTAATTCCTCACACACAAAAAGCTCTGGTGATCTTATTAATAGATTAAAAGAACATAGATTTAAAAGGCCAATTTAAATATTATTATTATTAATAATTATACATGGACAGTTAAAATCTAAAATCTAAATCTATCTATCCATCTATCTATCTATATATATATATATATCCAAATGAGAGAAAGAACAAATGGAGTAAAAATCCACTGTTGGTAGCATTTGCTTTAAAAAAAAAATAAGTGCTCAATACGAAGTAGGGCAATATATCATTATTATATTTTTATTATAAGAGATTATAATAATGTTTTCCTTATAGTTTCTTATAATAAAAATATAGTAATAACAATAATATATGTATGTGTGTATATATATATATAATATAATATATTGCACATATAGTGTTGGTATTATAAAACAGTACAATGTAATACAACAGAGGTATTAAGCATATATTAATAAATCTCTCACCGATATTACAACTCGGAGTTTCATGCACAATGATGCAATCTTCAGGTGTTGAGTACAGACCTTTTCATATATATATATATGTCTGCGTGTGTGTGTGAAAAGGAAAAAATATATATATATATATATATATATATATATCTACACACATATATATGTATATATATATATATATATATATATATATATATATATATATATATATATATACACATATATATATACATGTGTGTGTGTACTCTATTGCAAATACTTTTAGAAATTCATTTTTTTCTAGTGACACTATTTTCCACAAAGTGATTTTTCCAAACAGGTAATTGTATATTTTGGACAGAATATATTTAAAATTTTTATATATGTTTTTTGTGCAATGTTTTTCTATGTCATTATATTTAAGCTATTCACTGAGACTCTTCTGGTGATGTGAAAACAGTTATTTTTAACTTTATAGAAAAAAAATTCCTTTAAATTATTAAATTTATTTTCTATCCATATAAGTGAATATTAATTTTATAATTGCATGGTAAGATAACTAAAACTTAAATAATACCAACACTTTTAATAAAATAGTTATACATATTAAAAAATGGATGAGAAATAATATATTTCATGGTTTACACAATAATTAGTGATTTAATGTTTTCATGTATTTAATAAATCCCACCTGTTATATATGTAATATAAATGTAATCATTAGAGAGAATGCAAGTTTTGATGGATTTATTTAATAAATTCTTTCTATAAAAAACATAATCTTTAACAGAGAATGAAAGGCCTGATGGATTTGTTTAATATATCTTCCTGCTAATATATATGATCAATAGAAAATCTAAGTTTTGATGGATTTGTTTAATAAATCTTTTCTGTAAAATATATAATCATTAGAGAGAATGTAATTTGGATGGGTTTGTTTAATAAAAATGAGAGAATTAAAGTTTTGATAGATGTGTTTAATAAATTCTATATTTGATAGCCTTGTTTTTCGATATCATGACACTGATAATTAGTCAAAGACAATATTAATATAGTAGATAAATTTACAATAATTGGAGTAAAATTTCAAACTGCAATTTACTTTTTTAAAATAATGTTTTATATGTAATGGCATGTGAATATTGACTTTTGCAGATGTATCTTTTCATATAAATAAAGGATATATAGTTTCAGTTGTTAGGGAGACTTTTAATCTCAAGCAGTTTTTTTTTTTATTTTGGAAAAGGGGAGATGCTTGGCTTTTTGTATGTTTGTGTAGATAAGCTGGCATTTTTGTGCTGACTGAGCTAGAAAGTTATGTATTCATTTGTTTTCAGGAGGTACAAACTCAAAGTTTTTTAAATTTACAGAAATCAGCAACAATTTTTTTACAATTCTCTTATTATTTTTTGTAATCTGTTTTCTATTGCAGAAATTTTTAATCTTATTTCAGATTTTATTTATGATAAATAAATATATATATATATATATATATATATATATATAAATTTCAATATATAACATAGAAAAATATAATAATTTGAATATATATATATATATATATAAAAGTGGACATTGAAGTCAACACTCAGGGGCGACAGTTGTATGTATATATATATATATATATATATATATATATATATATATATTATATTCAAATTATTATATTTTTCTATGTTATATATTAAAATTATATATATATATATATATATATATATATATATATTTATTTATTTATTTCTTTTCAGAGACTCTGTAGTCAGGATTCTGAAGGTAACATCAGTCAGCTAAGTGACACACTTTTACTCACATTAATCCTATATATATAAATATTAAGATTATTATATACAGGAAGCTCGGTATTTATTAATCCACCCACGAGGATTAAATGTGGCACAAGGCCGGTTTAATGTGGGTAGCTCACGAGCCCGTAGGCTCGTCCAAAAATATGACCTTTGAACCCGCCTAGACGGGTTCAGGTCCTGTCTACCTCCCCGAACGCAACCTTGCCCTTCGGCCAAGCTTCGTCCGAGTTCCTCTCTGCATTAGAGAGTTCGACAGAAGCCAGCCCGGAAGCTCACAAAGCACAGATACTACACTTTGATCCTAACCGGGCCGGTGTTGTTTATTTCAAATTTTGTTGACTTCCCAGTGCAGTAAGGTAAGTTGGGGAAATGAGCCCCCTGAGGCAATCCAGTTCGCCAGAAATTTGGAAAAGAGCATACAAACGTTTTGAGTGTTTGGTTGTCTATCTGACGACAGTGCAGAGTATTCAGAAAGAGTTAGATGAATCTATTGGTGATTACAAAAGTACGGCAGCTCAGAAAATTACAGATCATTCTGATAAGTTGAGGAGACAATATTGCCCTGAGTCAAGAGTGTGGCTACTGGAAGGTCCTATGTCTGGTAACAGGTCACTGCATCATGCCACACAAGCAGGAGTATCCTGTTTTGACTGTCAGACAATTTCTGTAACCACATCACCCCTTACACCCAGACTGCAATCCACTTGTTTATTATGTGTAGGGGACAGTTGAGAGAGAGAGACCAATAAAGTTTCATCTAACACCAAAAGTGAACTGAAGGCAAGGGTTATGGTAGCATTAACCAACTTAATGAAGGAGACTGTCAAGAAGAGTTGCGGGAGATTCTGAAAGTTATCTGGAGAGCATGGTTGAAGCCAATGGTGATTTTATTAAATAAATTTACTCTTTATTATTTCAAGATACTTTGTTTAATTTTTTGTAAATACCTCCATCAAAATGAGATGTTAGTGTTATTTTTCTAATTTAAACGACAATTTATCCATCGCACCCTGTATTATATATATATATTAAGATTATTATAGATATATATATACATACATATAATAATCTTAATATATATATATATATTAAGATTATTATAGATATATGTATATATACATATAATAATCTTAAAATATATATATATATTAAGATTATTATAGATATATGTATATATACATATAATAATCTTATATATATATATATATAAATAAATATTATATATAAATATATATGTATGTAAATAAATATTATATATAAATATATATGTATATAATGATTATTATATATATATATATAATCTTATATATAAATATATATGTATATAAATAAATATTATATATAAATATATATGTATATAATGATTATTATATATATATATATAATCTTATATATAAATATATATGTATATAAATAAATATTATATATAAATATATATGTATATAATGATTATTATATATATATATATAATCTTATATATAAATATATATGTATATAAATAAATATTATATATAAATATATATGTATATAATGATTATTATATATATATATATAATCTTATATATAAATATATATGTATGTAAATAAATATTATATATAAATATATATGTATATAATGATTATTATATATATATATAATCTTATATATAAATATATATGTATGTAAATAAATATTATATATAAATATATATGTATATAATGATTATTATATATATATATATAATCTTATATATAAATATATATGTATATAAATAAATATTATATATAAATATATATGTATATAATGATTATTATATATATATATATATATAATCTTATATATAAATATATATGTATATAAATAAATATTATATATAAATATATATGTATATAATGATTATTATATATATATATATATATAATCTTATATATAAATATATATGTATATAAATAAATATTATATATAAATATATATGTATATAATGATTATTATATATATATATATATATAATCTTATATATAAATATATATGTATATAAATAAATATTATATATAAATATATATGTATATAATGATTATTATATATATATATATATATAATCTTATATATAAATATATATGTATATAAATAAATATTATATATAAATATATATGTATATAATGATTATTATATATATATATATATATAATCTTATATATAAATATATATGTATATAAATAAATATTATATATAAATATATATGTATATAATGATTATTATATATATATATATATATATAATCTTATATATAAATATATATGTATATAAATAAATATTATATATAAATATATATGTATATAATGATTATTATATATATATATATATATATAATCTTATATATAAATATATATGTATATAAATAAATATTATATATAAATATATATGTATATAATGATTATTATATATATATATATATATATAATCTTATATATAAATATATATGTATATAAATAAATATTATATATAAATATATATGTATATAATGATTATTATATATATATATATATATATAATCTTATATATAAATATATATGTATATAAATAAATATTATATATAAATATATATGTATATAATGATTATTATATATATATATATATATATATAATCTTATATATAAATATATATGTATATAAATAAATATTATATATAAATATATATGCATATAATGATTATTATATATATATATATATAATCTTATATATAAATATATATGTATATAAATAAATATTATATATAAATATATATGTATATAATGATTATTATATATATATAATCTTATATATAAATATATATGTATATAAATATATATGTATATAAATAAATATTATATATAAATATATATGTATATAAATATATATGTATATAAATATATATGTATATAAATAAATATTATATATAAATATATATGTATATAATGATTATTATATATATATATATATATATATATATAAATATATATGTATATAAATAAATATTATATATAAATATATATGTATATAAATAAATATTATATATAAATATATATGTATATAATGATTATATATATATATATAATCTTATATATATATATATATATATATATATATATATATATATATATATATATATATATATAAAATCTTATATATATATATATATATATATATATATATTATATATATAAATTTAAGGTTTTATGGCTTTTTCAAAATTTATTTACTTACTTACTTTGGACCAAAGGAGTTTCTGTACCTGAAGGGTTTTATAATATATTTATTAATAATAGTAATGACATTGATTACTGCATTACTATTTTAACCCTTTCAGAAATTGGATTCTATACACTAATGTATTAAATAGTTTTAGGATTCTAACCTAGCAGGAATTAATTAGACCTTAGGTCATATGAAACTTATAGAGTGTTGTTCCAAAATCTTTTGGCACATAGCATATGTTAATTCTCTTTTTTTGTGACTTTTTCATATCTTTAGAAGATAGATATTTTAATCACTTAAACATAAATAGATATATATTATAGTAATAGCAACAACAAAAAAAAATAAAGAGATTTGCTGCCACTTGACTTCAAATCTATCAGATACAATTGTGTGAAAAAAGCTCATGTTGTAATGTAGTATAGTCATAATAATTTACAAAAGGATAAATTATATTCTTTTGATAGCCTTTGTTTTTAACTGCATTCCAATGTTCTGTCATCTTAGAGGTTTGTGAATGAAATTTAGTCAAGGTTAGTACTGGTACATCAATGAAAAAAAACCTACACAAATATGGAACATAATCTTTTTCTTCTTATATCGATTGTTAAAATAAGAATTAAATTGAAAAATTAAAAATTTAAATATTGTTTCACAAAGTTGTAATAATAGTTGTAATATTTTTATGCACAATAATATTAAAAAACAAAGCTCCTCAAAAAATTTATGTTAGTGCTTTTGTGAATGTAGACAATAATAATAACAACAGAATAAAGAAAATAGAGAACGGGTGTAGGAGATTGATAGATAGATAGATAGATAGATAGATAGATAGATAGATAGATAGACTGTGATAGATAGATAGATAGATAGATAGATAGATAGATAGATAGATAGATAGATAGATAGATAGACTGTTGTAGATAGATAGATAGATAGATAGATATATATATAGATAGATAGATAGAGAAAAAATATAACTGACATACAGTAAGATAGATAAAGATGAACTGGCATAGATAGATAGATAGATAGATAGATAGATAGATAGATAGACTGTTGTAGATAGATAGATAGATAGATAGATAGATAGATAGATAGATAGATAGATAGATAGATAGATAGATAGATAAATCTTAGTATCTTCATCATTTCTTGATTATCAGGATCAAATTGAAAATGGATTTATCTATACTTTTACTCATGAATTCTTTCAGAATGGGAACTTTCTGATAGATAAATAGATTTTAAAAAGATAGATATAGAGTTGAAAACATAGACAGATGGTTGAAAACATAGATTTGAAATTAGATAGATATGAACTGACATAGATAGATAGACTGATAGATAAATATGAAATGGCATAGATTGATTGATAAAAACAAAATATGATAGACAGATAAATATGAATAGACAGAAATAAACCAAATAGAACATACATACTGGGTGAGATAGAGATTGAGACAGAGTCACAAAGAGACAGACAGAAACAAAATATAAGTCAGACAGAAAGATTAAAAGGTTGACTATGAAGTAAAATGGAGTCAAATGGTGACAAACAAATAACAAACCAAAAAATATAATGAATAATCTAAGAGAGGCAGAAACAAAATAGCTGAACTGGTAGATAAAAATATAAAATCTTTATTTACTACCACACAAGGGTAATATGTAGTAGAGAATCTTTACTAATATGAGGTAAATCTTTGCTTCCACCTAATATGGCAAGTAGTTAAAGGCTGTATTTTATGTTGGGTCATTCAGAAATAACCTTGTTCCTTCAGCTATGACTGCAGACATTAGGGAACATTTCTTGATTCATTAATCCTCTTAATACAATGGGGAACTAATGTTTAGGAGATGAATCTGGTCACTAATGGCTAGAAACCAACATTTAATAAAATAATCCTTTTATAAATAAAAGGAAAAAGTGAATGAGTAAATTTCTGTTTAGAAAACAGAAAATATTAAAGGAATAAGAATAAGTTTGTTTGCACTGTATTTTTTTTATCAATTAAACCCAAGCAAGGAGATAATGCTACTAAGATGCAAGGGGCGACTGGGAGTGAAAGAGAATGAAGAGATTTTCAAAGGAACCAGATGCATTGTTATTTGCAAAGTAGAATATGGCAGACAGACATAAAAATAGGGAATGAAATGCAAGGTAGCAAGATATGAAGAGAGATGAGAAAAAAATGAATTAGGTAGATAGATAGGAAAAGACTGGGATAGACAGATAGATATGAACAGACTAAGATAGATAGATATGAACAAACCGAGATAGATAGATAGATAGATGGATAGATAAACAGAAAGATAAATAGATATGAACAGACTGGGATGGATGGATCTATAGATAGGTAGGTAGATGTGACAAAATGAACTAGGCAGATAGATATAAAAAAGAGAGTGAAATAGATCCACACACACACAGATATATATTAGGTTGGTGCAAAAATAATTTCGTTTTCTCACATAGTAACATATGTTAAAAAACGAAATTATTTTTGCACCAACCTAATATATATATGTACATCAGGATATCCATAGACTGTTCATTAGAAAAGATTTATTTTACAAAATAAATATTATTTTCAACATAATCTTTAGATATTATAGATCGAATATAAATGAATATTTCAGATACACATTCAAATAATAACCATGTTAATATATAGATTTATTGAGGCACCCTGATATTTACCTCGCCAGCTAGCACACACATATATCTTAGATATTATTGTATTAATAATATTATTATATTTAAGCTCTGTTGTATTTGACATTGAGCCATCAGTTTATATTTTAAGTGTTTAACTTATTTTAATTCTTAGCTTTTCTTCTTACTATTTGTGTATATATATATATATATATATATATATATATATATATATATATATATATATATATATATATATATATATGTATGTATGTATGTATGTATGTATATGTATGTATTTGGGCAAGAAGCCATTAATAAATTGCTGAAGTCTAGTGCTCCAGGAATGACACAGTATGTGACCTACCCAACTCCCAAAACGACCCTTGTGTTATTTATCCTCATGGGGTGACAAACACATCTGTGTTCATGTGTGTGTGTGTGTATATATATATATATATATATATATGCTTGTGTGTGACAACATTAACCAGCATAATACAATAGGAGGTATTATATGAGAAAAACAACCCTTATATATATATATATATATATATATATATATATATATATATATATATATGAGGACAAAAGGAAAACATTTATATTATCTTTGTATACATATATTTCTAGTTACATCTGAAATTTTTTACACACATACACACATATTATAAGTGAGGGATAATATGTATATTTATTATTATATATTTAATAGCTCTATTTTATTACATTGAGCACTATTTTATTAACACCAGCACTATATATGTGATATCTATATGTATATATACATATATATATATATATAGATAGATACAAGGTTAGTTTTTCTAATATAATATCCCTTAATACATTATTTTGGTACATAATGTCAGAGATGGATATTGGTAATTGGGTAGAAGAGTTGTTAAACTTTCCACATCAAAATTCACAAATCTTTTCACCTTGTTGCTGACAGCAGTTTGGTAAAATGGTATCTGACATGAAAGAGCATACACATCAGATATGAGTCACTGAAATTATGTGTTATATGTATACATATTTTTTTTTTTTTTTTTTTCATAGATACTGAGCACAGTTATACTTATACAGGTAGACAGATTGACACAATCATTGATCAACTTAGAAGAAGAAAAGCCAAAAGTGTCAATAAGTAATAATATAAGTAAAAAGTAGTTTTCTAATTAGTTTTGCATATTCTCTTAATGATTTTTCTTGGAAGTGATATCCACAAAAATTGTTAGAAATAGCTTGGATAGAAAGATGATAGAGACATGAAAGGAAAGTGTTTCCTGTCAAAAATATCTGTCATTAAATTCATTATATTGGAAAGAATATCCAAATAAAAATACCCCTAAAAAAATAATAAAATCTTTTGATCGGTACATGACTTGAAAGAGAGATAGAATGTTCAGTGGTGTATGATGATCAGCAGTAGGATAAAGTTTTTATCAGTTCGTTGAAAATTTTATCACAAGACTAAAGAAATGATAAAATATCAGTAAAAGGTATAGAAAGGGTGGGAGGCAAAAGAAAGACAAGGAGGGAAATTGAAAAAGTTCACAGATTTTGGCATAAAAGACAGACTAAGGTTGTATCATAAAAAGTTTATCCCTCCTTGGAAAAGATTTTCAGACAGCACCATCTAGAATATAGATAAATGTGCATGGAAGAATATGTCAGTGTTTAATCACAAAAATTCAGCTGTTTGGTCAGTTAGTCCAAAATTTTCAGCATTTCCTCATATATGGTAAAATAAATAAATAATGGTAAAAAATATATTTATATATATATATATATATATGTATCTATATATATATATATATATATAGATAGATAGATAGATGGATAATATTAGTGGTAAATATACACATACATATGCAAAATATATAAATATATATACATAGGTGCATACACATACATGTATATTTTTTTAATAAAAAATTCCAAGAGGATAGAATTCAGGTAGAACTCAATGTCCAGGACAGAGTAAGGATATGATAAAAAGGCTTAAACACTAATTCCAATGGAATAAATTATGACCATGGAATATTAGTTTTTAAGCCTTTTTATTATATATATATATATATATATATATATATATATATATATATTGTCCTTATATATGTATTTATTTATATATATTGTCCTTATATATATATTTATATATATTGTCCTTATATATATATTTATACATATTGTCCTTATATATATATTTATATATATATTTATATATATTGTCCTTATATATATATTTATATATATATTTATATATATTGTCCTTATATATATATCTATACATATATTTATATATATTGTCCTTATATATATATCTATACATATATTTATATATATTGTCCTTATATATATATTTATATATATTGTCCTTATATATATGTTTATATATATTGTCCTTATATATATGTTTATATATATTGTCCTTATATATATATTTATATATATATTTATATATATTGTCCTTATATATATATTTTTATATATTTCCTAATATATATATATGTATATTCAACACCATCACTTGATAAGACACCAGAAGTGAGTGTTGAAACAAAATGGCTATTTTTATCATGATTTTACAACATATTTATGTTATAATTTTCAAACAAATAATTATATATATTTATATATATTTCCTTATATATATGTGTGTGTGTGTGTATATATATATATATATATATATATATATATATATATATATATATATATATATTCCTTTTTTCTATATGCGTGGTACTTATTGAAAAGTAGACAATATCTGTGATAGAGCTAACATATTCAGTTGTATGCATATGAGTTTGTAACACTGTGTTTCATGCAGACAAACTGATGATCGCAAAAGTGTGAAACCCAAGGTTACAAACTCATTTCCAGACAACTGAATATATATGTTTATTTATATTACTCTCTATATAAAGTTATACACGGATTGAACATTTTTATATTTAAAAGACCTCCTTGGAATAACTCCTACAAATTACAGATTTGTTTGTGAGTGTGTAGAGAGATACATGTGTGCATGTACATACACACACATCACTACTGTAGACGTACAAATCAAATCTGTATGATGTCTGTATATATTGTCAGTATACAGATATGTGCATGTTTAAAATTAAAAGTACTTTTTAAGTCAATTCGTTTGTAACAGTAAACATTTTGGGACATGAAAATATATCCACTGTTAACACTTTTCCCTTATACACAGAAAAATTTAAACAATACCTTTCTATTATAAAAACATATATATATATATATATATATATATAT
>OZ010575.1:55262016-55264331 GCA_963932145.1 Acanthosepion lycidas
TGTGGTACCAAAAGTATTTATACAAGTATATAATATGAATTCATTTTACTTATCAAGTAGTCAACATAAACAAATAAGCTATATATATATATACATAATGTAAATAAGTGCATATCATATAAGCAAACAAGATAATTCTTAAACGAAAAGATAGATGAAAAGAAACGTAACTCACCTGTCAAAAACTAAATCCAGCAGAATCTAAAGTTGTAAGAAGCAAACACTGAAGTGAATTCTGATGCTGCTTTTACAATTCTGTGACAACAGCATGGGTTTTGCCAGCCTGACTGGCTGTCTGCCTGACTGACTGGCAAGTTGGCTGAATGACTGACTTCCACTGTGTTATAGACTGTGTGAATGTGCGACAGACTGGCTCAGCGTCCTATCAAGTGTGCTGTGTGCATGTAAGGATGTTCTTCTGCTCATTTAGTCACTCCTCACTCACCCACTTGCTTGTTCATTCACTCAATCACTCCCTCACTCTGTAATTGACTGGTGGATGCATTGTCTCCTTCTGAGGACAGGAGATGTTAGGAGAAAGGCAGTATGCATGTTGGAGAGAACTGGCTTGATGCCTCCGACTTACTGAACTGACTCATTTTTCCTGATTTTTAAAAGATGTAAACTTGAACATATCTATCTATCTATCTATGCCTCACTCCGTTCATATGTCTCTGCTTCTCTTGAGCCATCTTTCTTTACCTCAATTTTTATCTATCTATGCCTTAGTCTGTCTATATCTGTCTCTACTTCTTTCAAGTAAACTTTCTTTATTTCACTTTTTATCTCTCTCTCTCTCATATATATATATATATATATATATATATATAGACACATGCCAGTTCTTCCCTGAACCTTGAAATATTCATCTCTATTTCAATTTGTCTAAATTTTTATCAGTCCATTCAGATCTATTCATTTCTGTTTGTCACATTCTGTTCATATTGGTCTATATATATATATATATATATATATATATATATATATATATATATGTATGTATGTATGTATATATATATATATATATATATATATATATATATATATATATATATATATATATATATAATCTTTTCAGTTCTCTCTGATCTGCGTAGTTTTACCTATCTCTAATTTTTCAGTCCTATCTATCTATTGATATCCCTTGACTTCAGTATGTTCATACCTACCTTATTTTGTCCAAATATATATCAAGCTATTCATATCTATTTTCTTCATATGTATCTGAACATCAGTGGTCATGTTGGAGAGAACAGGTTTGATGCCAATGTCAACCTCAATCTGTTCATATCGATGTATGTCTATATCAATCTATCTGTTTTTTCAATGCAGTCTGCCTTTTTCTATTTTTTCTATTCTGTTTGCCTTTCTCTATCTATCTATCTATCTATCTATCTGTCTGTCTCTCCATCTATATCTTTTTTCAAATCTGTTTGCCTTTTCTTATTTATCTATCAATCTATTTGTTTTTTCCTATTCTGTTTGCCTTTCACTATCTATTTTTTTTTATTCTATCTTTATCTATATGTATTTTTTCAATTCTGCCTGTCTTTATCTATCTATCAATATGTTCATGCCTATTTCATTTTGTTCAAATCTATATCACTCTATTCATATCTGTCTGTACAAATCTTATACTGTTAATGCCTGTCTATATGTTTCTGTGTGCATACCATCCACTGAAAAAAATGTTTGTGTATCTGTGTAGACACAAACACACATATATATATATATATATATATATATATATATATATATATATATATTCAATTTAGCTTAGGTGCAAGTGTCGACACACACACACACACACATATATATATATATATATATATATATATATATATATATATATGTTCAATTTAGCTTAGGTGCAAGTGTCGACACACACACACACACACACACACACACACACACACATATATATATATATATATATATATATATATATATATATGGATATTTATTCAGTTTAGCTTAGTTTGGCACTAAGCAGATGTAAGAATTGATTGACCTGACAATGTTAATAAATGATTTACTGTACTAACTTTCTAAACATTAATGAGGGGGGTAGTGTAGTTTTTCTTGGTGTAACTGATTTGATAAAATCTGATAAACATTGGAATTTTGTGGGGAATCATTCTTTTGTCAAGTTGAGAAATTTTCAGCCATTTTCATTTCATATTTTCTTTAATAAAGCATGGAACTACATTAAAAAATGCTTCTATAATATTTTTTTTAAATTTTTAAAATGCTTTTATATTATTTTTTCTTCTTTCTTTCTTAATTCACTCATGAAATTTAATGAATGACAGAGA
>OZ010575.1:55264531-55327031 GCA_963932145.1 Acanthosepion lycidas
GTTCTTCTTCTGTGTGCCATGTCTCTTCAAGACGTTGCTGATCATGGTCCTCTACAGCTGTGTAACCTTTTTAGCTCTTAGTAAATTTTGTCTTTTTTACTATCACTCCTAAACCCTGTTCCAGCAACCATTTACAGAATCTTGTTAGGTAGGTTTTGTGCTGCTTTCCTCTCTTCCTCTTGCCTTCACTATGTCCTGTGAGTGTCAAATTTTCTAAGCCCCCTTTCACCATTATGTCTCCTAGAAATTTCAATACCTTCTTTTTGATATTAATTTTTTGGTCCATTTTGTTTCTACTTTCTCTAAAACTCTGTTGTTACTCATGTTTTTAGTACTTGGTATTCTCAGAATCCTTCTGTAGAACCACATTTCTGTTGCTTTACTTCTTTTCTTCATCTGTGAGGAGACTGTCCAGCATTCACAGCCATATAGAAGGACTGACATTGTGTAACTGTTCAGTAGTCTTTTGTTTGTTTCTAACAAAAAATTCCTGTTTCTTAATACTTTGCTTAGCTTTTGGAAGGCATCTTTGTGCCATCAGATTTTGTCGTCACAATTTACATCCCCTATAAAAACACTTTCCCTGGTATTTAAATTGTGGTACTTGTTTGATTTTGGTATCTCCAATTTGTAATTTGCATGTTAGGTTGTTCCTTCTGCTGGCAACCATACATTCTGTCTTCATGCAATTGATGTTTAGTCCTTTCTTCTGACTTTCCTCTTGGCAGTACTTTCTGCTGCATGAATAAAAAAGTGATCCCAAAAGAATACTTATCAAATCTATGAATGTTGGAGAGAGAAACAGCAATATATATATATAATATACTGATAATATTAGTGGTCTCTATATATATATATATATATATATATATATATATATATATATATATATATATATTTCCAAGAGGATAGAATCCAGGTAAAGCTCAATGTCCAGAACAAAGCAAAAATATAATATTAAAGGCTCAAACACTAATATTCCATGGTTTCAATTTATTACATTGGAATCATAATCACAATCCAATTCATCAGGCTTACAAATTCAAAAAGAAATTGGAAAATTTAACTCCGGGTATATATATATACATATATATATATATATATATAAACTTATTGCATATATTACTTGATTCTTCCTCACTCTTCATCCTGATTATGTATTTATGAATGCAATGTTTATATATTTAAATGACAATACAAATGCAAACACAGAAACATATTTGTGGAAACAGAAGGATAGATAGACTAACTTGAAATAAAGGAAAGCAAAACTAGATTTTTTTTTGTTTCTACTAATGTTTACCAAGACATGGCCTAAGATCCACCTAAGTTAAAGTGTTTCTATAGTGACAAAACAGATAGAAATTTAATCTCTGTTGGTATCTGTGTATCTCTCCCTATCAATACAAACATTTATATATATATATATATATATATATATATATATAATCATCTACAGATAGACTGTTTCACTGTATCACAGCTCATTAGTGTGGCTAGACATCTGTTTGTTTCAAGCTGTGATTGAAGCCTGACTGATTTGGTATCAGTCAGAGATTCTACCCAGAAGCTATCATTGCATGGCAGAGAGAAAGGGAAATTTTAATGTTCTTACTATGCGAAAGACGTCACAAGTTAGGAGAGCTTGATTTGAGTAGAAGATCATTGCATTTGCAGCTCAATCGAATTATTTTGAGAGCATAAATAGTTATCCACAGACAAACTGTTTCACTGTATCACAGTTCATCAGTGTGGCTAGATATCCAATTGCTTCAAGCTGTGATCGAAACCCAATCGATATATATAAAAGTGTTCATTGAGGCAACAGTCTGTTTAATGCTTGAAAACAATCTTTAGACCGTGTGTGTTGTGTTTAGGTACATCTATTTATATATGCTGGTAAATGGTACATTATAGGTAGTAAAGTCTATTGTATTATCCATAAGATGTTATTGGGTAGGAGGTAACAGTTATGTTCCAATTTATGCTATTGAGTAAGAATAAAGGTAGATCTGAATGGGACTATTTGTAGCTATTTTATCGTGTTGTTTGTTAATATTTTACTCAATATTATTAGTTTATTGGTTAAATGAGTGAAAAGTGTAACTAGTTGAGTCTAACTGCAACATACATGGCCTGAAGATTGTATTCACGTGTGACTGTCACTCATTGTTGACCTCAGTAGCATATATATGTATGTGTGTGTGAATAGAAAAAAATTAGATAGTGAATAATCTGTAAGTTATTATGGAAGAAAAGTGGTCAATATTGATATATATAAATATATGAAGATACAAAACTGTGAACATAGAAATATATGGATATATACTGGGGATATATACGTACATATATATATATATATATATATATATATATATATATATATATATATCCTCCTTAGGTTTACCCATACAGATTACCTAGTTTTTCATAAACTATATATATAATAAAAATATAGTATAAAGGTATGCTGTATGGGTAAAAGTGCTCAATATCAGAAAGAGAACATATATAAATATAAAAGTAGTCACTGAGGTCAACACCAAGTGACAACAGGCCTGAATATTGCATTCAAGCATGAAACAGATGTTACCACTTGTCTATATTATTTAATAAAACATACATCAATATATATATATATATATATATATATATATATATATATATAGATACATAGATAAAAATGCATAGTCTGTTTCATGCTTGAAAGCAATGTATAATTACATTTTCTTTTATATTTCTATCATTAATATTTAACCCTTAAATATAGCATAACTTAAAAGTATATTTTTATTAATTGACAAAGTTATTTCTGAAGGGTCTATTTACAAAACTCCAGAGTTGACAAAATTTATATTTGAATTAATTCCATATATATATATATATATATATATATATATATATATATATGAATGAAAAGAGACAAGAGGAAAAATTATACTTAGCTGACGTGTTTTGTCCTCTGAGGGACTTTATCAAGGAAATGTCAGATTTATTCTGCTGCATGTGCTTATATACACAGAGGCAAGGATGTCATTGATTTATCAAGGCTTGTAAATTTGAGAACATTCATGAATGGTCATCGGGTGGTTGAAAGGTCAGCCAAATCATGTGGAGGGCACAAAATGTTCTAATTCAAAGAATGGTAAAAAACAAAAAAAAAAAAAAAAGTAAAGTAAGCAAGTAATATTCAATCATATTTTTTTAAAATGAATATTGTTTGTATTGTGATATATATATATATATATATATATATATATATAATTTTGTATAATTTTAACTATCAACAAGAAGTATTTAGAAAAATATGACAAACTGGAAAAGTTTTTTGGTCATGTTCATCCATTAGGATTTCATTGAACTGGGCTTTGTTGACATTGCCATGTCTACACATGCGCACGAAACAAGAGACGCAGTTAGTTCCAAAATTTTTTGAAAGAATATCTTTGAAAGAATTTTTCTTTCAATCTAGCTGAAATCATCTGTATTCTTTATCTTTTTCTTTATTACTCCACCACCTTTGTTCCTGATTTATCCCACACTGTGACAATATAAAATCTACCAAGAATGGTGATATATTTTAAAAGTCTGGATGAAAATTTACTGTGGCTGAACTAGTGATCAAGGCACTTTCCAGACATTTTTTGTCTCAATAGATTATTTTCCTTTTTAATCAAAGTAGCATTCCCTATGTCAAAACTGTTGTCCATTTTGTTACAGTGAACAACCAATGAGTTTTGTGTGTTGTTATTTAAAATATTCCTTTTGTGTTCATATAGTCCCTTGTTTAAACTTCTAGAGGTTTCTCCGATGTATTCATTCTGACAATTCCTTCACTTGATAGAGTAAATTCCTCCTTTAAGTTTTGGCTTCTTTTGTTTTTTATTGATTAAGTTGTGATAAATTCTATGTTGAGTTTAAATAAATTCTTTTCTTTTGTAGTTGTGATAGAGTTAGTGAGTAGAATAATATATTTTTTTTGATTCATTAGGCGTGTCAGGAAGGACAGTTCTTCTATTCTGGAATATTTTATGAACCTTTGGTTTTGCATTGAATATGAAATAGCATATTGAATGTACTTGAATATATTTTCAATATATTTCTCCTCTTCTTGTAAATATTGAGATATTGTAAATATATATACCCACCTGATAATTGTGTTATTGCATGAAACTCTGAGTAGCAGATTTTTATATTATTTATTAATAATATTATTATAATATATTTAAGCTCTGCTGACTTCCCTCAGCTTATTTTATATTTTAAATTTTAAGTGTTTTATTTTTGTGTGTAGATATAAATATTACATATGAATTATATACAGGAACATCATAACAAATGATTCATAGCATATATATAATGATTGCCTAGTGTGTTTTTTTTTACTTGATTTAATATATACATTCATAAAAGCAAATATATAGATGTATAGCAGGTGTAATGGTTAGCAGCTCAGAATAAGAAATCAGATAGACAAGTTCAAATTCCAGTTGAGTCCATTGCATTCAGTTAGATACAAATATTCTCGGGAAAGTTATGAATCCATCTCTTCTCCCTGAACTATGAGTTAAATTGTAGGGTGGACTGTGGTCTCCAGCTTTTTTTTTCCACTTTACCTCTGTTTATGAATACAAGCTGCAAAATCAAATCCTTACATGGATAAATTGTCATCTAAATTATGCAAAAATTAAAATAAATATTATAGAAAGAGATAGATATAGAATCTATATATCAGACAAATTGTGGATCACTAAATGACAAAAGAGAAAACTAACTGCTATGTTACATCTCATTTTAACAGATATATTTACCCAAATTACACATATATCTTGAAATACTAATGAGTAAACTTATTCAATAAAAATCGCTATTGGTTTCAACCCCAGCCTCCAGAAGACTCTGGAATCTCCTGCATTTCTTCTGGACGGTTTCCTTATTTAAGTTAGAAAAGGTTTCCATAATCCTTGCCTTCAGTTCATCTTTGATGTTACAATTTTGTTGGTCTCTCACTCAACTGTGTCCTACACGTAATAATCAATGGGTATGCAGTCTAGGGAGTTAGGTAGCCAGATGTAAGGGGTGATGTGGTTGCAGAAATTGTCTGACAGTGATGTCTGGTTTCTCTTGTTTGTGTGGTATGGTGCAGTGTCCTGTTGCCAGAGATAGGATCTTCCAGCAGGTACCCTCTTCACCCAGGGCAACACTACCTCCCTGGCTATGGACCTGATTGACTTGAAAGGATCATTATTAATCATGGCCTGGATCTCACCAACAAATTCAGTTCTTCTTCCTTTATCAGAATGATCACCATTAGACTCCTTCCACTTTTTCTGAATCATCTGCACTGTCCTCAGATTGACACCCAAACACTGTGAAATGTTCATATTAGACTTTCTGGCACAAATGCCAAGCAGTACAGCAAGTTGTTTCCAAATTTCTGGTGGAGTGAGTTGCATCATGGTACTCTTTTTCTCACAGACAGTGCCCAACTGACACTACTATACTGGGTAGCTGACAAAATCAAAAATAGACAACACACATGTTCAAAATTCAAAATATAAAATAGTGACAATTATTTACCCATCACATCCAGTGTGTGTGTGTATGTGTATATATATATATATATATATATATATATATATATATATATATATATATATGTAATATTAACCATACTATCAATATATATATACATATATATATATATATATATGTGTGTGTGTGTCCACTAGTCTACTCTTTCTCTTTCATTCCCAGTAACCCCTTGCATTCTAGTGGCATTATCATTTTACTTGGGCTGAAATGATTAAATTATATATATATATATATAATGTGTAGATATATCATGAATGCAAATTTTTCTCTTTAGTTGAAATGGTGTTCTTGTTAAGAAAGTAAAAATGAAAGTACCTTTTCTTTTTTCCCCATTTACCTGCCACATTTTTTTTTTTTTATTCTCACTCTGACTCTGATAATTTTTTTTTTTTTTTTTTTTGGTAACAAGAGTAAATATGCCATATTAAGAACAGATTCTGAAACAAAATCATACGAAATCAGATTTCGGTTTAGAAAAGAACTTCTTTTTCTGAACACATCTTTATCTCTCTTTCTTCCTCCTTCTTCCTTGTTCTCTGTCCTTCCCCCCCCCTTTTTTTTTTTCACTTTCATGGCTCATTGGAACTTTCAGTGTTATTCATTAGGGATCCATTTTTAGCCTGTGACAAATCTGGGTTGATTATTATTTTATTCCAGAAAAATACATGGGAGCAATCTTATCATTTGAAAAAGATAATGAAGAAAAGCTCTTTCTGTTTAAAATATTTTAAAAGAATTTATGCATTAGTTTTATATTATCAAAATTCTTTTCTTAAATGATCAAATGAAAGCCACATTTCAAAAACATTTTCAAGCATTTTCTATCAATAATGCCTAATTCCCAACCACTCACAATTCCTTTTTCCTGAAAGTATGGTACATAGAAACATACAATTTTATCCTTCTTACAGTAATTGATTTGTTTTTTTTTTATGACTAATTATAATCTTTTACAGGTTATTTAAAGTAAGAAAATATTTTTAGATTGTATGAATATTTTGGAGTTAATAATGATTTTTATTGATATAGGGCCTACTAATTAACCCATAGCTGGGGGTAGAAAAGGTGGATTCATACCTTTCCCAAGGGTATTTGCACATAAGTGAATATAATGAACCCAGCTGGAATTGGAATTCAGCTTTCTGATTTCCAATTCTGAGCAGTTATCCATTACACCAGCCACACAACCGAGCTTATAGCATCTAGTATTCCCAAGCAGTCACCCATCAAAGTACTGACCAAGTTCAATGTTGCTTAACTTTTGTGATTGGACAAGAACTGGTGTTTCAATGTGAAATGTTTGCATGACCCCTTCTTGACACACTTATATAATATTTAAAATAAGTGCAAGTTTTTGTTGATCTGTTTAATAAATCTTACCTGTTTGGTTATGGGTAAGGAGATTAACCTGACCTCCCCACTAAGGCAGGATGGGACACAAGGACATTTTTTATGTGGGTTCCCCATATGCATATGAGTGCAGGACAACTCAACACTGCCAACTGAGTGCCAGGATGACTCAGGACCGAGACAACTGAGCACCAGAAAAACACAGCCTTTTTTTTATAATTAAATAAAAGTAATTTATTAAGGATTAAAATCTTAATTATTGAATCTTTTACTCTATTAGAAATATTTCAAAAAATTATTCAGTTACAAAAAAGTTACGTTTTTCTGTTGTCTCAGTCCTGAGTTGTCTCGATGTTCAGTTGGTGGTGTTGAGTTGCTCAATCCCATACACATACATATGGGCCAAGGACAAAGATTGTCAAAATGCAGAGTGATACTTAAAATAACTCTGTTCTTTTATGAATGTTTGCATTGAATTTCAGCACACCTCTATAGTAAAATTAGAAGCAATGCATTTATATGATACATATAACAGTCCTGATTTGCCAATAATTCTTGCATTAATTCCTGACAATTGACAATCTCTCTTCTTGATTTTCAATGCAACCATATAGTAAAATCATTTCCATTGCATTCTGATAGAAAAATTGTTTGCAACACATTTACATTGTATATATTATCAACCTATTCTGTCTCAAATGATTGTATTAATAACTGATTACTGAAAATGTCTTTCTGATTTTCAGTGCAAACCGATAGTAAAATCATTTTAAATGCATTCTCATAGGAAAATTGTTTACATTTTTACATCAAGTACACCAATTCTATCAGTAATGATTGCATTAATTTCATATTACTGAAAATGTCTTTTCTAATTTTCAGTTCTATAGTAAAATAACACATTTCTAATGCATTTCAATAGGAAAATTAATTTTACATATAAAACAGCTATTCTTTCAGTAACATTTGTATTAATTCCTGACCACTGACAATTCCTTTCTTCTAGATCTGTAAATCATTTCTATAGTAAAATATTTCCGATTTAAGCAATGTTGAGCGTGGTCAGTACTTAAATTGGTACCACTTAGGAATACCATGTGTTGTAAGCATGGGACCACCTCTTAATTGGTTGGTAGCACCTGTTAGAGTCCCAGCTATAAGCAAATAGTTAATCCCTAAACTGGGGTCAAAACACTATGAAAATGTTAAAAAAAAAATAGATTTTAATCCCAGCAATACATTTTTGAAAAACAATATATATATATTACCAGCAAATACATTTTTTAAAAAAATATTACCAGCAAGACATTTTTGAAAAAAAAACAGTATTACCAGCAATAAAATGTGTCAGTATCAAATAACCTACTGAAGATGATATGCCATTAAACAAACCAAAACAAACCAGTCTATTCATACAAATCTATTGTAGAAATCGTGTTCACATTAAATAACCCGTTAAGGTTGATATGCCATAAAACAAGACAAACCAAATTAAACCTAACTTGTATCACTAAACCATTATCCTCTCCCTCTCCTTCAAATTCTTACAGTATAAAAAAAACATTTTCTGGCTTTAAATAACCTGCAAATGGTTGATAAGCATAGAAAACATATCAATCAATCAAAACCATCAGTGATGTTTTGTATTAAAGATACCAGAATATCATTATTTGAAAGTTAGCACTGTCACCAGAGAGCAAGTTTTTACTTTGATGTGCCATGTCTTTTCAAGATGTGGTCAATCATGGCCCTCTACAATTTCTCAGCAACTCTTGCTCCTTTACTATTTGACTTTGTTCTTGTTTTGCTATCTATCCATTTCAGTATGTCTTTAGTATGTCCTGCAAATGTTAAATTCCCCAAGTCTTCTTTCCTCATTATTCATCCAAGGAATTTCAGCTGTCCCTGTTTTATTATAAGTATCAGTTTATTTGTAGTTCTTAATTTTTCTGAAAATGTCTTGCTGCTCATGTTCTATGCATAGCATTCTCAGTATTCGTTCATTCCTTCACTTCAAGTCTCTTCTCGTAAACTCTTTTAAACCATTATATGGCAGTGAACATTGAACATTTTCCTGACAGAATTTGTTGCCTCTTCACAACTCATTGAAATAATCATCTTAAGATGTCTGGATTTTTTACATGAAGTATTGTCATTATTATTAATTTTGGACTAGTTTTTTCATCTTCGGTTGTTATTCATTGTCACCTTGTATTAATTAACATATACTCTTAAATTAGAATTCCTTTTTGGAACATTGTCACTATTATTAATTTTGGACTAGTTTTTTCATCTTCGGTTGTTATTCATTGTCACCTCATAGTAATTAACATATACTCTTAAATTAGAATTCCTTTTTGGAACATTGTCACTATTATTAATTTTGGACTAGTTTTTTCATCTTCGGTTGTTATTCATTGTCACCTCATAGTAATTAACATATACTCTTAAATTAGAATTCCTTTTTGGAACATTGTCACTATTATTAATTTTGGACTAGTTTTTTCATCTTCGGTTGTTATTCATTGTCACCTTGTATTAATTAACATATACTCTTAAATTAGAATTCCTTTTTGGAACATTGTCACTATTATTAATTTTGGACTAGTTTTTTCATCTTCGGTTGTTATTCATTGTCACCTCATAGTAATTAACATATACTCTTAAATTAGAATTCCTTTTTGGAACATTGTCACTATTATTAATTTTGGACTAGTTTTTTCATCTTCGGTTGTTATTCATTGTCACCTCATAGTAATTAACATATACTCTTAAATTAGAATTCCTTTTTGGAACATTGTCACTATTATTAATTTTGGACTAGTTTTTTCATCTTCGGTTGTTATTCATTGTCACCTCATAGTAATTAACATATACTCTTAAATTAGAATTCCTTTTTGGAACATTGTCACTATTATTAATTTTGGACTAGTTTTTTCATCTTCGGTTGTTATTCATTGTCACCTCATAGTAATTAACATATACTCTTAAATTAGAATTCCTTTTTGGAACATTGTCACTATTATTAATTTTGGACTAGTTTTTTCATCTTCGGTTGTTATTCATTGTCACCTCATAGTAATTAACATATACTCTTAAATTAGAATTCCTTTTTGGAACATTGTCACTATTATTAATTTTGGACTAGTTTTTTCATCTTCGGTTGTTATTCATTGTCACCTTGTATTAATTAACATATACTCTTAAATTAGAATTCCTTTTTGGAACATTG
The DNA here is from genome assembly GCA_963932145.1 of Acanthosepion lycidas. Lineage (NCBI taxonomy): Eukaryota > Metazoa > Mollusca > Cephalopoda > Sepiida > Sepiidae > Acanthosepion > Acanthosepion lycidas. Next base: position 55,274,709 of record OZ010575.1, read on the forward strand.
TCACTATTATTAATTTTGGACTAGTTTTTTCATCTTCGGTTGTTATTCATTGTCACCTCATAGTAATTAACATATACTCTTAAATTAGAATTCCTTTTTGGAACATTGTCACTATTATTAATTTTGGACTAGTTTTTTCATCTTCGGTTGTTATTCATTGTCACCTTGTATTAATTAACATATACTCTTAAATTAGAATTCCTTTTTGGAACATTGTCACTATTATTAATTTTGGACTAGTTTTTTCATCTTCGGTTGTTATTCATTGTCACCTCATAGTAATTAACATATACTCTTAAATTAGAATTCCTTTTTGGAACATTGTCACTATTATTAATTTTGGACTAGTTTTTTCATCTTCGGTTGTTATTCATTGTCACCTCATAGTAATTAACATATACTCTTAAATTAGAATTCCTTTTTGGAACATTGTCACTATTATTAATTTTGGACTAGTTTTTTCATCTTCGGTTGTTATTCATTGTCACCTTGTATTAATTAACATATACTCTTAAATTAGAATTCCTTTTTGGAACATTGTCACTATTATTAATTTTTTAATAATTTTTCTTTCAGCTCGTTTTTGGTTGTTTATATATCATAGTAATAAACATAATAGTCATTATCAGTATTATTTATATAAGAGGAACCTGTAGACAACAGAAAACAGATTCTAAGGCAGGATGCTGAGAACTCCATAGACAGAACATTTAAGCAATGAGGAAGTTTTCAGAAAAAAAAAAACACGAAACAAAAAAGAAACTTATAATTAGAATCAGAAGTAGTCAGTTGAAATTTTTAGGACATAATGAGGAATGAAGGCTTGGAAAATGTGACACTCAGAGGACATGATGAAGGCAAAAGGGAAGCAGCAAGTAATCTAGCTAACAAGCTTGTGTAAATGAATGACAGAACGGGGGAGTGAGAGGGACAGTAAAAAGATAAACATTACTAATGACGTAATAATGTCGTTTTTGACGTTAAAAAATACGTCAAAAAACGACATTATTACGTCATTATTTTTGCACCAACCTAATACAAAGAATAGGAAGTTATTGAAAGCTTCTTTTTTTTTTGTCTTTTTTTTATTAGGTCGGTGCAAAAATAATGTCGTTTTCTCACATATGTTACTATGTGAGAAAACGACATTATTTTTGCACCGACCTAACAGTTAAATAAATGTCTGGCTTTCTACACCAGGATGGTAACCTTGCAAAAGGTCAAAGTCATCTATGATAAATTTTAGATACTTAAGAGCTGCAAGGTAAAGCTCTTCTTCTGTGACCCTTACCGACCTGAGTTTTATTTAGTCCTTCTCCCTTTTTACCATTCCCGCCCTCAGAACTGAAGAACCTGAATCATGTTTACTCTAGAGTCAACCATTATCTATCCTATATATCCTTATAATATACACTTGCTGTTGCTGCTTCTTATGCACTTACATCAATCACATTCATGAACTCTCTATCTTGAGTGGCTCTTGGGCTTTGTATTGAGTGAACAATAGGATTTAAATTCATGAATATTTTTATTCACCATAAACATCCAACATGTTTTAATCCATTAAAGTCAAAGTTCATATTCAGTAAAAAATTATAGATTTTTTTATTTTTTATTTATGTTTTATATTGATTAGAAAAGAAGCTCAGCCAACATATTTTCACAATCCACACAGTAAATGTCAAAGAAATCTATGTGGCTTGTGATCTACAGTTTTGCCATTCCTATTATTAAATAGTCCTGTTCTAAAAGCCAAAAGAATAGAATAAATTTTTAAAATTATCATTATTTGAATATTTTCTTTTAAGATTTTTGTGAGAAAAAGAAAAGTTATTTATGTGTATAGAGATGATAGAGTTCAAAAAACGAAAGAAAATATTTCTGTGCTTAGCTGTAGCATGAGTGTGAGTGTCCACGTGTTTGTTTGAAATTAAATAGTTGGTTTGCTGGGGACTAAGAAGTTTCCCTAGAGAGAAGAGTGCTAGGTTATCACTACAATACCTGAAGCAAAATAGTAAAAGGAAGAAGGAGTTAATCTTTGCCCTTTATACTGCTGATTGTCATGTCATCTAGCAGATAATTGATTGATTTGTTGATAATGGTTTAGTGATACAAGCCTTACTAATAAACCTATAGCTGGAGGAGAAGAGGTGGGTTTATATCTTTCTCAATGGTTTAGCAGACAAGGTGACACCAACAAGGTAATAAGATATAATTTATGTATGGAGTTGCTAGCCTCACACCCAACCAGTTTGTTGGTTGGTTGATTTTTTTTTAGTGGCATATCAACCTCTATGGGTTATTTCATGCTGAAATCTAAATATTTTGAATACAATTTCAAGGCTTCAGCTAAATAAATTATGAGCACAATTGTATGCCTTCGATTACAGATAAAATATATTCTTGGTAATTTTTACTATAAGAATGAATTGCCGATATTGTTTTCACATAAAAATGTATTGCAGATATTGTTACTATAAAAATATAACCTTATACTTTCATAGTGTTGTTTGAAGGTTCACTATTTTGCCCAGAACTGGGACCCTATCAGTTGCTACCACCCTGGGTCAGGGTGGACCTGGAAACAACAACAATTAAGAAGTGGTTCTACACTCCTCAAAAACCGCCAATCTCCCAGAAGCCTTGATGCTGGATGTAGTTCATTGTCATACTGTCGTAGAGTAGCTAGCACCCCTTCAGTACTCTATCAGATGGCCTGGCTCATAGCCTTAAATAGTCTATGATTAGGGGCTTCAACAGTTGATTAACAAGTTGATACTAAGCTGATTAATATTCGGACTGATTTTACTTCATTTGACTATACAATATTGATCCTCCTTTATTCCTTTTAGGTTGTCTTGTTAATTGTTCTCTAACTTATTGTTCTGTGTTTTTTGTATGTATCCATTAGCACTGGATACTAGTGTTGAATAAATATATTAAGCACTGATTCTTCTCTGTGTATCATTCATCTCAATAATACAACACATACCCAGGACTATCTAATTAGTTTGGGATTCAGATTTGTTATTCCCCCTAGACTGGTTGACAGCCAAAGCTTGGGAATTCAGTATGCTCTGTTATTAACCCCTAGTTGGGGAGGCAGTGAAAAGATGGACTCATACCTTTCAAAGGATACTGAGCTTCACTTTTCAAACATTTTAGGAGGAGAAATATTTTCATTGCTTTGTTTAGAAATTAATAATGTTCAAAATGTCTGTAAACATTTATGAGAAAGAAAACAGGAATGAAGACTTTCCTTGAGATAAAATGTTTCTAAATGTAATCAGACTTATTACTACAATATTAGATATCAACATTCCTATGGAGAAAATGAAAATATAAAATAAATAATTTGTATCTTAAACTCCTTTTTCCTTCACGGAAATATAATTATATTTATATGCTTAGATTACCCATTAACAATTTGTTAAGAGCGGAATAAAGTTTCATGCAATTTTCTTTTTTCAATAATTTAATTTTGTTTCATTTGATAAGAACATTTTTTGAAGCAGGATCTTCCATTCACAATGTAAGGGAAGAGAAAAATGTTAATGTATAAGAATAGAAAGAAAATAAATGGAATTATTTCATATCTCATGCTTTAATAAAGTGTTTATATATATTTGATGTATAAAGATTACCATTTTGAGAAGATTGGTATGCCAGTATATAAACAGGATATATTTGGGAAGATATGTAAAAAAATAAAATAAAAGCAAATTGCTATTAAAACAGTCATCTATCTTAATAGCTTTAAGCTTTATAAGGAAACACTGCTGCTATTGTTGCTGTTTCTTTTTTTTTTTACAATGTAGTTCACCCTATACAAAGCCTAAGAGCCACTCAAGATATAAGACTATAAACTAAGAGGCACAGTATATCGTGAAATTTGAGGAAGATTGTTGACTTTATCAAAAAGGTAAAAGGTTACAGAACTATTGGTAAAGACACTTTAAATATGCATCATTGGTTTGATAGTTCATAAGTGAAAAGAATGTAGATTAAAACCAAACTGTTTATTTTTACAATAATGTTCACTTGAAGTAGAGAGTTGTAGAGTAAGAGGTACAGTATACAAGGATATGTGGGGAAGGTAACAGCTAACTTTAGACTTAAACAGGTTAAGATTATAGTGATTAGGGAAACATCCTCTTGGAAGTTGGTATGAAAAGAAGCTGCTCAGGTGGAACTTACATCTCACCAATGGAATATGAAGGGAATTAGGGTAGTTCGCTACAATGTGTGTGACATGGCAGGTCTTAGATATGAAGGTTAGAATTGATGGAACTAAGGAGTGCAGTTCATTTGAACACTTTCCATAGAAATAGTGATAGAGCAGTGTGAAACTTGTAGCATCTCATCTTTGAGAAATGGGTTATAAGGGAGAAATAGTTAATCACCAACAAGGACTCTGAGACACTCTTAGACTCAAAACATTTATACCTTATGCACAGGCATATTAGTAAACAGGAATATTTAACAGAAAAATGCTCAGCTCTGTTTCTGAAGTGTGTTACTTGAAGGGTATAAACTCATTAATTACTATATTTGTTTAAAGGCTGAAACATTGCAGATTAATGATTTGATATATGTTTTCAATGTTGTGTAATTTTTATTGTAGAGGACCGGTGGTTTGTGAGTTGTTGTATTAGAAACATGTGTGTAACTCCAGGTAGAATATTAAAAGGTTCAACTACAAGAAAATTGCCAGACTCAAGTTGAGTCCAACTGAAGATAAAGGAAACAAACAAAACTAATATATATATATATATATATATAAACAAATATATGTATTAAACAAAACAATTTTACAATGGACAATAACATTTGTGTGTGTGTAAACATTGGTGTCTGTTCTTTGGTGAATATTCGTACGTATGTGTGTGTGTGTGTGTGTGTATAATGTTCATGGCGTCTCCCACAAATGGGAAGACGCGGATCTTCCAAGAGAGCTTACATTGTAGTTGCCAAAATGAAGAAATGAAAAAGAGGATTTATCTCACCTCCATGCAAAGTGGAATGCGGCAGGAGGCCTGAAGGAAAGAGAACGAGGCAAGAAATCGCCCAGTATTTATAGTATAGGGAGAATAACCCCTAGTGACAATTTGGGAATTTAAGAGTAGCTAACTATGACATTATCTTTCTCCATAAAGTATATGTTAACTGAATTTTATTTTAATATGGTATTTACTTAGCTGGGATATTGTATCTTATTGATAATTTTCATTAAAAAAATGTTTTTATTTTGTCTGAAACTCATTAATTATTAGAATATGTTCTAATATTGTGTCTGCTAGAATTTAAATGTGCCTAAATTGTTCATTTCACCAAATCCCAATTTATATGACCCTTTAATGTTCTTCACCAACACAAATTTCAAAAGGTCCTAAATTAAAAAATGAGAATAGAAAAGTAACAAAAAAAAAAGAGAAAAAATGTGAAGCTCAGAGTTTTGATAGTTTACTAGTCTATGAAAAGAAGTTTCAAATTTCTTGCATTTATCATGTAGGTCATCCCACTTGGTTTGGTTGAAATGCTTGTTAGGTGTGGGGGGGCGCTCTTGAATCTATAAAAAAAAGGCAATCATATTCTCTCTTTATTGTTCTTTTTGACTCTTGCTTCCAGATAAAGTTGACATCGATAAAGAATACTGCAGACTAGATGTCTTTGGTTCTCCGTTGACTTTTGAACTCTCTTGCATATGCACATACACACGCATTTATCACTCGCAAACATGCACTGTTATTTTTTTTACTTAGGCTCACATTGAGTCTGTCAATATTGTTTGCAGGGTAAATGCTTCAGGAGTCCATAAATATTTACTTAGCAACATACACACACTCAGATCCAAAGTGTTGATTACCACAACATAATGGTGACTTATTTCTACCCAAGTTATATCAGTATCCCATGACAATCATGACTTACAAATACACAAAATAAAGAGATCTGACTTAAAAAAAAAAAAAGAGTTATGTAGCTGCCCTGTCTGTAATTAATGACTGTTTTTTATTATTTTATCTCTTTTTTTTTTCTGTTTAAATATGTTCATTTTTTAGAGCATACAGAAAAATTAAAATATTTAAATTTATTTTTTTTATACATTTAAAAAAAAAATTGTAATGTTTTTCTTTCCCTTTTAAGCCAGAGAATTTTCCTTTGTTGACCATTAAAGTTATCACTGTCTTCATCTTAGATATTTATTGAGAATTTACATATACGGATTGATTTGACTAGAAAAGCTCTCTGGCATTCTCCAAGAAAATAAATCTAAATTAACATTGCTGTTCAATAATACTTGATTAGATTAACCTTTAAACAAAATAAAAAAAAATGTGAAAGATATCACTGATAAGGAAATTCACACATATTTCTTTTCAAAAATTTTACTGAAAAAAATTTATCAAAAAAACCTGAATTCAAAAACAGGCGTTTTGTCCCAATGTATATTTTTGTATATTAATGAGCTAAACCATAAGAAGTTTACAAATGTTATTATTTCTAAATAATTAACGGATTATTTGGGGTGGGGGATCTGACATATTTTTAGTACTTCAAACATTATTTTTAGAGGATACTCATATTTGTGTAGATGCCCTATTTATATTGAAACTTGCTTTATTGTGACACCCTTCATAGCTGAGTTGTCAATGTATGCTGGTTCAGACAGTCATTACTCCTGCAAAATGGCAAACATGTTCAAATCCTACCAGAGGGTACATTTTTTAATAAGTTAAAAAGTAGCTGTTAGGGTCCAAGCTACGAGCAAATTTTTACCCTTCAAACTGGGGTCAAAAACTATGAAAGTATAAAAATACATTTTTATAGTAAAAATACCAGTAATTATTTCTTTTGAAAAAAAAAAAAAAAAAAATTACCAACAATACATTTTGGAAAAAAAAACCTTTCTGCCAGCAATTAATACATATTCTATTCATACGAACATATTTCAAAAATCTTGTTGGCATTATATAACCCATTGAAGTTGAATTTCTATAAAACAAAATAAACCAAACCAAATTGAAACACGATGTAGCTAAGCAATAAAAGCAAGTTAGATCAGACAGTGGTTCTTCTTGAAAAGGGGGACACAGGTTCAAATCCTGCAGGAGAGAACATTTTCTTTATGTTTTTTTCAAGGAAGTGCCTGAATCCCAAAGCACAAGCTGACCCAAATGTTATGAATGAAATTTGGTTTAAAGAAACTCTTTGAAAGTTGTCAGTGCAGAATATCTCTCTCTTATGTTACATAGTGTATTTATTTACTTTTAGTTATCCCTACCAGCTGGTAACAGATATGCAATGTCTGTTACCAGCTGGTAGGGATAACTAAATGTAATGGATATGGTCATGTAAGATGGTCTTGGTGAGCCAAGTTCAAATTCTGGGCTAATTTGATACACTCACCACATTCACATAAATATACTTGAGAAAGGCATGAATCTGTTGCTTTGGGCTAAATAGCAGGGTAGACACAGCTTAGGAGAAGGGAAACAATGAATTCAAAGCCAGCCTGAAAATGTATAGCCTCCATCAGACTATCTTGCCATAGTCACTTGCTGTTATGGCTGCTTTATATGTGGTACCCCAACAATTCAAGTTTTGAAAAACTCAAGATGTGATGTGATCTGCTGGTAAAAACTTGTTTTTCTATAAACAGAATTTTTTTAATATTGGAACAAATGAAATATTTTTTTAATTATTGGCTCTAACTGATCCTAACTTTTATTTGATAGATTATTACACAATCAGGGCTTTGCATAATGAAACAGTCATGGTTCTCCACATTTACCTGTCTTTCAGTAACTTTTTTCTGTCACTTAGTAACTTTTAACTATTCCTCATTGCCCTGTTTTTGCCATCCGTTACCTCAAACTCGTTAAAAGGGTTACACACTATTTCTTCAGCTTATTTTGCCTCTAGTATTTCCTTAGAGTTAAATTCTCTTGGCCTTCTTTCCTCATTATGTATGACATAAATTTCAGCTGTCTCTTTCTGATTGTAATTATTAGATTACTGGTACATCCTTAAAACTTCTTCATTGCTCATATATTCTAACCATGGTATTCTCTTTCACTTCAAGTCTCTTCTTCATCTGTGATGAGATTCAAACAATTAAAAAAAAATAGTACAATGATGGTGCTACTTGCAAGAATAAGGATTTACTATGAGATACTTAACATGAGTTTTTGCGTAGGCTTCTCGTAGGAAATCCAAAAATATTCATAGTACATTGATTTGGTGTTGCTTGCAAAAATATGGTTTTACTAAGCGGTACTTTAGATGACAGTTTTCTGACAGGAAATCAATTAAAAATATTGATACTGCATTGATTTGGAGTTACTTGTAATAATAAGGCTTTATTTTGAGAAATTTTCATGAGATTTTGTGAAGGCTTCTGACAGGAACATAATTAAAAATTACTGATAGTATATTGATTTGGTATTGTTGTGAAAATAGGGTTTTATTATGAGACCTCTTTTACTTGTCATGCAGGAAATATTTAAATGTCACTTTATTGTTTTTATAAAACGAGCTGTGAATTGCTTTTTACTGAAAACACCTATTTCCTAACTTGTAAGGAATTTTGAAGTTTGGCAAATTTTATCTTCTAAAAACTATCAATTATATTTGGTGCCTTTTTTTTTTGAGTGACATTTAACTTAATCTCGAAAATTTTACTGTATTTTTTTATATATCTGGGCCAGTTATGGTTGCATATGAATTAAATAAGCATCAATGTATCCTGCCCTATAAACAAAGACATATTCTCAGTATTGAGGAAGGTTCACTCTGATATTTACCTTAAGATTTAAGAGTTATTTTATATTAAGTCCTTCCATCCATTCCTTTATAAGTAGGAGGTGTGGTTTTTAGGCTTAAGTTCAATTAGCATTCGATGTTTATATATTTATTATATCACATCCTGTCTCTGATGTTGCTGATTTTAGTTGCTGTGTAGATTTCTTGTCCTGATGAGAGAGGAATGAAAAACTGGCTTAGCTGTTTTTATTTTACTTTTTTGTTGAATTATTTACTTTCTGATATTACCATTATATGGTAATATAAAACTATTTGTTATGCTCGCCTGTTATTTTAATATGTTCATTTTAAGCACAATTATTATTATTTAACTGTATCGTCAGAGAAGAAAACAATTTACCCTTTTCTTATTTTGGTCATCTTCTTCTTCTATGTGACATTTCACTTCAGGATGTGGGCAATCATGGCTCTCCACAGCATCCTATCCTTCATAGCAATATTTCCTTTTTTACTATTCCTCCCAGTCTTTTGCTCTCCCCTGCAATTAATTAAGCTCATTAAGTAGATTACTCACAGCTTTTCTCTATCCCTCTTGCCTTCAATATGTCTTGTAAATATCAAAATTTCCAAGCCTTCTTTCCTCATTATGTATCCAAGAAATTTCAACTCTTTTTGTATAATTGTTTTGTTACTATTTTCCATAAAACTTTCTTGTTGTTTGCATGCTTCATTCAAAGTAGTATCAGTATTCTTTTAAACTACATATGTCACTTCAATTCTAATCATCATCTGTGAGAAAATAGTTCAGCATTCACTGCCATATAGGAGGACTGATATTACACAGTAGTTGAGCTCTCTTTGTTTCTAATAAACTTGAGAGAAAAGAAGAAGAAAATCTAACTGAGGCATTTTAATTGTGCTTTTGATTTAACAGACTTATCATACATACACTGAAATCACAGGCATTGAAACTCAACCTGATTAGATCAATTAGAATTTATTTATTTGCTAATTTAGTATTTCATTCCCTCTATTATTTCAATCTATTATTCTCATCTTCATTAATATAGATGTTATTATAGACACAATGTTTTGACCAAGTAAACCTCTGATCATCATCAGGTGTCCATTGTTTGGCTGATATATCTGTTGATTATTGGTTATTATTTTTGTCCCAGTGATGGTACTTATTGATCATTCCTGCTAAACTGGTGATCACTACCTGATCCAGAGATTCCATTGAACTCACAATCACTATATGATAGTAACAGATTTATAACCAAATTCTATATCCACCAGCTTATATAGAAGTTGGTTATATGTATTATTTTTTAGCATTGAAAATACAAGGCAAATAATTGCAAGGGATTATCATGGGATAAGTAAAAATAGACTGAAAGTGATTAACTAAGCAACAAGAAAGAACTAATAATATTGTTGATTTGCTCAAGTATTTAAAAGACAATAATTCTTTTTGACAGATCAGAAAATTATGGTTTGGACTCATTGACCTTGGAATTAATTACTAAGCTTTGATGACAAGTAATCTGTCTGTATATGTGGGTGGTGAAAAGTTCTCAGCACAACCAAGAAACCTTTCCAAATAATAAGCAGATCAGTTTGGACATTTGTCAGATTTTGGGTAGTGGACTAGGCCAGAGTAATTGTCAGTACTTCATTGTAGAAATTAAATCTACCTCCTTTTTGCCAATATTTACTATATTTTAGTCTGGCAAAAGGTCACAATAAGTTAAGCACTCAGTAAAGAACTAAACTGATAAAAAATGACCTCCAAAAGTGTTTTGTACCATAGTAAGTGGATTTATCCTTTTGCAAAACAATATACAGTAAATTTGTATCATTATATGAAATATTTACAGAAGAATAGCTTAAGTCTGGTACAGGTAAAAGACATATAGATCAGTAATAATAGTGATGTATAAGTGAATGAGTGGATATATATATCAATATGTTTGTCTTAGTGCCTATCTATCTGTTATATATATCATTATAAAATGACCCTTAACAACAAAAAGTAAGCTAATGCCACAGCACTCTCTAAGTTTTACTGGGGTACCAAAACAGATAGCTACACACCTGTAGTGAATTGGGAACTGGTCACTAAAATCACTTCATTCCCAAGCAGGAGGGATAGGTTCCATCTATGTTTACACAAAAAATTATTCATGCTAAAAAATATTAATAATCCAAATCTACTAAATAAACGGAATGATCTTATGTCTAATTGTATGCACAGAAAATTGTTTCTCTTAAAATATTGTAATCCTGGATAACTTACTTTCCGTCTAAATTTAATTTCAAATTTTAATTTTCAGCCAACTTTTACTTTGAGTCATACATCAATTACTTCCCTCATACCAGTCGAGCATATTTTACAAACAGTGTCCAGCATTCAAATTTTAAATTTTAAGCATACTTCAATTTCCCTTTTTTTCTATTATTGACTCATACCTACACCTCATTCCCTGCACTTGAATACCCATATTTTTTAGTACTATTTTTGTGCTATTTTAATTTTGTGCAGGTGGTGTAATGGATAATAGCTCAGAAAATGAAATTGGAGAGACAAGTTCAAATTCCAGTCAGATTTGTTGAATTCACTTATGTGCAAATAACCTTAGGAAAAGTATGAATTCACCAATTTCCCCACAGCTATTTGCTAAATAGTAAAACGTTTATCTAAAAATCATTATTATCTCTCAAAAATTCTTAATAAACATTCACTTGCAAAAAAAAAAGGAATTATTTTTACAACCCAAAATTATATTTTAGCTTTAAATAAAATACAAAAGGTTGATAAACCATAAAAACCAAACCAATCAATCAATCAATGTATGGTCGTCAGCAAGAGAAGCACACCAAAATGCTAACTATGAATTAGAAATTCTATAATCAAGCAACTATAGAAATCTAAATATCTGGTAAGTGTTCTATTAGAGGATAGAAAATGAGACTGAAATCCCAAGGTGCATTGGAATAATGAAAGATGCCTTCAAAAAGCTAAGAAAATTGTTAAGAAACAGGAAAATGTTCTTAGAAACAATGAAAAGAGTACTAAACTGTTATGTAATATCAGTTCTCCACTAAAACAGTGAATTTTGGACAATCTACTCACAGATTACAAAGTGACTTGCAGCAACAGAAATGTGGTTCAAAAGAAGGTTGCTGAGAATTACATGGCCTGAATGTGTCAGTAAAGAAAAAGTTTTAACGAAAATGGAAACATAAAGACACTTATGTTTAGAATCAAAAAAACATGAGTTGAAATTTTTCAAACGCATAAAAAAAGAAGGTTTGGAAAATTTGACAGTTATATGATATATTAAAGGCAGAAGGGACAGATGAAAACAGTGAGAAACATGATAAGCTTATGTAAATGGTTGGTAGCAGATTGGAATTAGAAGAGATAATGAAAAGACAAACTTTACTGAGAATTACAAATGGCAAAAAATTATTGAGGGACACGATTGCCCATGTATTGAAGTGACATGTCACAAAGAAAAAGAAGTCTCTCCCTGTATATGCTGGAGATGGTATGAACATTAGAAGACATTGAATTCACACCAGCTAATGCAAAGAATTTTCTAATTATCTATCTTAGCATATCAGTAAGGCTTGACTTTCTGAATGAATCACAACCATTTTGTTTTTCTCATCGAAAGAATATTTCTCAAGGCAATTACAACTCTAATTATTTTAAAAGGAAAAAAAATCAGATTTATTCTCTTTTAGAATTGGTCTTTTTATGTAAATTCCATTTTAAATGTGTATGCATGACGCATGATTTTATTATGCATGTCAATGTTTACACTATAAAATTGGTATCAACAACCAATGTCGGTAAAGTCTTTTAGTATATGCTTATATGTGAGTTTATGTATATGATGTCTATTGTTTTTTTTGTTTTTTTTAAAGTAACTTTTTTGTGGATATCAGGGTTTATTTTATTCAAATTAAATGCAGTATAAACTTTGTAAAAATTATTGAGACTATATATAATAAGAGAATGGCAGTAATTTGAGTACACAAAGATAAAAATAAAATAAAGATTGGAACAGGAGTGAGACAAGGAGATACAGTCTCAAATTGAACTTTTTACAACAGGTGATGAATGCATATTTAGAAAATGGGAGTAAATATAAATTCATTATCTGCAGGTGAGATTTTACAAATATCATAATCATTGAATGAATTGCAAGAAATGTAAAACATTCCAAATTGGCATGGTTTGAATTTTGGTTTAAAAAAGAACAAAAAAAAAAGTAATGTCCGACTGCAATATTCAAAAAAAGACAATTTAAAAATAAGATGATGACATTGAAGAAAATAAATATGGAAATAAAATAAAACCATTTCTCATGACAAGGTGGAAAGCCTTTAATAAGAAAAAGAATATAATGAAAAGCACCCTTCCTATGGGTAAAATTTTTATAACATGAATATGCGGTATTGTAGTGTAAGTCAGATGAATGGAGATGAATAAATTCTTGTGATGATTGAGTAAATTGTAATAAATGAATGGGTCGTGAATCTGATTAGCTAAGTTTAAGATAGTCAGAGATGACTAACCTTACCCCCACTTCTCCCTTTTGGCCCTTATGCAATAAATATGCACCTTCCTATGGGTAAATAGCAGGACAGACTAGGTCTTGAGTGGCTACCAGTCTAAGAGAAGGACAACTCTGAATTCAAAACCTCAGTGGGTAGCAATTCAACTGGCTCCCCCACCAGACTGTGGTCTGGTGTGGTCAGATGGAACTCCAGCAGCACAAAAACAAGAGCTGTTAAAGGGTGGATGAATTTCTCAGAGTCAAGAGCCATCCAATCCAACTATGGGTTAAATACCCTCACCAACCCCTAATTGCCCAAGCCTGATGAGTACAGCTACATACTTGAAGACATGGTCAATTAGAAATGGATCCCTCCAACAGGACTGAGAAGATTCTGGATTTGGACCTTGAAAATATGCTTAAATCATAATCTGTATATTGACTTTATAATAGCAGATGAATTATGGGTGCAAAAGAAGAATAAGAACAAAATCACTTGAGAACAAATGATCAAGCAATCTTCATACCATGTGTCACAACTCCTCAAGTGGGGTTGATATGTAGGTCACAGGGGTATTAAAGGAAGTGTGGGAAAAAAGAAATTAACTCTTCATAGTTCTTTTGCTTAAAGCTCATGTTTTGGGTTATTTATATTCCTGAGCTTTAGTTTGCTTATTTGTCTATTTATTTATTTTAAATTCATACACACACACACACACACATATATATCATTTATTTGTTTTATATATTTTTTGTTTTAAATTTTGATATCTAAAATAAAGCTTATTAAGTTTAAGTTACAAGTCTTTATTTGGTCTTTTGAGTTATGTTGTCATTTTAGATAGTGTAGTAGGAATTTATTTTCATTTTGGCATTCCAAAATAAGATCTGATCTTTTGGCTCAGAGTTTATCTTCTAGAAAGGTAATTACTGGCATTTTCTTCTCTATATTTTGAGGTGGTGTGGTAAGCTAGTACTGTTTTCATGCTATTTTTGGTGTCTTTTGATTTGTGTTTTCAAGGTTCCATATGTATTTTGAGAGTGTTGTGCAATTTGCATAATTTTTGTTATTGAATAGTTTTTTGTGTGAATAGCTCCCTTACCAAGGTTCATTTGTTAATCATATGTATTTCACATGTCATTCAAAATGACGGGCAAACATATTTGGATATTTTCTTATATATAAACAAAAAATTCAACATCCAAATCGTTTTTAATGAAAGATATATCAGTGACAGCCTGCTGCTGAAGTACATATACATTTAAAGATGTTTTATTACATAGATTGGCCTGAGAATGTCTGTTAAGCATTATGATGTGTTTCACCTAGTGTCAAATAAGTCTTTTTATATCAGGTGGAAGCTTGTAATGGATGTTGTCAAAATTATGATAAACTAGTTTTGACCATCATTAGTAATTTCCAAGGAAATAATGTAGAAAGTCAAAAGATAGTGATTGTCATATTTATATTGCTAAGAATCCAGTGTTTGAAATGACAGTGGAATAGATTTTAGCATCGCATTGTTAAACTGACTCTAGTGTTTTAACACATTCATACTAAGATAGAAAATTTTTTATAGATAGTAAGTTTCCATCCTTTGATGTGAATGGATTCTACAATTCAGTCAATTAGGTGCCTTGCTTGATACACACTTAGGCAATCATGTATCTTTTGATACATGACTGACGAGGTAGATTTTTTTCCTGCAGTCAGTTGCCATTTCTTTCTGCAGTAGAACAGTTGCCATCCAAGGCTATAGAACCTGGTCTGTCCTTTTTCCTGTTATTTACCCATAGCTGGAGGGAGAAGAGGATTCATACCTTTCCCAATTGTATTAGCATATAAGTGAATGTAATGGATTCAAATGGAATTCGAACTTGGCTCTCCAATTTCTCAGTCCAAGCCACTATCCATTACTGCACTGTACCTCCTATTCTAGAATTACTAATCAATTTTTGAAGTATGATTGATGTTGTATTTTCAACCATAATCTAGAATTGGAAGAGGTACTGTGGATTTGGATTATATGTTTGCATATAGCGCTTTAATTGGACTGATGACAGATCAGTCTTTTCAAAGGAAATGTGGTATTAGCAATATATATTGATGCTTTTTTATTATTATTGACAAGATTGGTTGATTCATTCATTTTCTACATCTTGCTAACCTTTTGCAGGTTATTTAAAGCCAGCAAATAATTTTAGATTGTAAGCATTTTTTCGAGATAACAATGGTTCAGTGATACAAGTCTTACTAAGTAATCCATAGCTGGGGAAGAAGAGGTGGAATCATACCTTTCCCAAGAGTATTTGCACATAAGTGAATATAATGAACTCAACAGGACTTGAAACTCAACTCTCAACTTTCCAATTCTGAGTCAAACCATCCATGCATCCAAGCACATGGTTTTCTCAAAGTGGTCACCCATCTAGGTACTGATCAGGCTCAATGTTGCTTAACTTTGGAGATTGTTTCAATATGATGTGTATTTAAGCCTTAAAGCAACAAGAGAACTAGTATAAAAAATGGCATTTTGCAAAGTAGGCTTTTTTTGTAGAAAAGTAACCACAAGGTTGGGTGTTTTAAGTTTTTTGGTATTTTATTATAAATATAGTTTACACATTCATAGTTTGATTATGTAACCATTAGAGAGTTACTGTTTTAGTGATGAAGGAAAAAACTAAGTCATAGTGTGAAAAAGAATTTGTGTTTTATGTGCTATCTGGCAAGAATCAAAATTGAGGTGACTTAATAGGCCTCAAAATATGCTAATTGTTTGCACTTCCCTATCAGTCTCGATTAATTACAACCTTTCTTACTCCAATAAAAGATCACTACACTGGATCATAGGAGCATTTCTTGTTTCTTGGTGAAGAAAGTAATTGCATATTGCAAGTTTTGAATACAGATTTTTACCTCTTTTGATTTATGCCTTCCTACACTGTTATTTTTTTATTTTGAAATTGCAAGACTAATTCATACGCTTTTGAATTATGAGGATGGATTTTTGATTTTAAGATCTGAACATCCCACTGGTATTTTTTATTTTGAAATTGCGGGACTGATTTGAATTATGAGCCTGGATTTTTGATTTTAAGATCTGAACATCCCACTGGTATTTTTTATTTTGAAATTGCGGGACTGATTCATACCCTTTTGAATTATGAGCCTGGATTTTTGGTTTTAAGATCTGAACATCCCATTGGTATTTTCTCAGAAGATAGTAATCATCAAGAAATTCTGTTTCGTTACATTTCATGAAATACATTTGAAATAGAACCTACATCGTAAATATCCATTAATATATATGCCAGTGTTTGTACGAATGTCTGTACAAGTCATGTGCATTTGCAGTGAAGATGCGATGTTTATGATGGATTTGTTTATGTTAGCTTGAAGAGGAAGATGAAGCTTATTCAGTGAATATTCTTCTTGCCATTCAGAAATCAACTGAACAAACGAGAAAAATTGCTGGCCTGTCATATTTTGACATATTTATGGTCATTTCATATGTATCATAATATCTCCTTATATAACTCTGATGTGGAATAAATACAGTGAAATATTACAGTTTATTCATCTTGCCTCATGCTTCTTAAGCCACATTCTGATAACAAACCAGCATTCTTTAAAATTATTTCTACCATTTTTATGTTCAAACTGTCTCATATAAATGAGTCCTATTTATGCACACGTCTATATGTGTGTTTATATATTTATAAATCTTGTATATTTGAACAGCAAACTGTGTTGGGAGTCTTTTAAAAGACAATCCAACAGAAAATCACAGACAAATTTCTCTCACACCATTTACAATTAATACTACTTCCAAACAATACATCTTTGAACACAAACATTGAAAAACATTAACAAAGCACACCTTGAAAATGCCTAATGAATTAGCTAAAAGCATTTGGGACAATAATCATTACAAACAGTTTATGCACTTTGTAAGTACACTAAAAACACTTAATAAAAAAAAAACTTATGATTTCCCTTGTCTGCTGCATTTAAAAAAAAAAAATGTGAATAGAATCAAAGAAAAACTACTCTTTACCAATACATTCCATCTTCTAATAAACTTCATCAAGGCAAATTTAAGAATTTTATTTTGCAGTATATATTTATAAATGGAAATAAAAATATTGATAGGTTTTAAAAAATTTTAAATTTAAGAATGCTCAAAAATATTTTTAAGGCTAACAATCAAGGCAAAGTATTGAGGATGATAAGGAGTGTAATAGTTTTCATAATGCTTCCATTTTTTTTTAGCCTTTTTTACATTTGAATGAGGCTAATTGAGCTATGGTCAGAGAGATGTAAGGCAAGTCTTCTTGTTAGGCATGTTGTAGTATATCCAACAGAATTATTTATGAATTTGGTTTGATCAGGAACCTTAAGAGACATGTGAATTTGATAATACAAAGATAATAACCTCATCCACATGCAAAAAAGGCTAAAAAATAATGGGAAAATTATTAATAAAAAGAAAAAGCCAACACTTAGTAACATCAACTACAAACACGGCCACATTGTGCTGACTGAATTTGGAAAATAAAACATTCCTATAACTCTAAATACATACATGAAACAATCCGTACACTCAGTTAAAAATAAAAATAAAAATTCATCCTTGATAATGCCTAAAAGTATATCCGAAAGCACTCTGACATGCAAAAACATTTGGACAATTTCTACATAATTCATGTCCAGAAAAGAAAATTATAAAAACACAAGAAAAATTAAATAAAAAGCTTAACCATAGCACCTTGTCAGTCATTTTTAATGAAACTTGTATAAAAGAAGGATTGCTGCCCAAATATACAATTATATATATGGTGGGACAGAAATATCTAACACATGTACCTTTTAGAAATACCTCCCACATAATGGTAAGACATTAGTGGCAACAATTTCATCATCTATCTAATGTCATCCAGTTATGTGGGATGTATTTCTGCCTCAACCTGTATAATGGTCAGTTACTATTGTTTTAAAAGCTTACCTGTTGGCTAGCCAAATCCTGTCAAAGACACCTGGTCAGGCACATGCATGTGGGTTAAATAATCATAGAATCCACCTGTGGTTTATACTGCATCTATGCTGAGTGAACCTCAGTTACAGTTTCTTGGAACAAGCATATCATCTGGCATGATCAACAGTGAGAACAAGGCCAGTATAGTTTTGGTTACAATGACTTGTGACTTCCTGATAGCACAACCATCAACAACTTCTGAACAGTTCCGTCTATTCTAATTTTATTCACACTCATAAGACATGGATCATCCCACAGTATGGTTGTCAAACACTTTCCAAATAAGTCACCTTCCTGACAAATCGACCAATGAGACTCAAATCTGGGTCTCTTGAACAAAAGGAAAATGTTCTAACCACTCAGTCACACACCAATGCTCTCTCTTGCTCACACACACACACACACACATACATACATACATATATTTTTGCATGTGTGTGTGTAAAATTTCAGATATAATTAAAAATATATGTGTATAAAGACAATATCAATAAAGACAAGAAGAAATCTTAGCTGACACGTTTCATCGTCTGATGAGCTTTATCAAGGGAAATGTAAGCATTTTACTTTGCAACAAGCATTTTTTAAACAAAAGCAAAAATGTCATTACTTTTTAAAAATCTTTAAATCCAAGAATGCTCATTAATATTCGCCAGGTTAACTGAAAATTCTAGGTAAATTATAAAAGTTGCTAAGTGTTGTAACCGAGAAAGTGTTACTGAATGAAGAATAACCAAAACAGAGGTTGGAAATGAAATGGTAATCTTTATAACATCAACAAAATGCAATACAGCATGAAGTAAGTAAACCACTGTTAGTGGTGGACTACTTATAGTGTCCATTGTATTTATGAGGATTGGGACAAACCCATTAGTGTTCATAGGTACAGTATATAACTCTAAGTGACGTAAATTAATGTCTAACAAACAAAAGGGAGTAAATGACCTTGCCTTGATAAAGTTTATAGAGGATGAAATGTGTCAGCTATGATAAGATTTCCTTCTGTGTGTGGGTATGTGTGTGCATATATATATATATATATATATATATATATATATATATATATATATATATATATATATATATATATATCCAGTACAGTTCAAAAGTTCGAAGACACCTCCAGAATTAATATGAGATAAACAGAAGAGTGAAAAAAACAAAAATGAAAAAGACATCTTAGAGTCACTGAAAAAAGAATGGAATCAATTATCAAATTTATACTTTGAGAAAATTTTGAGATGAATACCAAAAAATTTGTGCTTCAGTAATCAAGGCTAAAGAAAGATATTTTTGACAAGAGTGAAATTTTATCATAAAATGCTCTTATCTTATTGTCATAATAAAATTTTTAATAAAAAATCATGTCACTTTTTTTAAACCATGTATAATAATTTTCTCTTATTTAAAGTATGAAACAATTACTTTTTGGGCCAATTTAAAAACTTACCTGGTATGGCCTCAAACTTTTGAACTGTCATGTTTGTATGTGTGTGTGTGTGTATATATATATATATATATATATATATATATATATATATATGTGTGTGTGTGTGTGGTGTTGTAATGTTTGGCAGCTTGGATTGAGGAATTGTAAAGCCAAGTTCAAATTCCAGTCAAGTTCATTGCATTCACTTATGTGCTAATATCTTTGGGAAAAGTAGTAATCCATCTCTTCTCCACTACACAGCCAGCTATGAGTAAAACAGCAGGACAGACTCAGTCCTATAGCCTTTGGCAGCAACCAGTTGATGAGAAAGAAACTCTGAATTCAAACTATCATAAAAGTGTGTATACATGTGGCTTGGGATCATTTGTGAATCCATATTCCCACTGAATCTAGCATGTACTCAGATGCAGTTTTAAAGGAGCCCAATTTTCTATAGGAAATGAGAGGAGCTAACTACACACACACCCACATATATATATGTATGTGTGTGTGTGTGTGTGTGTGTATTTGTTTGTATGCAAGAATTTCTAATGATAAATGTGCAATGTGCATGCATTTTGTGATGATGATTTCCATTATATTTCTATTTTCAGAAGAGAAAATTTAAACATTAAATTCATTTTTCCTTTTCTTTATCTTTTATTTATTTTACTTGAGTTTCTTTTTACCATTAGTAGCTTTTTTTTTTCTCTCTTCCATTTTAATTTTATTATCAGCTATATCTGTCAAACATTATTCTAAAGTGTCTTCTTCATCATTCGTCAGATATTGCCCCAAGGTAGGAAGGTAAATGATTTAATAATACAAAAAAATGTTAAAACAAATAAGTCATTAAGTTTTGCCATTTTTTTAACGTTCAGAAAAGACATAGAAAAATAAAAACTAAATTAATTTATTCAATTGATTTATTTTTTAAATTGGGTGTTTATTTTCATTTAGGAAATAAATAAAATATCAGGTTAAAAAAAATTGCTTAAAAAGGTGAGAGTATGAGAACTTAATGAGGAATTTTTTTGTATACCCTCTTGTTGTAAAGAACAACCTTTAAACTCCCTTTCCCTCATGTCTTGTCATCATCGCCCGGAGTAAGAAAGGAGGCAGAGGTTTTGTTAGGAGAAGAAAGGTTGTTCATTTGGCAGGGGAAGTTGATTGGGCATGCGGGGAAGGGAATACAAGGAGCAGATAAAAGGCAAAATGATCAGAAAATATGAAATGGAATATATTCAACGATACAGCAGAGAAAAATGAGAAAATTCACTTTGTTAATAAGATTCTGTGGAGAGGCATGATCGCCAGTGTCCTGAAGGGACATGGCACATAGAAGAAGATTCACTAAAAATAACATTTAAAGTGATAAAAATATGTTAGATTAAAACAAAATCTATTCTTGTATATATATATATATATATATATATATATATATATGTGTGTGTGTGTGTGTGTGATTTTTAAAAATAACTAAAAATAATGGAAAAAATAATACTCAAGAAAATATATGAGTAGAAAATCCTAGCAGAAAAAGCAAACTGCTGGCAGAATTTTTAGATAGTTTCTGCAAAAAGTCTAAATTCAGCCTTTGACTCCAATTTTTCTTCTTCAATGTAAGAAACATTTACCTCAATGTGCCATGTCCCTTCCGGATATGCCTCTCCACAGTTTCCTTTTCTTTGTAGCTCTTAAATTATTTTGTCTTTTTGCTCTATCCTAAACCCTTATCTGCCATCCATTTACTCAAGCTCATTAGGTAATCATGCATTGCTTTCCTCAGCCTCTTGTGACTTCAATCTATCCTGTGAGTATCAAATTTCACAAGCCCTCTTTCCTCATTGTGCCCTAGAAATTTCATTTGTCTCTTTCTGGTCTTAAACACAAGTTTCCTTTTTGTTACCATTTACCTTATAAATTTGCACTATGTATTTACTGAACTGGAAGTGCAAATATTCTAACAGATATCAGCATGAAAAACATGGAATCAGCAAACCAAATTTAAAGTCCTAAATTCATCTGTTGCTTTAATTTTCATACAAATGCCCATGGAAATGACATAAAACCATTTCTTCTCTTCCTAATGATGAACTAAATAAAAAACAATGAGATCAATGTTTCTTACACTCACAATATAACATTATTATACCCAGAGCAGGGTTTAAGGCTTAGGAGGTGCTTGGGATCAAAGAATTTGAAAGCCCCTTCATTATCTATGTTCACTGCCTTATGTGTAAAAAAATACATATATTTTTAGATGATGCTTTATTGGGTGTAAAACATGAAGCACTCCAACTGAATTTTTTAAGGATTTTGGATCTCATCTGAACAATCAAGAGTGTGAGACTCACCTTCACGAGGAGGTTTCCAACTAACTCAATACATGTCCCTCTCTTGAATAAAGTCACAGATTGGTGCAGAATAATTGGTCATCACAGCTAAAAAAAATGGTAAACCACACAGAAATATAGACTACCAACACCTGAATTCCCAATGTAATTGGGAGACACACCATACTGGGTCACCATTCTAATTGGCACTTCAGGTACCACCTAAAACAAAAAAAAAACCGTGTTGGATGTCGTCAATGAGTACCACTCAGTACCATTAGACAAAGAATCCCAGCCACTTACCACTTTTATTACGGAATGGGGAAGATTTATGTACCTCCAGATGCCTCAAGGCTATCTTGCATCTGGAGACACATACACACGCAGATATGATGAGATAATGAAGAACTCATATCCCCTCAAAGGCCATTAACCTTGTGTGATGGTGGGAGGGAGATGAACAATCAAGAGTGTGAGACTCTCCTTTGCAAGGAGGTTTACAACTAGCATCCAGTTGGCTGACAAAAATAAACAGGGTTGTAACTCAATATTTATTCCCAAATATACAGGAATTGTGGCACATGGCAGAAGAGGGGTAAAAGGGAGGGGCTGGCCTTCCTTAGCTATTCTAGTCCTAGTTAATTCAACTCTTGACCCATTCATTCATTATAATTTACACATTTACCACGAGAATTTAGCCGTCACCTCCAATCCTACACACACCAAAATACCATATAATTGCAGGGTAACCTACAAAATACCCCATGACATAAAAATTTAAAAATCCATAAATATATATATAAAAAAAATATCATGATTCATGAAATGAGGTGGGAGGGTAGATGAACCACAAAAACGAATACAAAAATTGAACAAAAGATACAACTAAAACAAAATGCTGTTAGTAGGAACCGTCCACCCCTCAAAACAATAAGAGAGGCCACAGTGTTCTGACACTAGACAGAATCAAGCAGCACACTCACTGATGGAATGGGTAGGATAAAATAAACGATGGAAGTGGGAAATCAAAAGCTGACTCTGCCAAGATAAAAACAAGGGACAACAAAATCTGGGGAGTTTAGGAATCTTGACATGGGCCATAACAAAAAAGAGTGCCAGGAACAAGCCGGGAAAATCACTTGTACTCATTAACTAGGAAAACAAAATAGAGCTAACATAACCAGGGAAGGGTTCACAGGAAACCATCCTGTTGTATCAAGGGAACTTCGATGAGAAAATCAAGGCTCGCCCTGTCCACACGAACCAGACTTGTCTCAGTCACCCACCTTTCACTGAAATCTGTCGAAATCAAATGCTTATGATCAGATGTGATTTTTACCCTAAACTGATGCATAAAGAAAATGACCAGATACAAATAACTTTCATTTCGCAAGATTCCCTCCTTTTGCGACATCCATATCACTATTCTAGCCATGGCTAGAAACATGAAAAACACCACCCGTTTTACCCTGGAAAACGGGGGTGACACATTGTCGCATGTGTACGCAAGAACAATGGATACAAGCTGCTTTGGATCAATACGAACCGTCACTTCGCCGACATACTCCCAATATGGACAATGGTAGAAGGTGTGCCCAGCCATTTCCTCTAAACCAAGTTCACACCGATGACAGTCTGACAAATCTGCCCTGCTCCATTTGAAGAGTTCATCATTGAGAGGTAGCACATTCCAAATCAATTGCCAGCTAAGCAAATACTCAGGGTTACTGAGATAATCTGCCGTTAGTGCCCAGGACCACAAAGAGCGCAAATCTGATGCCGAGAAGCCGAGCCAGCCACACAGAGGATTCTTTGTGACTCCCTCCCCTAATTCATGATACAATAGTCTCCAACGCCAAGAAAAGTCACTGGACTGAGAAATGGCCCACAAGGCTGACCGACACTCACTGAGGAAACTCAACCTTCCACAACTGTGACGGCGCTTACCCCAAGAAATGGGAGGAGTGATAGTAAGGCTAGGGAAGGTGTCCCTAACACTCAGCACCAAAATTGAGTCCTTCATCAAAACGCGGCGTAGGAAGGCATGGCAATGACTCGCCAGGTGTGGCAATCCCAACCCCCATGACACAGACCCTGATAACAAGCTTCTTTATGGACCCAATGTTTGTGACCAGCACACAAAAGGTCAGTCAATGAATACTTGATTGCCTCCATATGAGTCCCGCAAAGAGGAAGTATAGCCAAGTGGCAAAGGATGAGGGGCAAGACGTAAGTGGCACATGCCTCAGCCCTACCTTTCAAGAACAACTCCCTTCGAAGCCAAGTCCGAACCGACACTTTGATCTTTGTCTGTACTTCTGACCAATTCTCCTTCAGCTGGAGTCTGGGCCCAAACCACACACCAAGAATGCAGATAGGTCCATCAGTCCAACCAAAGGACCCTGGAAGCATGACCCCCTTCCAGGCACCTAACTGCAAGCCAGAAGACTTGTGACGGTTAATCTTGGCCCCTGTCACCTTCTTGTACCATGCAAGCACCTTCTGTACCACCTTAATGTTGTGACGATGAGACACAAAAATGGATATGTCATCAGTGTATCAGAAACCCTGGCTCAAGCTCTACCAGGGAAAATGGCTATTCCGCATAGGGCCGGACTGCACACCCTGTCCCTCAGCCAGTGAAGGAGAGGCTCCAATGCCAAAGCATAAAGTAAGGGCAACAGCAGACAACCCTGTCGAACTGACCGTGACAGCACAAAAGCACTTGACCACTTCCCGTTCACCTATACTACTGCACTGGGGGAGGAATACAGGAGGTTAATCCACTTGCAGAAGTTGGGTTTGAACCTGGCGGCCCGCAGGAGAGCAGTCAGATACTGATGGTCCACTCTGTCAAATGCCTTGGACTGATATAAATTGATCAGCATGGGCTCATCATCATCTTTTACTCCCTCTATGATCATGTGAATCAGATGCAGGTTGCTTTGCATTGTTCGTCCCCTCACAGCACAAGTCTGCTCCAGTCTCAACAAGTTCACAACAACTGACTGCAAATGCTCAGTCAAGATCTTGGTCAAAATCTTTAACTCTGTGTTTAGCAGAGTTATGGGCCTATAATCATCTAAATCCCTCCCAAAGCACTTGCCCTTTTTCAACAGTGTGATCACACCCCTAGAAATCTGGTCGGGGATGGACCCCTGCCGGAACCAGTTTTTGAATACCACTGGCAAAATCAGGACAAAGATGTGTGACAGCCTCAAGTACATTTCGTAGGGCAGACCACCAAGTCCCGGCTGACTTGCCTCTGCTGACCTTCTTCAGTACGAAGTAGACTTCGCCCTCCATGATCTCTCCCTCACAGCTAGCCACTTAACCTGCGGAAAGTCAGCCAAATAGCTGTGAAACTCGTTGCCACTGAGACCAGGTTCCTTGGTAAAACAGCTCTCGAAATGTTGCCGAAATGCCTCGCACATGTCTTTGGTTGACCACAACAATCTGACAAGAACCACTGTTGACGGCAATATCAGCCACGACCAACCAGCCCTCCACGTCCACATGGAAAAGGTCCACCCTTGTCCCCAGGGAATGCTTGACTAACAAAGAAACACCTCTGGCTTGCTGGTACCCATATGCTGAATAGACAAAGTTGTTAGACAGCACACTAGCATCGATGTCGCAAACAAAGTGTGTCTCCTGGATCGTGGCCACATCTATACCAAATAACAAGAAATCATGAAGCAGGCGGGCTGCCTTACTCTGGTCTCTCAAGCCATTCACATTCAAGCTAGCTATCTTAATAGACATCTTTTAAGTCGGAGTCCCCTAGACAGACTGGACAAAAATCTGTGGGGGTCAAGACGCCGACGGATTGTCTCAGACTCCCAGTACCTATATCAGATGTAATTCTTCCTTCACTGACAAACCGCTGACATCTGTGGGAAAAGTTAATTTTATTGCCTATATAGAGAGGGATGGAGGAGAACAGGGGTCCTCCCAGTGCAATATTGAGATAACTTTTCAAGTTCCGATGATTCTATCTGTATCATTCAGAGCTTAGGAAATGCATTTTTGGCTTCTGCCAAAAAGTCCCATACTTTGAGGTTTCTCCTGGTGTTCCTCATCAGTGTAATAACACTGGGGGCACCAGGAAAGTTCCTTGGATCCTCTGTTTATTTCCCCATCAACAGAGGTGTACTTAAAAAGAGGCCTCAAGAGGACTTTCCTCTGGGAGGAAAAGTCCCTCTCAAGGAACTCACGGTCTACCATGCAGATCTTGTCCCCTTTGGGCGGTTACCTCTTTTTCCTTGGGATTGGTTGCGGGGAGACATGGAAGACAGAGCCCTAAAAGGGGAAGAGTGGTGGCTCCTTGTCTTACTTTGCTGGAGATCCTTTTCAGCTCTAGCTGGCAAAGTAGGTGTGGATTGTGCTTTCTCTGCCCTACTCCAGACCACTCTTCTTTCTTTCTTAGTGTTGGTAATAAAGTCCTCTTCCTCTTCTTTGTCCTCGACCCTTCCTCTCTTTAAAGATAAAGATTGAGGTCCAGTTGAGGTAGCTGCTCCTCTACTTGTTCAGGTTGGACCTCTTTTCCCACCTGCTGTTGTTGCTGCATCAGCTGCCCCTGCTTCTGCTCCACCTGCTTGCATTGTAATTTCCGTTGTTTCTGTTTCTGTTGCTGCTCCTGCTTCATCTGCTTCAGCTGCTTTTCATTTTGCTTAGCAGCTCCTTTGCTTCTGTTGCTGTTTGGCCGCACCCTTATCTGAGACATCCTGCTTCTAATGCTGTTTGCGAGTACCCTTTTCTGGGATGTCCTGCTTCTGCTGCTGTTTGGCTGCACCCTTGTCTGGGACATCCTGCTGGAGAGGTGGAGTTGACGCCTTCACTCCCTTCTTCACCACCTCTGTCCATTCACTACTGGGGGCATTCTTTTTTAATTCCTCCCTGGGTTGCTCTGTTGCTGGTAGAAGTGCCTGCTTTGTCTGCAGTACTGACTTTCTGGTTGACTAGGTGTCCAGCCACACCACAAGCCCAACAGGAAGGGTGATGACCCTCAACAACAACAAAAATTCTTTGGTTGCCACAGGAAATGACGTATCTCATTAAACTTTGGCTGGGTCAATGTCACCAGGACCTCAACATCACTGGTAGCAATGCCTGACTTACTTCTGATGGAAGATACCCCATCCACAGGCCTGTAATCTGAAAAGAAGGCCCCCAAATGATCTTTCGTGATGTACATAGGTACACCATGTAAGGTAATCCACGTTTTTTGGGTGCCCATGTACTCTGTTTGCAGCCTCGTTGTTTTGGTGGTGAGTGTGCTTCTAGCCAATGATTTTGCTGCTTCTTCTCTTGCCAGCAGGATGATTAGATCTCCGGGTCAAAACTTTGGCCCCAATATTCAAAGCCTTTAGGGCTTCTTCCATTGCCTCCCTGCTGACAACCATGAATTTCCTGGTCTTGATGTCGACTGTTAACAGGGAGATTGTCCTCTTTGCCACTGTCTCCATGACAGAAGGTATTGGTAGCAGTTCATTTTTTGAGATGAACTCCTTGTATTTATCTCAGAGTCTTTTATAATATTCTGGCCCTTTTTTGTACCTTTCTGGCACCCAAGCTGATGTTGCCGTCGATGTACTGGCCAATGGGTCTTTTTCCTGGGTCACCTCCACCATGGTGGGAGGTTATTCCCCACACAAAACAGGAAACAAACAAACAGTTAAAATATCCAAAAACAAAGCACAAAAACAATGACAAATGTCTGACTTACTATTCTGACACGTAGTTACTTTCACGAAAACTAGTTTTTGACTAGCGTCCAGCTGACAGACAAAAATAAATACGGTTGTAACTTAATTCATGTCAATCTCTTGAATAAAGTCACAGGGTGGATATTGTACTGGATATTTATTGAGCACAATAGCCACACTGGAATCATCAGCCAATCAGTACTTACAGAATAGACTTGCCCGTAACAGAGTATATCTCCTAGGCTGTTATATAAACCACCTACCAATTTGCCCAGCAGACTTTGGTCAGTGAGACTCAACTTCAATTACAGTCAAGTACTGACTGTTGCTATTATCAACTCTACATCGTCTAATTTATTTTATTAGCAACTTCAAATTCACAAGCATTCTAAAAAACAAAGACGATGGAGAATGAAAATTTTGACTTGTTATAACCTTGTGATCCTAGATCCCCAGGGCTGAAAAAATTTAATTATACAGGGTGTCCCAGTATAAATGTAACCCAAATAAATGTGTGTAATTTTGTTGATTTTTAATATTTTGCTTTTATATTTCAGATTTAGAAAGCTGAGAAGATAGAAAAATAAGAATACCAACTACAATGCTTTTCACAGAAGAACAGAAAATTTTCTGCATGCTAAGAAAATTGGAGGGAAATTCCTATAAACATGCCATCTTGAAATTCCGCAGAAAGTATGACCAGAATAAACCCCCTAGCAAAACTGACGTTTACTGGTGGATCAAGAAGTTTGAGGCTACAGGGACAATCAACAACATGAGAAAAAGTCTCCAACAGTTAAAGTTGGCAGAAAACCTACTTTAAGGTATCCTGAAAACATAGCAGCTGTCCAAGATTTGGCAGGAGTCCAAAGAAATCCGTCTGTAAAAGGTGTCAGGGCCTTGGCCTCACTAAATCCTCTGTTCAGCATACTCTGATCAAAGATCTTCATCTTTACTCTTACAGAATACAAGTAAAACAAAAACTGACTGCTGCTTATAAGGAAAGAGAGTAGAAATGTGCAGACAAGATTGAAGACAAGCCAAACTTTCTCAATAATATATGGTTCACAGATGAAGTGCATTTTCTACTCTCAGGCCATGTGAATAGTAATAACAATGTATTCTGTGGTTCAGAACCCCCAAATGATGTTCTAGAAAAACCCCTTCATTCACTGAGCAGCAATATCAAAGCATGACATTATTGGACCCTTTTATTTCAAAAAGTGTAAGAGCAGCTGTTGACCATCACAAAGGAACTCTATTTGGAGGTACCAGCAAGGTGGAACCACCCCTCATACAACAAATGTTTCTCTGGAGTGGCTGAACTCATCAGCCATAAATGCAAACCTGAGTGGTCTCCACATTCCCTCGACCTCAACCTCCCAGATTTTTATCTGTGAGGGTATCTGAAGGAACAACCTCCACACCACCTCAGCTAAAGGCAGCAATCATGCAAGAAATCAGAGCTATACCAAAAGAAGTGTGCATAAAAACCATTGACAACTTCGCCTGTAGAATTCAAGTGTGTCCTCAGCAGAATGGGGCACATTTGGAGCATATTCTATAAATGACAATAAAATCTTTGCCAGTAGAGCTAGTGACATTTTGTTTGTAACAGTAGATTTGCTAACTTCTCTAGTTTTTTCATAAATATATGGTTTGTATATAGTTTATAAACAAAAAATAAATGGCATTCACATTCTTAGGTTGCATTTATTCTGGGACATCCTGTATTTATCATTAAAATTATCAATTTCAAATAGCCAAGCTAGTAATTATAAATCTTGGAGATTAAATTGAAATTAACAAATTCTTGGATTGAATTACATGAGAATAAATGATAATAACTTTAAGAGGTCCTATCAAATTTAGAAGATCCACTCCAACTAGAGGGGCCCAAATAATCTAAATTGTTTCAAATTAGTTCAAAAGAGCCCTATTAAATCTGAAAATAAAAAAAATCTCTGTTCTTTTTTCTTTTTAATTTTTATCAGGGCCCCTCTAGTCTTGTAGCCCTTGGGTTGCAGCCCAGGCTAACCCATATGTAAATCTTGCAATGGCTATACACAAAATATTGTAACACTTTCTTCCTTAACCAAGGACATGTATATATGTTTTAAGAAAAAACAGTTCATCTACATATTAACAGTAAGTAGCATTAGACAATAGCATGTCTATGTAGCAAACCAAACACATATTAAAACATTGAAAAAAGAAAAGTTAAGTAAGGTTCTACTTTTGAGTCAACTTGGTTGGACATTTTATCTGGCCATGGGCAGTGAGTAAAATTGAAGTTCAGAATAGACATGGCACCAACTGACAAGGTCATTTTACATTTTGAACCTCTAGCAAACATGTAACAAATTTCTTGCCCTTTGAAATGTGCATAAATCATAGCTTAGCCAAGAACAAATATCATATATACTTGCAACTTAATTTCTAGGGGGTCACATCATTCATGAGATATAAAATTAGCAAATGTACTGCTGGACCTGGCTACACCACTGACCAAATTTATATATATCCATTTACAGTAGACAAAAGGTACAGCTGTATTTAAAATAAATATGATTTTGATAACAAACTGATGTTTAACTTAACTGTATCCAATAATAATACATGTAATATTACCATATTAGTATTGTATTATAAAATACAAACGTAGTAAATATGCACCTTTTGCATTAATTATAAGATGTTCATCTATTTCTTGTTCAGTTGTTTATAGGCATAGTGTTATTAATGATTCTTTTCTCATTCTCTTTTACTTTCTTAACTTAGTTTACTTGTAGATGGGACAAAGAGATAGAGGAAAAAAGTTTACTTTATTATAATTTGGTCTGTCAAAAAAGGAAATCACATGAGACATGCAATACACGATAAAATCATTTTTCACAAGTGAAAATTTCGGGGAGGGATCAAATGATGCACAAGATCATGTATTACATGAGTATATATGGTAATTAAGTTTTGTAATACTAGAATGTTATTAACTTATAGAAAAAGGAAAAAGACTTTTATTTTTTGCAGGAAACATTATGAGAAATGTTTGAAACATCTGCAAAGACACAGGAAATACTGGATAACTCAATAGAAGAACAGTTTGATGAATCTATCCAAATTTCTCAGACAATTCAGTAGTATTTCTTACCTCAAAAATATTCCTATCATGAAAATTTCAATTACTCAAGTGGGATACAGACTCCTTGGTCCAAAGTTGAATAATAATATAAAAAATAATCATTTTCAAAAAGTCAATTTATTGCTCTTAATGTCAAGTAACTCCTTGGTTCAAAGTTGATTAATAATATAAAAAATAATGATTTTCAAAAAGTCAGTTTATTGCCCTTAATGTCAAGTAAATAAAAATGAAACTGGTAAATAAAAACAGTTAACAAGAATAAATTTTTTTTTTTAACAGAATTTCATCCCATAAATATGCTTGATAAAGCACATTTACTCACAATACAAAATAAATTAAGAAAAGGATTAAGAGAAAGCAGTTTATTATAAATAAAGTTAAACCCAGTTGAGAGAAAATTCAATCTTTGGTAATTTTCAAAGATGTATTGTTATCTCTAATAAAAAAAAAATTGTCAGGTAAAAAAAAATTCAACTATCAATTTCTTATTTATGTCCAGTTGTGAGTAAGATAAACAAAGAATAATACAGTCAGTTTTTTTCTCCTCTTATTTCTGTTTTGGAATATTTTAATTTACTTAATGATTTTATTTCTTTCTCAGAATTCAGATTATTAATATTTTTGTTTGAGTGTTTAAAAAGAAATTTCTCTTTCTCCATTTCAATTTTTTCCACCTCAGATTTCTTTATGGTAGTGAAAACATAATGAAAAATAAATTGTGCTTATAAGTCTAGAATATTGACTTTCTTTGAAAGGATCCATCATTATTAATTTATCCAATTATCTATATAAATATATAGTGTTTATAAGTGATAATACATTGACTTACTTCTTTGAATATCTATCTATCTATAGATATATTATTTAAACAGAGAAAATGGAAAGAGAAAGGACATGATGGACAAAGATACATTGTAGTTCTCATTGATATGTCAAAAATGGATCTCCAGCAAAAATTCTAAGATGAGGTATGGAACATTATGAACTTGATACCTGTGAGCTTTGTGTATGAAAACAAACAAATTAATTTATAAGTAATTAATGAATTTATTTTTTCATCAGAGAGTATTTATTTCTTATTACTATTGATGTTTTTTTTATTGGGTACATGTGTTTGATTTACTTCTGTAGCCTTTTCCATGTTCATTTGGATACAACCACAAGGCAGTGAAAGTTTAAAATAAGGATTTTCCTTCTCCTAGGATGGACCTCCTAACTTCATCCACCTGAAGCAACTGGTTATGAGGTGCCAGTTTTCTGTCATCGCCTATTCTTCAGCTTGAAGTTGGACAGTTGTCAGAGTCTATTTCAGACACATGCCACAGAAGCATTTTATCAACAGCGGGAGCTTCTCCCCATTATCACCTACCCCCACTTATGACAAACTTTGGAACATATATAATGTACATATCTAAACATCACATGTTTTAGGAAACCTGGAGATGACCTCCTACCCTGCGAAGGCAGTTGGCTGTCAACACCGATAACTTTCCATGAACTCCTGTAGCCAAGCTGTCCCCAAATATGATGCCCTGTATTTTTTTGGATCTTGTTGGTATGGTTGAGAGGATGGGGTCCATGTAGTTTGGGCAGTACACAGCCACCATATACTATTGTCCAGGCCTATGTACTGGAGTGGGCACTCCAGTTTTACCACCAATGACTGAATTTTGACCATGGAGCTACAGATGCTGCCATCTCTTCCCCTCCTCCTACTACTACTATTATTATATGTGTTTGAGTAGAATATTCTTTTTTTTCTCAAACAGTGAAATTAAGATCTATTAGCCTAGAAGCACTACAAGATTTATTAAAGAAAATAGACCTTTTATGCCAATTCTTGAGGAACCTTATCAAGGCAAGTGTAAAAATTTTACTGAGTAAGTTCCTAAGAAATGATATACATTGGCATAAATTGTTTTCCTGTTGTCTTCTCTTATTTATATTACCTTTAAAAATATTTTTATATCTGAATTTTATCATATATATGCACCACTTCTCTGTGTTCATTTCTTCCAAAAAGTATGCACAAGATTTTACCACTGTAATTAAATCAAGTGCACAGTAGTTTAGCTATTCAGTTCTAGGAACTGAACTGTTGGACTCACATATGTCAAAGACAACAGGACAGTTCATTATATAAGTAGACATCGATGTCAACACCAAGTGACAACAGTCTGTTTCATGCTTAAACGCAATCTTTAGTCCATCTTTTATATTTACATATCCCTGAACACTTTAACCCATAAATATAGCAAACTATATATATATATATATATATCTGTGTGTGTGTATATAATATATATATATATATATATATATCTGTGTGTGTATGTGCGTGTGTATATTATATATATATATATATATATATATATATATATATATGTTTATGTGTGTGTTTGTGTGTATGTTTTTTTATCATTTTAAACATGATGTTTAGTAGATACTCACATTTGGGTAGTCACTCTATTTATTAAACAATATATTAATTTATTTTCATTTTCTGTCCTGGGTGTTCAAGAAAATTTCTCAAACATTCAGGCCATCATGCAGACATAAATCAATATACTGTTTAATAAATAGAGTGCCTACTGAAATACGTATATCCACTAAAAATAACATTTAAATTTATAAAAACCTGTCGTATTAATAAAAAAAACATTCTAAAATATATATGTGTGTTTGTGTACACATGCACATATGCGTTTTCATAATATTCTTCATGACAAAATGGTTCATCAAAAGGTTCAGTGTCAATATTTGTAAACTTCAACCATTTTATATGATTCATTGATTTTCTACAGCTTATCAATTCTTTACAGGTTATTTAAAGCCAGAAAATATTTTTAGATTGTAAGAATTGTTTTTTGGAGATAATACTGGTTTAATGATACAAGCCTTACTAATTAACCCATAATGTGGGGGTGAGAAGCAGTGGATTCATACATTTTCCAAGGGTATTTATTCATAAGTGAATATAACAAATACAACAGGAATTGGAACTCAGCTCACTGATTAACAATTTCAAGTTATTATAAATTACACCATCTGCACATCCATGCTTACAGCATCTGGTATTCCTAAGTGGCCATCAATCTAAGTACTGATCAGGTTTGATGTTGCTTAACTTGCTCCAATATACTGTGGCCACAAGGTAATTTTATATGAGGATGTGCTGAAAAGTTCTCAACTCAAATAAGAAGTTATTCAAAAATAAATAAGAGATAAATTCTAATATTTGGTCAAATTCTGAACAGTAGTTTGGGTCAAGAAATTTTCAGCACCTTATCTCATTTGATCAATCAAAAAAATGTATTTTAATTTTCTTCCAAATAAAAACTGCTTCACTTATTTTGATATGAGTCCATACTGTTCAGATTACTCAACTTATTCTTTTCAGTTGCTTTTTCTTTACAAATAAATCCCAACACAATATATCAAACACTGTTCGTCTCTTATTTCTACATGTAAATGAAGTTCAATATGCTAAAAGCATGCTAGAATGTGGAGAACCTTCCTCTCTTACACCTTACTGGACCTCAACTCAAGTTTGTATTTACCTAATCAATGTACAGGAGATCTATGACATGTTATAGAAAAAAAAAACACATCTTGCAATTTCTTCAGAGATAAGAGGCGGGGAAAAATGTCTTGATAGAAGGTTGAATTTGTCAACACCACTGATACATATCTGAATTCTTCTTGGAATTCCTCAGTGCAATGTTCTGATCGAAGCCACTTTTGGAATTTACTAGCAAATATTAATTTTATAAAGAGCCGTTTGTTTGCCCTCATGGAAAGGTTTCTCTTTAAATATGATTCATTAGGATGAAACTGAATCTTGGATTGCTTGCAAAACATTTTACAAGATGATGATGATAATAATAATCACAAATATGATATAGTATTATTAATAATATTCATATTATAAACTTTTTCATTATATTGATATAATAATAATGATGATTATGGTGACAATCTTGAAAATTTTCCTATTGCAACAATCTTGAAAATTTTCCTATTGAATTTTCTGATAAATCATAGTTTCTAATTTACCAATTGAATAAGCTACTTGTGTGTTCAAGGATAATAAAATATCCACAAAAAATTCCCCGATCCGATCAGAAAATAATTAAGCTTAACAAATTCAACAAAATATTGCTGTAACAATTATAAGGATTATTTAAAGAAGTAAGAGGGTACAAATGAAAAGATGCAAAATTGGCAAGGTTTTCCATTTCACCAATATTTAATGCATGAGAACACGATTGCTTCTTTTATCTTTGCTTTTTCTCTCTATGATGTATGCTTTCTTTTTTTCTCACTAAAACCAAACAGCATCTCTAATAACTTTTTCTTCCATCTCGCCTTGCAATCAAAATGGAATGGTTCATTATTTATCTGACATAATGGCAGGACTTAGCATACATGCTAACTAATGGAGAAACAAGAAGCATGGTAAGAATTATAAACAAACAGAAGAAAGGAAAAAATTTCAAACCCAACAATAATGATTATAATTATTAGGTTGGTGCAAAAATAATGACGTAATAATGTCGTTTTCAGACATTAAAAAAATTATTATTAGTTATTACGTCATTATTTTTGCACCAACCTAATACATTTAAATAATAATAAACCTAAATGATGATATTGTTGAAAATAATAATTTCTGTCCAGATATAAAAAATGAGAAGATACTCTTATTTTCCACTGATATAATTGTATTTGTGTCCTCATCTTGGGCATGATGACCAAGATGAGGACACAAATACAATTATAAGTGCTTCAGCTTGGGCCATTCTTATATGAGGCTAGTATGTTTCCCCTCATGGAAAGGTTTCTCTTTAAATATGATTCATTAGGATGAAACTGAATCTTGAATTGCTTGCAA
Organism: Acanthosepion lycidas; assembly: GCA_963932145.1. Taxonomy (NCBI): domain Eukaryota; kingdom Metazoa; phylum Mollusca; class Cephalopoda; order Sepiida; family Sepiidae; genus Acanthosepion; species Acanthosepion lycidas. The sequence goes on from OZ010575.1 coordinate 55,310,591, forward strand.
AATATTTTACAAGAAGATGATGATAATAATCACAAATATGATATTGTATTATTAATAATATTCATATAAGGAGTTTGATCCTCACTGGTGTACCTTAAAAGAAATTGATATTAAATAGCCCAACAAGGATTACATGTCATAAAATAATCAAAATAGCCTTTAATTATTTGCAATGTATTTTCATAATAAAATCATTTCCATACACCCTGGCATGGGGTAATGGTTAGCAAATTTAGTCTGATTAAGCATTACAACTGAGTTCTCTCCATACTGGCTGACTCATACAAAAGTTAGCATTAAATAACCCAGTACAGCTTGCCATGTTGTGAAATCAACTAAACCAATCTAAAATCATTTTGAATGCATTTTCATAGTGAAATCATTGGCAATGCATTTTCATAAGAAAATCATTTCCATTGCATTTTCAGAGGAAAATCATTGTTGTCATTCTACTGTTCATTCTGAAGAACATCTTGTTGTAGTTAATCCTATCTAGTGCATTAGGTGTTGCGATGACACTTGTCTCTTCCGCTGAACCAGATATATGACTTTCGTGCATGACTTGAACTCAGTACCATGAGGTAAATTGATTTACTGCAATGGTGTTATGATAACATCCAAGATCAGGATATTAGACAGATTAAATCAGTGTATAAAAATGCTAAATCTGAATATAAGCCAAATAAAAGTAAATAATGATAGGCATAAGAAAAGTTTAATTATGATGTTAACAGACATTTGAAAAGAGAGGTTTTGTAATATTAATACTACTTTTACAGCTTTGATTAAAAATTATAATTCATATATATGGTTGGTGCAAAAATAATATCGTTTTCTCACATAGTAACATATGTGAGAAAACGATATTATTTTTGCACCAACCTTATATATATATATATATATATATATATATATATGAAGAGCATGGTAAAATACTCAATAAATATGTTAATTTTACTACTACTACTACTTTTGGCAGAGTGATGGAAATAATGATGATGTTTAATCTATCCCAGCATTCAAGCAAAGAGGAGTTGTCAAAATCAGCTTTTATTCTTTTCTTGTTATTAGGTTACCAAGCAAGCCTGACAAGATCTTCAAGCTGAAATGAACTTATTAGGGTGAATTCAATAAAGGCAAGGAGTGTGCAAAGACAGGAATGAAATGGAACACTAAATCTAGTTTCACTTTCATTTTCTTCCTTACTTTATTTCCTTTTCCTCATCCATCCCAACCACCTTTTTTTTTTTTCTCTCTCTCTCTCTCTCTCTTTCACACACATGCACAGAGGGAGCTACACACACACACACACCATTGGTGTGCCTGGCCAGCACCTCTTACTTCCTTTCCCAATAAACTGATTGTTTCCATATCATTCAGGATATGACAGTTTCTTTTTTCGTTTTTTTTGCTTGACACTTTTCCGTCTATCTATAATATATATTTTATTATCCTTAACTGTATTCCCAATCTCACTTCCTGAATTCTTCTCCACCTAACATATACAGATATAGATATGTGTATCTATCTATCTATCTGTATATCTATCTATTTCACATATAAGATGTATTTAGGTAGCATGAATTCTTTCAGACAAGTTTTATTGGAAAATATGGAAAAGGTCTGTCTGTTCAACTTTTTAATTTTTATTTAGTTGGAATAACTAAGTAAAAATTTGGACAGAAAGGCCTTGTAGAGTATTATTAAAAAAATTGTCTGGAAAAAAAGAATATATATATATATATATATATATATATATATATGTTTCATTAAATAATATAGACAAGTGTTGTCTATTTATTTTATGTAAATTCTTTTCATATCGTCTGATAAGAATGTTATTAAGCTTATCTGACCATATGAAAAGAATTTACATAAAATAAATAGACAACACTTGTCTATATTATTTAATGAAACATGTATCAATGAAAAAATGCTGCCTAAATACACACATTTGAAATATATATATATATATATATACATGTGCACACATACAGGCATGCAAGCATCCATATACACAGACACACAAAGAAGAAAAAAAAATCAATATAACATCAATAAAAACATGCCCAAATACTTTTTTTTTAACTTAATATAAAAATAATGAAAACAAGAAAATTAACAGACATTTGCTGATATTCCTGTTGAGTGGACTGAACAACTTCATAAAGGTACATCTATGAAATTCTGGAGTAAAAGTGTTGAATATAACATCAATCAGTTAAGTGACAAATTTCTTTATCTCTCTCTCTCTCTCTCCCCATATATATATATATATATATATATATATATATATATATATAACTGTCGCCTCTGAGTGTTGACTTCAATGTCCACTTTTATATTTATATTTACATACGCTCTATCTCTGACATTGAGCACTTTATCCCATAAATATAGCACACCTTAAAACTAAATTTCTTCATATATATATGTATATATATGACAAAGTGTAAAAAGTTTTTTGTGACATGTTTTGTCCTTTAGGACTTTATTGGACTAAATTTGTTATGTTAGTGTAGCTACAACACATATGCATGAACAAGAAATGCTGGGAATTATAAATTTTTAAAATTTTAAATTTTTCTGATTTATCATACATTTTTTTTCCTAATATTGTTCTTGATATATAAAAATATATAAAGTTATATCTGCTCATATCTGTTCATTCAAATTCATGTAACCCTTGGTAGTAGTCACAATAATATTGGCATTGTTATATTCTGTTACAAAATCTGATAGTGTGTGTTGGATTTCCTGATAGGCTTTTCCTTTTGTCTATCTCTTGAATGAAGAAAAGAATGCTAGATATTTATGCAATGTCTCATCTCCTATATGGCAGTGAATACTGGGAAGTCTTGAAATGACAGATATGATTTTACAAATGATTGCTGAAAATGCAATGCACTGTTGAAAATATAACTAAGTTGAGAACTAGAAGTAAAGGAAAAGTCTTTAAGAACTTGTCTCCTCAAGAGGAACTTAAACTAAAGTGAGTTATAGTGAAACAAGCAATTTTTTTACCAGTGTTCAGATATTTAAACAGGCTGGAACTGAGGGACTCAATTAGGACAAAGTTGTAGAATACTTCGAAAATTGAGATCTGTCAAGTAATCTCTGAGGTAAAAACCTTTCAATAAAGCAAATGTTTTAAGCATCAAAACTGGGTCAAGAAATACATGAAAATGAACTTTTCTCTAGTAATTTTCATGGATGAATCTTAGGTGACACTGAATGAACTTGATGGATGGGCCAAAGGATGGATGGATCCAATGCAGATGTGTCTGTGGCCAAAAGAAGGCAGCCAGATGAAAGTTTGATAAAATGGGCTGGAATTGCCAACCAAACAATTATTGAACCATTCAAAGCCGGTGAAGGAGTGAGACTGAACAGTACTAACTATTGCAATTTCATAGACAAGACTTTCTTTGGATGGTAATAATCCCAGCCTCGCAGTTTCAGAGTAAAATGTGTATCTATGCACAACAATGCTGCTTCTCATGTATCTAATGATTTATTTTAGTGTAAAAGTTTTACAGTAGTGAAGATAACGAAATGGCAACCATAATCTGAATCTGTTTGAAAATCTATGGTCAATTGTGAACATGAATTTATATGAAGGTGGTAAACAATATGACAGCAAAGTAAACCTATGAGAAGCAATTAAAACCACCATGTTGGAAATTGAACCTGCTGAAGTAAAAAAAAATTAACATCATTAAAATTAAATCAAATCAAATAATAATAGATTACTAGCTATTATTGACAAGGGTCACTATATTAAGATGTAAATACTTCATGGACTTATCATATATGTTTGTTATTTGTTCTATAATCTATGTTGATGATTTTGTTACTTTGTTATTGAAAAAGTCATTTTCTGATTTTGCCTAATAACATCAGACCTCAGTTTTTATGATAAATCCCATAACTTCAATAAAACATGTTGAAATTACCTAAAAATTTAACCCAAGTTTTGCTTTGATGTCTAAAATATTTTTTTTTTAAATTTTAGAAAAATCATTCAAAGCAAATTCGAGTTACTGAAGTTTATGTGATTTGCATAATAACATAGGACAGATTGTATGTATATTCATTACTTGAAACGTTATTATGGTATATACTTTGGATAATAATATTTTAATAAAAATTATAAATAAATCGATTTATTCCTTATACACACACACACACACACATATATATATATATATTTATATATACACATATGTAAGAAAGCTGTATAAATCAACACTGCATGCCAACTGTCAGTTGCATATCTCAATCAATCTTCAGAACATATTTCATTTATTTTATTATATTTTTATTTTTTTAGCCATTTGATTACTATGCTCTATACCCAATATTGAATACTATTCTCTTATAAATACAGCAAGTTGCAAACTATATATATATATATATAGAGAGAGAGAGAGATAGATAGATATATATACTATATAAATATATATATATATATAGATAGATATATATACTATATAAATATATATATATATATATATATATATATATATATATATAGATATATATACTATATAAATATATATATATGTGTGTGTGTGTGTGTATGTGTGTGTGTGTGTGTCCAGGTAAAATGAGAACAAATGGATTATAATTCCAATATACTTAACATTTAATTTAAATGTAGTCGTAATACAGAGCAGAGCTAAATATTATTTATTTTAGGATATTAAAACATTGAAAATCCCTTCATATTAAATAGAACGAACATGAAATTTGGTACCAGCAGCAAGCAATGGTACTAACACTGAAAGATTTTGACTTTTCCTATTGAAAGAGAAATTGCACACAAAAAAATTACCACAAAATCCAGGTTGTCGATGTTGAAATAAAAATAATCATATGATATCTTGAATTCATCAGCTCTCTTTTAACCCTTCAAAAGAAATGATAACAAAGAAATGATGCTGCATAAAGTATCCAAATAGCTCTCAACCATGTTTGAATTCAACTTTTCTTCTCCTAGACTGGATGCCAACTAAGGCTACAGAATCTAGTCTTCCCTTCTATTTAAACCATAGCTGTAAGAAGGTGGCTACATACTTTTCCTTAGAGTGTCAGTATGAAGTGAACAAAACAGAATCAACCAGGATTTGAACCAGCAGATTTCACTTTCCATGCTGATAATCAGTATCACATCTGCACATCTTATTTATATATTTATATTTTTTAAATAAATAATTATATTTATGCTCTACTTTTGTATCGAGCACTATTTTTTAAAAATAATAACAAAAATACTAAAGAACTTTGGATTATTTACCTAACCAGTTCCTTCCTATTTTCTATATATTTTCATATATATATATATATATATATATATATATATAAGTTAGGGTAACAGTATATATAATATTGATTATAAATCTCTATGTATTTTCAAGTTATATGTTTATTGGCACATGGCCATCTTGTTCAAGAAATATTTATAAGCATTCAGTGATTTGATTGATGACCTGATCAAAATCAAAATATTCTTATAGAATTTTTACTTAAAGTTCCTTCAGTGTATGAATTGCACATAATGACCTCAATATAAATAGATAAAGACTGTGGTAGAATGCCAAACAAAGATGGAATGCGATATGTATTTTGTAACAATGAATACGGAGAATAATGCCAAACTCATGGAATTTTTCTTTGGAAATTTCAAGAATAGAAAGACAATGCGCAAACATTGATAAATGACTGCAATCCATATATCCATGACTGGATTGACTACACAAATTTTAAAATTTTAAAGATGAAACTAATGCCGAGTAACTAAGATTTTCAGTTTGAATTTCTGGGATGAGAAGCTATTTATTTACATTATTTGCAATTGGTCAAATGCAGCAGTACCATCAGCAGCAATTAGGCAGTAAGGACATTAGGTTTTATTAGGTTTTAGGCACTAAGTTGCAACCTCAGGTTAGGTTAGTGTTTTGTTTTTGTCCTTAGTTTCTTCCTTCAGGTTAACTTAGCTAGGGGATGTATGCTCATTGGCCCCTTTTATTTCTGTCCCTTTTCTTTTGTTTAATTCCCCATACCCTCTCTTATTAGGTGGGTTAGTGATGTCAGTTCTCTGGTGGATGCGGGGCGCCTTTCAATTTGGGTGTAATTTTCATATTCATTGTTGTGTTTGACTGAGTGTGTGGTTGTGTGAGTACTTAGGATGAATGAATGTCTTATATTATTAAAGTACTGCATTGATTTCATTTAGTGAACTAATGTTTCTACCACAGATTTTGTTTAGTTTCTTGCATATAGTTTTTCTTCCTTTTTGTAAATATTCATTGGGGTTTAGATTTTTAAAATGTTATTTTAATGTTATTCCCATCCTCCCCACAATGAATTGTACATATGGGAATTAGTTAGGACTTTTTATAGAGACTATGAGGTATTATGGTAGATGTAGTGAGTAAGGTAAGTAAGAATGTGGTGTTGTGGTGTAAAGAATATTGTGGTATGTTTGGGTCAGTGTTTGTGACTAGCTAAGTTTAATGTTAAGACAGGAGAAGACCATCCTTTTCTCCATTCCCCATTTTGGCCTTGTGCCACATTTTGGATCATTATACAAATAAATATCTTCCATGTGAAAATAATCCATATCAGCATTTCTTAAACATTTACTTTTGGAATCCTTGAAATTGTTTTCATGTCTCCGGGAACCCCTCATAAAAATTATTATCTACAATTATTAATATCTACCTCCTTTATATTCTATTATAATAACCAAGAATTTTTCAAAAATATACCTTACATGTATAGTAAAATTACAAATATATAATGAAACAAAAATTGCTCAAAAATGCATTAGCTTATTCATCACTGTTTCTTGTTGAACCCCTAGTGACCTCTTGCAAAAGCCTAGGGTTCCAGGGAACACCAGTTGAGAAACACTGGTCTATATAATTAAAACATGCTCATAAATTTATTGGCACAGTAACTGTGAATGCAAATCTTTGTCTGGTTAATACAGATTCCATGGGAAGAGAGTGAGCAATAACTGAGCAGTACCAAAAAGAACAAGACGCAGAGACTGGAATAAGAACAATTTATTCTTGCAGATTAAATAAAGAGTTTAGTTTAAAATTCCCTGATAGTTACCCAGATTGACAAACACCTGAAAATGGACGAAATGTTGAGATATTAATGACAAGAGGAGGGTATATTTAGCTAGACTGTATATGATTTAACTTAATATTTTTTTTAAAATCATTCCACCCTAAGCAAGGTGATAATGTCACTAAGATATGAGGACTTATTGGGAGTGAAAGAGGATGGTGATTAGCATTGCATTTACATTTTTGAAGATTGTAGATAGCAGGGAATCAAGAAACAGGAAGGGAGTTCCACAGGCAAAAAATGCAAGAAAAGAAACTATCAGAATAAATCATATTCTTGCATCAAAAGTAAAACAGTGAGATCTAGTTGCCAATCTAGTAGTACGCTTAAATTCATGCAGTCAAGGCAACAAAGAGGAAAGCTTATCAGAACGGTCTCCATGAAAATATTTGTAGAAAAGACAGAGGGAAGGCAAGTTGAGATGCCAGGTCAGGATAGCTTATATTACAGACCCTTATTTCGTTGTGATTCTGAGATGTAGAATTTTTATTATTAATTTTTGACTAATTTTGTCCATTTTTATACTCACTTTTATCGTAGAATTTTCAGTCAGTCTAATTTTTGACTATTAAAGTAGAAAGTATCAAAATAGTAAGTGAGTCTTCAAGTGACATCCAAAGTCAATCAAGAATAAAATTAAACTAAAGAAAAAGAGAAAGACAAATTAACAAAAAAATTAATTCTTTGAAATATTTTTTCTAATTTATCAATATTTGATTAAAATTCAAAAAAATTTATTCCCATCCTTTTCAGATTCATTTTCTGAGAACATTATGAAAAAAATATTAACTAAAACTTATGTATATTATTTGTTAATTATTTACTATGAAAATGCATTACTAATGAGTTATATAAAACTGTATTGCAAATGATTTTGCACTGGAAATGATTTTACCAGGAAATCAACTGGAAATGATTTTAATATGAAAATGTATTGGTAATGATTTTGCTATGCAAATACACTGTAAATGATTTTGCTATGAAAATGAATTGTAAATGATTTTAATATGAAAATGAATTCAGAGTGATTTTGCTCCAAAAATATATTGAGAATGATTCTGCCATAAAAATATATTGCAAGTAATTGTACTATAAAAATACATTAAAAAGGATTTTACTATGAAAATACATTGCACATCATTTTTATAAAAATGCACTACAAAGAATTTTACTATGAAAGTATATTGGAAATGGTTTTACCATGATAATAAATTTCAAATGATTTTATGATGAAAATGTATTGCATTGATTGATTGATTTGTTTATTGTGGTTTATTACCTGTTGTGGGTTATTTAAAGCCAAATCATATTTGGGATTTGTATTTTTATTGCTGTAACAATATTTTGTGATTTAGCAATGATTTTTCACATGCAAATCCTAATATTTAAACAATAGCTTGTGGGAGAAGATGTATTAACACCTTCCCCAAGGGGATTTGTGTGTATTTGAATACAACATACCTGAATGGAATTCAAACTTGGCTTTCCAATTTCCCATTCTGAGCCACTATCCATTATGCACTTTTATATCTATATAATGCATTGCAAGTGATTTTGCTATGAAAATGAGATGCATGTGATTTACTATAAAAATGCATTGTTAATGATTTTTCTATGAAAAAATATTGCAAATGATTTTACTATGAAAATGCATTGCAAATGATTTTACTGTGAAAATGAAAAAGTAAACCAGAGTTCAAGTTGACCAATTCTTATTAGCATAAGAGGGAAATTTTAGAACCACTTCTTTTATTGAAATATTAATGAACACAAAAGAAATTTGTTTATTTTAGTAAGAATATTAGTTCCTGAAGTAAGAAAATAAATTTCTTTTTTAAATTTCATATTTACAAAAACTTGCAAGATTATCACCTTTTTTGTCTATTAAAATGTTATTTTTCAACATTGTCTCTACTAAAATTATTCCTAGATTATCAACTTTTTCTCCATTGCCTATATTAAAATTCTTACAAAATTATCTTTTTCAACTTTGTTTATTTTAAACTCCTTCAAAGATTATCTTCTTTTTCATATCTGTTAGAATAATTCAGAAGCTGTATAGCTTCTGGGTTATTCTAACTGAACTGCCTGCATACACAGAGAAAATGAATACGGTAAATATACTTATTCAACCTTTACTGTGAGGTGATTCTGAGAGAATCAGAAGTCCTGCCAAAAATTATTTATTGGCAGCTACAGTATTAACAACATATGATATGTAGGTGACACAGTGTTGATAGCAGACCTAGAAAGAAAAGAAAAAGAACTATGCCAGAAGGTAGCAAAGAAAAGCATGAAGAAAGGACCAAACATCAATTGCAAGAAGATAAAATGCATGGTTGTTAGCAAAAGAACAATCCAAATTACAAATCTAGGAAATGTTTTAACAGAGGATGAAAAGTGCAGTATTAAGATCGAAAGGCACATTGGGATAGCATCAGAAACAAAGAAAAGAGTACTGAACTATTATGTAATATCAATCCTCCTATATGACAGTAAATGAACAATTTCCTCACAGATGAAAGAGATCCTTGAAGCAACAGAAATGTGGTTCTACAGAAGGATGCTGAGAATAGTACAGACCAAGCATGTGAGCAATGACAAAGTTTTATGAAAAATATAAACAATAAAGATACTTAACATCAGAAAGAGATATATGAAATTACGAGGGCACATAATGAGGAAAGAAGGTTTGGAAGATTTGATACTCACAGGAGAGACTGAAGGCAACAGGGAGAAAGGAAAACAATGCATAACCTACCGAGCAAGCTTGAGTAAATGGATGGCGGCACAAGGTTTAAGAGACGCAAGAAAAAGACAAAATTTATTAAGAGCTACAAAGGATGGGAAATTGTGGAGAGCCATGATTGGTTATGTCCTGAAGAAACATGTCACTTAGAAGAAGAAGAAAACTGCATACAGTTGTCAAACTTTGTAGATGATGGGCTTTTGTTTAGATAAAAAAGAAATGACTGGTAAAAATTGTTTATCTTTTCTTATGAATGACCACCCAGTGGATGTTTCCTATTTTTTTTTATAAACACTATTGTTGATCTATTTTGGTATAACACAAGGCAAATAGACTTTATATCTTCCCAATGGAAAACCATAAGTTTATATAGAACTCAATGGGCACAACTTATTAAAGCACAGGTTTACATTTAGCTGAAGGCTATCAGTTCAATATTTGTGCTGTGTACTAAATATACATTTGAACTATTTAACAACATAACACCTTTTACATGGAGTGGACTTCATTATAAGCAATCAAAGATATCTCAATCAGGATTTACAGTGTGTGGTATAAATACTGTTATAAATGAAAAAGCTCATAATTCATGAAAAATTATTAAATTAAAAAACTATTTCAACACAAAGTATTAATCTGTGAAATAATACTAGAAAATCTTATTCAATATGGTTCCCTTTAGCCTTCCCCACATGTCAAAGTTTTTAGGAAAGTCATTTATGGTGACAAGCACAGTTTCCATGGATATTTTGTCCCATACTCTCTTCAATTTTGCCTTCAGAGCTTCAATATTGTGGTACAGAGTAGAATAGACCTCACTCTCAAGAACTGCCAACAATCAATAGTCAAGAGCATTGATATCTACCATCACAAATCCATTTCAGCAACAGCTTACTTCTTTGGAGCCTCTTTTACATTAAGGCTTCTGAAAGCAGCTGTTTCTTGGTTAACTTGTAGGATGACATCTCTAAATCATTTTGATATGACTTCCTTATGGTTCTTTCAGATGTTCTGGTCTCATTAGCCAATTTCTTGGATTATGGCCGATTTTTTCATGCAATTTTTTAATGAGTCTTTGCATTCTGGAGGTGCAAGGAAATCCTGGTTTCCATCTAGCTTTGATGGATGAAATCTCAGTGTATCGATTGATTGTCCTTTTGATAAAAATTCTATTAATTATAAGTTATTTTCTAGCTCTGTTTTCTTGTTGCTCAATTATATACTTTCTTTTAATTTCTATAGACATCATAAATAGTAAAATGACCAAAAATTTAGAAGTAGAATTTGAAATTTTGTAACAGCATTTATGCCACACTGCGTACTACTTCTAAAATCATCCTGATGATGATTCTGTAAAAAAATAAAAACTATTAATGAAAGGAAACATTTTCATGTGTTCTTCCAGTTCCATGAATAAAGAGAAGTTTGCATTAAAATGCAATCTTTTTACATTCAGGCTTACAATGTCAAGCAGAGGACACCCACTGGTGATTGATCCTGTTTCCTAATGAACTACGAGACTAGCTCACTAACCAATAAACATCAAATTATTTCATTGCTCATGATTAAATAGAGTAAATTTTGTCTTAATTCACCCCAGTAAATCCACTAAGGCACAAAAGGTTACTGAGTGTGAAAGAGTTAGGAAACAGAAACATTATTAAGGTGCAAGAACAATAGAAGAGTAATCAGGAAAACAGTAAATATAATTGACATTGCATTTAAATTTTTGAAGATCAAAGTTGGCTGGAAAGCATGGAACTGGAAGAGAGTTCCACAAGCAAGAAGTGTGAGAAAAGAAACTGTTAACTTAAGAACTTATGATTACATCTAGCCAATTCAACTGTAAATTGATGTGACCTTGTTGTTAGTACTGTGCTTAAATTAAAAAAAGTCTAGGTACCATAGCAAAAAGCTCATCTGAACAATTACCATGAAACTATTCATAGAAAAGGCACAGAGAAGAAACTTTACCACGGTGGAAAAGTGACTGAGGCTAAGAAGCCAGGTCAGGACAAATAATATTGCTGATTCTTCTTTGGATATTATCAAGTATCTCTAAATATATATCAGAAGCACCGGACCATATGTGACAGCAATATTTAAAGCAGAAACAAATGGTAAACTATGAGATATATTTGGGAAAGAAAAATTATCTAGCACAACACAATGAACCAACTTTCTTAACAGCAGACCTAGCAGTATAGTCTTTCAACTTAATATCGGCTCAGAATGTTAGCCCAAGAAGGCACAACACAACACTTTTCCAGAGAGATGAGAAGCAGAAAAGTGTCTCAGATGATTGATGGAGAGCAGTTTTGTTTCGGAGGTGTTAAAATTAACAAGCCATTTTTTGCTCTTTCTTTAACAACAGACTGTAGGTCATTTTTGAGATGAGTTCCCAGTTTGACCTTATCGAACTGATCAGACTTACTAGAGAGGAATAGATGATTGTGTCATCAGCATAGATACCATGTTGAGAGCTGATGCCATGAGGAAGGTAACTAGTGAAAATTAAAAAGAAAGTAGACCCTTACTGTACATGTATTAATGTTTAAAAATCCATCAACATTTTCTATGGCTATTAAATTTGTAAAACTTGGATTATAAAAATAACCCCAATAAATGTATAGATAGTAATATAGAAAAGAACAAATACTTTCAATAATATATGCATATTATTTGGAATTCACCTTTTGAATTGAACAATCTTAAAACAGAAGGGAATAACATTCTGGTATATGGTGAAAAGGGTGTATTTGGCAAAAAAGGTTGAGAACCATTGTTAACAATGGATAGTGGAATAAGAACAATCTACTGCTGTTGATTAAATAAAGAGTTAATTTTGAAATTCCCTAAAGGTTACCCAGATTTACGAAGCCCCTAATTAACATCAAAGGGTAAAATGGCTGAAAAATTGTGATAACAACAGCAAAGATGCAGACAATAATCCAAGTGTAGATAAGGTAAATAGTGATAATTCCTCTTCCCAGGAATTCAGATAGAAATTAGAGTAGTGAAATATTAAAAAAAATATCCTCTATAAAAATAATCCACATAAATGTATATGTACTAATATGGAAAAGAATGAAGATTTTAAATGATATATGAATATTTTTTAGAATGCACCATTTGAAGAATTGGACAATCTTGAAAAGTGGGGTTGATGACATTATGACTTATGGTGAAAAGGGTGCATTGGACAAAAAAGGTTGGGAACCACTAAGTTAGAGAAACTTAGACCTACTTTGTAAGAAGTGAGTCCAATCCTCATGAGTTGTCTCATATAGAGTAAATAAAATAATACCTAATTCAATAAATGTTGTAACTGAATTATCAAAGACAACAGTAGAAAACTGGAATTGGTTTAACAACAAGTTTATTACCTTTTGGTACAGGGGAACATAATGTAGAATAGAAACTAGGGAAGAGAATGTTTAGTCACGAATGACTGTTTTCAGCAAAGGCTGCTGCTGCTACTGCTCCTTCTGCTACTCCTCTTGATGTAGGAGTATTTTTATATTCTCCATCCAACGACCGAGTTCAAACTTGTAGGGAAATATTCTCCCTCACAACAATAAATAATTTGCTGCTTATAATGTGATTGATTCAAACACTCTTTACTTTAGGAATTGTAGCTGTATTAGTAAAAAAATCTTTAAACAGTCAATATTAACATTGTTATAATTTCTGGGCTTCTAGCAATGACAGATTTAATTTTAGTTTTCTTATATAATAAAGTGTTTTTATGACTCAGCATCCTTAAAGTTTCAGAGATGATACAAAAAATATGAATGCTGATATCTTCTATCTCTAGTAGTACACTAGGACAGAACACTTCCAGCCAAACAAGGAAAGAAACCTGTGAAACCAAAACAGACAACACATAATCTAGCACAGCCCTAATGAAACCAAGACAGAAATCTTCACACCAAGACAATTATAACTGAACCAGAACAGAAAACCCCTACAAACAAGCCAACCCTAGCCAAACCAAGACAGATACCCAACAAACCAGAACAGCCTCATCCAAAGCAAGGCAGGGTCTCCTAATTAAAGGATGTAGATTTGTTTTTGTTTTTTTTTTATTTTATTTGGTTGTTTTAAGTTGCAACTTGAGATTTGTTTTACAATCTCGCTTTATTAATGTTAGCTTTGGAAGCTGCAAAACAGTAGATGTGTTAATGGTGTTGAGTAGTGTCTAATCACGGCAAAGTTCGTTAGCTCGATTTAATTAACAGCCAGAAACAAACTTCAGAGATCAAAGTTTGGTCTGATGCACAGTACGGAAATGAAATGGAAACCTTTTTATGAGGAGAAATTATCTTCAGATAAAGAAAAGCAAGAAGGGAAAAATGTTGGGAACAGAAAAAAAAAAAAAAACTAAGAGAAAAAGAAAAGAGAAATAAAAACTTACTTTTAACACAGTGTGAAGTTAAGAGCCAATGGGGAGTTGGCATAAACAAACCTTATTTCTTTTTTGTTCTAACTTTTCTTCCTCTTTCATCTCTCTTCTCTTTTTTGTTTTTCCTATATATTAATCATGTTAGCTATTTTCGTTAATTTATTTTTGTTTTTAATTTTCTGATTTCTAACTCACTCTGCTTCTTTTTTTTTAAATTCTTACTCTTTATATTCTTTCTGATTACTTTCTCTCTATTCTCTTTCTACCTATTTACTTTTCTCACTCTTTTCTTCATTCTCTCTCTCTTCTATTGTTTTGCTTAGAATGTTTTTCTCTTTAACTTGCCCACTCTTCCTACCATCTTATCTCTCTTCTTTTTTATAATCTCTAACAATTTCTATTTTTTAGTCTATCTCTCCCTTTTTCGCTTTCTCTTCTCCTAAAGTACTATTCCTCTTTTTCTCTCTCTACTCTAAAGACAAGTGAGAAAATAAGTTTAAATAAAAAGAATATAAAAGAGAAATAAATAGGAAGAGTGGGCAAGTTAAATGAGAAAGAGAGTGTAAAAAAACAGAGTGAAAGAGAAGTAGTAATTTAAAATAGAATTTTTGGACTATTTTTTTTTCTTTTCTCTCTTCAGTTTTACAATCTCTTTCCCATTTCTTTCTTCTTTTTATGTGCCATGTCCTTTCAGGACAAAGGTGATCATGGCTCTCCACCTCCTTCTATCCCTTGCAGCTCTCAGCAAGTTCCTTCCCTCTGCTTCCTCTCCCAGACCATGTTCTGTCAGCCACCTGCTCAAGCTTGCCGGGTTTGTCACGCACTGCTTTCCCTTATCTCTCTTTCCCTCTATTCCACCTGTGAGTATCAGATTCTCCTGGCCGTCCTTCCTCATTGTGTCCCAGAAACTTCAGCTGCCTCTTTCTGATGTTAAGTATAAGCCTCTCTTGTTTGCAACTTCTCTAAGACCTCATCGTTGCTCACATGTTCGGTTCATATCCTTAGCATCCTTCTGTTGAACCACATCTCTATCGCCTCAAGTCTCTTCTTCATCTTTGAGGAAATTGTCCAACATCCGCTGCTGTAAAGAAGGACAGATATCATGTAACAGCTCAGTATTCTTTCCTTTGTTAGCAAAGAAATTCGTCTTATACTCTCACTTCTCTTATTTTCTCACTTGTCTTTTTCTTTCTTCTCCCTATCAAAGTTATCATTTCTTTCTCTCATACACTTCCTCTTTAACTTTCTTCTTCATTTTCATCCACCTAATCTTTAACTATTCCTACTCTTTTTCTCCTTTCTCTCTTCTATTGTGCTTTTTACAACCCTTTTCTCCCTTGAACTGAACATTCTTTCTACCATTTTTCATCTCTCTTTTTTCCTTATCACACTTTCTATGATACTCTTTCTTTTCACACTTTCAATTTGCCTATGATTAAAAAAAAAGTCTTTCTTCCCACTAATCTTTATACTATCTTTTCTTTTCTCCCTCTATTAATCTCATTTTCTGAGTCTGCCCCTAACTTTTTTAAAAATCTAATAAGTGCTAAAAAGTTCTTGACCCAACCAAGAAGTGATTAAAAAGATCATATTTGATCAGATTGTGTGAAGTTGGATAGACTAAAATCTTTTCAGCACCTACACATTAAATACATAGAAACAGAAATAATAATAGAATACCAGATTTAGTACTATCTTCGCTCCTTCTCATATAAATGTATATATTATAACATAGAAACTATATGAATGTATGTATCATGATATGGAAACTACAAATAATAACATATATACATGTGTGTGTGTGTGCATGTGTGCATAAAAATTCAGATATAAATAGATTGTATCTATAAAGACAATATAAATAAAAGACAAAAGGGATGAAACACATTGGTAAAGAAAAAATTTGCTTTTTCTTTGAGATATATATATAAATGATACCAGATCCACAGGTGGCAGTGATTATCCTAATGAGGTCTTTTTAATATAAAAATATTAAAAGTTAGCTCCATGATGAGAGGTCAATGTACAAATTTATATACAGAGCAATATAAATAAATATATAATAAGGAAAAGATTTAATTAGACATCATATGAAATATGAATAAATTAATTTCAACAGTCATATATATATATATATATATATA
>OZ010575.1:55332031-55422031 GCA_963932145.1 Acanthosepion lycidas
TTTGCTGCTAGGAAAGTTACTTTATTGTGTTGTACCAGATAATTTTTCTCACCAGAATCCATCTTTCAAGTTTGTAAATCTACCATTCATATGTGCATTGAATATTGCTACCCTATCTGGTTTGATGCTCTTGCAATACATCTCAAGATTCACAACAAAATCTGAAGAATCTGCAATGTTATTGGTCTTGACCTGGTATCTCGACTTCAGTCACTTTTCCAGCGCCATGATATGACTACTTCTGCCTTTTCTCTAAACATGGTAATTGTTCTAATGAACTCTCCTCCTTGTTACCTCTAATGCATGACTACACACTAAATTGATAACTAGATTTCATCCTTTCACTTAAGTAGATAGATGGAACTTTAACTTCTATTCTAATAATTTATTTACTTACATTTCTTGCCTGGTCTCATGTTCCCTTGCCACATATGATCTTTAAAAATTTAAATGCAATGTCAATTATTAGGTTGGTGCAAAAATAATGTCGTTTTCTCACATAGTAACATATGTGAGAAAACGACATTATTTTTGCACCAACCTAATATATTCTGTCTTTCCTGAATCCTGTTCTTTTCTTGTCCTAATCTCTTTACTAACATTTTCTTTCACTCTCACTAAACCCATTGTATCTTAGTGGTGTTATCACCTTGCTTGGGGTGAAATGATTAAAAATAAATAAATAAATGAATTATGCGGGAGATAAAACAAAAACGAAAATGTCGGCATGCCAAATAAACAAAAATTACATCTGGAAATAGAATAATATTAAAAAAAAAAAAAAATGAGTTTGTTAATAAATTAAGAAAAAATTAATTAATTAAAAAAATAAAAAACCTGTCTTGAATGAAACAAGATAATGAAGTAAAATAAATATATAAAGAAAGAAGATGCATTAAACAGAGTAAATGAAACAGACTGAAATGAATAGAGAAAGAAAAAAAAAATGCGGGAATTGGGAAGTGTGAAGTAAAATGAATTAGAACAGGAATTTTAATTTAATGGCAAGGAAATGGAAACAGCGGATTTTTAACTTTATTGTGAGAAAATAAGATTGGTTGGAATTTAAACAGAAAATAAAAGCAGTTGTCCTTAGGCAATGTTCTTACACTGCTTACTCTATTTAATCTTTATTTTTTTTAACCCCCACCTCTTTTTCGATTATTGAGGCCTTATTAACAAATCCGGGGAAAATGTTATTTACCTCCTGGGGTAAGATTTTGCCTTTTGTCTATCAGAAAATTTTCCAGTGTGTGTGTGTGCAGTTGTTTGTCTCATGAAAAGCTGGTTTCCTTTTGTTTTGTAGAAATACATAATGCTAAACAACAGAAACTGTGACATGATTCTTACTCTGTACTGAATCATGCCTAAATCAAAGAAGGACACTGTTATCCGTTGTGTTTGGTGAAATAACTCAAGAAGAGTTTCACCCAAGCTTGACTTACAGGAAATTTACAGGAAGTGAGGAATTTTGAGATGGCTTATGAGTGAATGAGTTCTGTAAGTGTTAGAGAGGACCATTCAACCTCAAAATTCAGAGACTGGCATTACAGTGTTCCAAGGAAAGAACTGTACCAAATAACAAAGATGAACTCAGGATTTTCAACAGTAGCGACAAGTAAAATGGATATCCCATATAACTTGAAGAAAAAAATAAGGACATTATTAAGATGCTGACATTCCACATTACATCAAGCAAAAGGTTAGGAAGAAAACCTTCATCATTACTGGAAAGAGCAATAACAGTTATTAGATTTGAGAAACCTATTTTCTTGAAAAATTGTTTTAAAAGAAAGATTTTGGAGGTGATCAAAGTGAAAATGCTTTTATATGAAACATTTCACCAATAGGATATGTATTTGGTTTGGCTTCTTCAGGCTAGAATGAAAGTCAAAACTGTGTCAGAATTTTATGAGGATATGAGGGCTAATAAATGAAATTATCTTATCAGATCCGATGACCAGCAGAAAGTGGTGGTGAGAAGCTGTTGGTATCTACTTTTTTAAAAATCAGCCCACTCTGAGTAGATCTCTGTTTTTTTTTTCTCTGTTAGCTTGTATACCACACTGTACTGCTATTGCAAAGCAATAACAACACAATATAATAACAGCTATTATATCACCACCTATTACAATAGGTGGTGATATAATATATATCTCTGGTTTTAGGTGTAATGTTGAGAATTGTAAGATTAATGAACTCTAAATGCATTTTCTTTTTAGTGCATACATGTCTCTTTTGATCAGTTGAAATTGATGTCAGATATATTAACGTGAACTATCAGTGTGTTTAAAATGTTATTATGCAGCATATCTCTGCAATGCTCATATAGTTTTGTTTTAGATTTTCTGGATGTTTCTCCAATGTAGTTTGTTGGGCAACAAGATTTTATAAATCTCAAAAGACTGTAATATTTGCTGCTCAGTCATTGATTGTCAGATGTTTCCATGTAAGTAAATGGCTAATTGTAATTACCATATTTTAGTGCACAAAGAAATTAGAAATTTTTTTGTTGTAATATTTGTTGTTTCATTGTTCATCTTAGATTAGGTATTGGACAATTTCTGATGTTTTTAAAATGTCAACTGATGAGGCATGAAATAGCATGAAAGAGTTCATGGTGTATTTCTTGATAGAAAATTGCATTATGAACTTGTTATCTGATATAAATACAGTGGATATTTATGCAGCTGCTTATTAATTATGACAGTTTGTCTCAAAGTTACATTAACAAAGTACCCAATGAGGATCGAAGTCATCAGAAATAAACTGTTGCACAAATTAAACACTTCTGTCTGAATTTCTGGGATAAGGAGTTATGCTTTACTTTATTTCAATTCATACTAATATCCTAATCTTTGTTGATATTAACATGTTTCATCATCTTCTTTAAGTGTCTGTCAATCTATGTAACCTTCAGGGAAATTTCCTGAAGGTTAGTGAAATCAAAAGACACAATAAGAAGGGATGACACAATGGCTGAAATTTTGCAATAATAATATTAAAGATGAGGACATTATTGTGAATGTAAATAATGTAAATAACTTAATAATTACCTAAAGTGATTATTTATGTATGTAAATATTTACTAACTTTAGCTGAGTCTGATTCAAGGCCACAGTGGTGGAGCAGCCAGTGACGATCAAGTTCACAAACGTTTTTTTTAATGGCATATCCTTTTAGAACACTGATGATCAAGACTCTCCAGTTTCCTTTTCTTTATTATCTATGAATACCATGGATTCTTGGGAAAGTCAATAGACAGATTTCTCATTGCTTTCGCCATGGTTTTTGAATTGACAGTTTTTCTTCCATCCAAATCTAGACATCTCTGTCTACTCTTCGATTTAATAGATTGTTCTGAGAAGAGAGATTTATAACTTTCTCATGGATTTTAGTGCAAAATGAATACAACAGACTAGGCTGTAATTTAAACTTAATTCCGATCTCCACACTGACATCCATTATAATACCACCCCACTCTACTGTCTATACTAGACAAGCAAAATTTTTAAAGAGTCTATGTGTTAAATAGCATGACAGACTGAGTCTTATAGCCTTGGTTGGCAACCAGTCTACTGTAGAAAGTAATGGCAGCCTACTGTGGGAATTCTGCCAAGTCAGTCATGAATAGAAAAGAGACATAATTGATTAAGTGTGGCACCTAAAGAGGGAACCTGCTAGTAAGCATTCCCTATCTGAATAGTGGTTTATATTTGATTCTATCTTCAAAACATTAATATACTGAACATAGAGATAAAACTGAAATAGTCAATTTTGTGTCAGTTTCTGATCTTATCTCTTATAGTATTTTATCCATTTACACAAGCAAAGTAGTTAAATAGGTGACTTGCTACCCCCACCCTCACCATCACTGATTTCTCTTGCCTTTAATATGCCAAGTGATTGTTAATTTCCCTGATGTATTCTTTCTCCATTATTCAGTGCAAAAATTCTACCTGTCTCTTTTTGATTGTTAGTAGTATTTCTTTTAGCTGCTTAAAGGCTACAAAAGGCAGCCCTTAAGCTAGATGTCTTTAATGAATTTATATTTTTTGTTGCTTACAAATAAAAAACATAAATGTACAAGGGGAGATTACTCTGTAATTAGTAGTTAATTTTTTCTCTAAAAATATATGAAAATATTTTTTGTAAAATAAAAGGTACCATTATCTTCAGCAGCAGTTAGCAACCTTTTCATTTCTTTTTCAATGTCAATATGATGTTCATTTCAGCATTTGTAATGAACACACAAATAATCATACAAAAAATTGGTTCATTATTATTAGGGTGAGCATGAATGCAGACTCCACACTATTATTATTAAGTTGCAAATTGAACTGGAAATTGCTTTATTTTTCCATTTAGCAGGATTGTCTTTACAAAAATCTTGTTACAATATTTTTGTGAGGTTGCAATAACAAACACACCCCAAAACAAAACCTTGATCATTAGAATAGAGATATTAATAGGCCAAAGTAGAAATAAAAACAGAGAAAAAGACAAAGAAACAAAGGAAGATGGGGAAAAGAAGAAAAGAAAGGAAAATATAAGAAAGAAAGGAAAAAAGAAAAAGAAAATGAAGATAAAAAGAAGGCAAAAAAATGGAAAATAAGGAAAGAAAATAAATGCAAGAAAAGAAGGGAAAAAAGGAAAAAAAGCAGGAAAGAAATAAAAAAAAAGGAAAGGAAAGAAGAAAAAAGAAAGTAGAAAAGAAAAAAGAAAGAATAGTTGGTTGATTTTGTTTAACAGCATATCAGCCTAAGAAAGAAATAGGAAAGGAAAGAAATAAAGAAAGAAAGATAAAAAGAAAGGAGGAAACTGCTATATATCATACCTATGAACACTAATGGATATGTGCCAATCCTCATAAATATGTCAGACACTATTGTAAGTGGGGGTAATATGCTGCATAATTAGTCCACCACTAGCAGTGGCTTACCTACTTCATGCCGCTGGCGAGTATTTTATTTTGTTGATGTTATAAAGTTTACCATTTCATTTCCAACCACTATTTTGATTATTCCTCATTCAGTAACCCTTCCTAGGTTACAACAGAAAAAAAATAGTTAAAAGGAAAAGAAGAAAAGAAAGGTTGAAAAGAATTAAAGTGATAGAAATTTTGAGAAAGACGTAAACAAAGTGAAAGAGAATGAGTCTTTAAGGATTGGGTGGAAGTTTAAATCTCATTGGGGACCAATATTTTATTATTCATTCATACTGTGTACTTGTCAGTCATAAAATGTATAAACAACCTGGATGTTGCAATGAATAAAAAAAGCCGGAAAATGAGACAAAAGTAAAAACAAAAAAAAGAAGCTCATAAAAAATTAACAACAATTAAAACTAGTAAAAAATAATTGTCAAAAAAAATTAAACTGTAAAATATTACTTGAGTAATTAATTATTCAAACCAGTATCCTTATCTTTGTTATTTTGATTACTACATCTCAGCTGCTGCTTTCTCTTTCCATCTTCATCTATTTACATTTATATATATTCTATGTGCAGGTGGTGTCATGGATAGCAGTTTGGAATGAAAAATCAAAAAGCTGAATTCAAATTGCTGTTAAGTTACATTCATACAGGCACAAGAAAGGTATGAATCTATCTCATAACCTCCAACTATGGGTTAAATAACATGACATATTAAATTCACCAGCTAAGGTTGACAACTCATCTAGAAGGAGAAATTTTAATTCAAAAGCATAAGAGTAACATGCAATCAGATTGCACTGTTCTCATTCCACTGCTCATATTCATTCACCAATCCACTCAATTATTGTCCTTCTTCTATGTGCCATGACCTGTCAGGATGGTAGAAAACACGGCTCTCCACAATTTCCTGTCCTCTGTAGCTTTTAATAAATTTTGACTTTTTGTTATCTCTCCTACACCCTGTTCTGCCACCCATTTACTCTAGCTCACCAAGTAGGTTCTGCATTGTTTTCATCTGTCCCTCCCTTCAATCTGTCCTGTGAGTATCAGATTTTCCAAACTCTCTTTCCTCATTATGTGCCCTAGAAATTTCAAATCTCTCTTCCTGATGTTAAGTATAACTTTCCTTTTTGTTTCTATTTCCTCTAAAACTTTGTAGTTGCTCACATGTTTGGTCTATGATAACTGCAGTATCGTTCTCTAGAACCACTTTTCCAAAACTTGAAGTGTCTTCATCTGTGAGTAGATTATCTATCATTCACTGCCATATAGAAGGAATGATAAACAAAAAACACATCACTTAAACACTTACCATAATAGAAACGAAAAAATTAGTAGCACATAACTAAAAGAGAAAATACCGATATACCCAACGTGCTGATTTTCCACACTATCAAAAACAAAAGGTTTGGCAGGAAATCATCAATATTAGAAAGAGCTATAACCATTAGGTGAATTTAGATATCTAATTTCCTAAAAAAATCTGTTTTAATAGAAAGATTTTTTAAATTTCAACCAACAGTAATTTTTGTTTTCACCCTGTATAAGGTCCTGAGGTCAATCAAGGTAGAGTGTTACAGAATAAGTGGCAGTTTATGTGGATAGGAGGGGAAGATAGCAGTTAGCCCCAGACTTGAACAGGTCAAGATTATAGTGATTTGGGAAACATCTTCTTGGGAGTCAGTTCACGGGAAGACGCTATTAGAATGGAACTTACTTCTCACCAGTGGAATATGGAGGGAATGACGGTGGTTTGTTACATTGCTAGTGGTATGGCAGGTCCTAGTCATGGAGGTTAGAACTGTCAGAACCAAGGAATGAAGCTCATCCAAGCACTTTCCATGGAAGTAGCATGAGAGTTTTGCCACATCTCGTCTTTAAAGCTAATTTGACCATTGGGACTTAAACTCAATCCAATTCTCAAGTTGAACTCAGGCATACAATCCATTACTGAAGATGCTGTAAAAATGGTCAGTTCTCTGCACCACTCTACTGAGTACCTGACTCCTCCTGCTATCCTCTACCTTTACAAGAGCCTGATCAAGCTGAAAATGGAGTACAGCTGCCCAGTTTTCAATTTCTAGTCTTGATAGAATCTAAAAACCTCATTGGAGGTGACAAATTTTTTTCAACCTGTTGTACTGGAATGTTTCACATTCCCTATTACCTATTGTGGACTGACTATATCAGTAACACATGTAGTGTGTACAGGACATACTGGAGTCTGTCTGTCTGTCTGTCTGACTGGCTTCGGGAAATGTTAGTCAAGTCCCTGTCTTTCAGTAGTGTATTCTCTTTTACAATAAACCTCTCTTTCTTCCATCTATGCCTATGTTGCTGTTCCTTCCACTCGAGAACTACCTTTGCTTGTTTGTGACCTTTTTAAGGATACAACACAACCTTGCAACCTTTTCTCACAGAGGAAATGTTGCAAGCCTGTTGATGCTCTATCACTATTTCCATGGAAAGTGTTCAGATGCAATACATTCCTTTGTTCCACCAGTTGTAACTTTCACAACTAAGACCCACCATGTCACTTGCACATAGTAGAGAATCACCCTAATTCCCTTTGTATTGGTGAGATTTTTAAGTTCCATATGAGCAGCTTCTTCTCAAGAGCAGCTGCTCTGTGAAACTGACTTCCAAGAGGATGTTTCCCCAATTGCTACAATCTTAACCAGTTCAAGTCTAGAGTTAACTGTTATCTTCCCCACATATCTGCAGCTGTAACCCTCTACCTTTAATAACTCTTGTACAGGGTGAACATTATTGCAAAAAAGAAAAAAAACAAAGTTTGCTGTTAAGCTACATTCCTTCCATAAACTATCAAACCAATGATGCACATTTAAAGTGTGTCTTTACCAATGGCTCTGTAACCTTTACCTTTTGATAAAGTCCAACAATCTTCCTCATGTATCACCATAAACTGTGCCAATTACTCTATAACCCTCTAACTCGAGTGGCACTTAGGTCTTATACAGGGTGAACATTGGAAAAAAAAAAAATTGTAAACAAATTCCAGTCAACTCAAATTATCCAGTACTGTTCTTTAACCACTGGGCTACACGGACGAAGACAAGAATTTTCATAAATGTGCACTAATTACATCAACTTTCAATTGGACATGGTAATGCCTATGAATTTCCTGCTTGATGTCTGTGTTCTTTCTGTCAGGGGACCTGACCAAAGAAATCTCACTATCCTTATGCCTTCTCTTGGCCCGCCTCTCACTTTGCCAGGAACTAAAATAGAAAGAAAGTATAGAAAAATGTGATCTTAACAATTGCCATCATTAACACAAGCCTATGACCTTCACCCTCTGCTACAACATGGCCATAATAGCCGCCTTGTTCATGACACCTGGTTCATAACCAGCTTTGTTCTCATTGTTCTACTTTGTGAGACAAGCAGAAACTGGAAGGTTTCACACTTTCTGCATTGGAACCAGATTCAGTGATGATTATTATCTTGTCATGATCATTAAATGTTACACAACTTCTTCAATGTCTCTGGTAATTATGTTGTTAATCTTGTGCTGGGTAAGTGAGTTTCATTATCATAATACAGGAAATATGAAATTTTGCAATCAATTAAGATGTGGACTTGTGATTAACACTGTGGAACGAGATTCATTATTACAGGTTACTTAATTTGAAATGAATAATCTATGCACTTATTCTGAATGTTTCCATCCATGACCATTATGCTTTTCAAACAGGATCAGATTTTATAATCATTGTTCAGTCAATACCCCATGAGTATAGGCTGTCAGAGAGCCTCAACAATCTTATGATTTAATGCCTCTCCACTCTTTTTCTTTCTTAATATCTCCTCACTCTTTATTTCCTAATACCTCTTCCTTTGCTTTTCTTTCTTTCTTTCTTTCTTTCTTTCTTAATATCCCCTCACTCTTTATATCTCTCCACTATTTTTTTCCTTCTTAATATCCCCCCACTCTTGAAATCTCTCCACTATTTTTTTCTTTTTTTATATCCCTCTTTTCTTTTTCTTCTTTCTTAATATCTCTTGACTGTTTCTTTCTCTCACTCTTTTATTTTTCTTTCTAAATATCTTTCTATCTCTTTTCTTCTTATTTCTTTTTTGTCCTTTCTTCATTCTTTTATTATTTACTAATATCTGCCCCCTCTTTTTTATTTTTCTATTATTTCTTAACATCTCCCTTTTCTTCCTTCCTTCATTTCTTTCTTTCTTTCTTTCTTTCTTTTTAGCATCCATCATTCAGAAATTGAAGGTCTTAAAATAGCAAAATAAAATAGGGTAGACAAGTTGACACATGTTTCCCCCGGTCACTATAGTGAAATCATTTGAGCATAAGCTCACTTTAGTATGAAAATAAGAGATATACAGAGATATAGCCCCATTAAAATTCTTTGAAATTTCCTGTTTCATTACCACTAGTTTTTAATGTTTTAACCTACTTGATGGCTCAAGTTCAGCATTGGGCATTGAATCAAGCCTATCAGAGAAAAAAAATCTCACCTCAACATATTTTTTTAGATTTGTCACTATTTTAAAAGGCTTTTTAATTAAATTTCACTAAAAAATAACTTCCAGATGTTTCTACAGACTTTTTTGTAGACTTTAATGTATGGTAGTCAGTTATCAAATTCAACTTATCTGCTGCCTTTCCTACGAATATTTAGTTGATGGGGAGCCATAGTTTTGATTCTGTAGTACATTCAGTATTTATTGTATATTTTGTCACGGTGCAATGAAAATCCACCTTCTTTAATCTTGCTCAAATTAGATGAAATATCTGTCTATATTTCTGAGATGAGGAATTATGTATACTATTTACATTGTTCGGACTATCATCCTCATCTTTGTTGTCATATTTATCACAATGTTTCCTCAATGATACATAGCACAGTGGATAAAGGTGTTAGTTAGATCCAGTGACAGGACCCAAAGATTGTGATTTCAATACCTGGTTAAGGTGGTGGAGAACTTGGGGAGGCACGTGAAAGTAGAACAGTCTAACCTAGCAAGAAAAATAAAGGGTTCAGTTTGACATTGCAATCACCTGAAGAAGGCCAGAGCATATAATGGCCGAAATGTGATAAATATGGCAACAAAGATGAGGATGATAGTCTGAACAATGTAAATAGTGTAGATGAAATATCATGGCAAATCTTATTACTAAGCTAGATAACTTTAGTATAAACATTGAAATCAACTTTTTTAACTCAGGTATGGCATATGTTTTGTTCAGCAGTATATGATTACAGTTGCACTAACATATTGAAGAAGAGTTTGTTGCAGATATATCCATCAAGCACTGTCAGAACTTGTCAATTCTGAATAGATAAATTGCAAATCTTTGTTCCAAAACATTTACATTTTGTTATAATAGTGCAGAATCTACCACACTATGGTGTGCAGACCTTAGTTACAGTTTCTGGGAGAGAGCATGTTATCTAGAATGATCAACAATTTGAACAAGGCCAGCAGACTCAAGCCCTCAGCCATGATGATATGTGGCTTTGTGCTAGCACAGTAATTAATAGTCTTCAAGAATTCTGTCTACCCAATTTCACTCACAAGGCTTGGGTCAATCCGTGGTATGGTTTTCAGGCATTTTCCAAAGATGTCGCATGCTGGCATCAACCTTGATCCATTCCGATAACATCAGGAAGTCTCCTTCGTGACGAACTGACCATGGTGACATTTGAATCCAGGTTTCATGGTCAGAAAACATTCTAACCACTCAGTCACATGCCCATATATATATATATATATATATATATATATATATATATACACACACACACACACAGAGGGTGCAATGTGTAAATTTACAGAAAAATTCACAACTATCAATTACATTAATTTTATGTCTTTCCCATGAAGATGATTTTCACTGAAATTGAAAGTACTTGGAAAAATAAAACAAATAACTAAAACTATGGTATCTTTCTTAATCAGTTTAATAACAACACTAAGAAATTGATCTTTGAATTTGACAGGATTAAAATAAAAATAAACATAATATGTCTATTATTCAACCAAACATGCTTGAATGAAGATAGGCTGCATATATATATATATATATATATATATATATATATATATATATACATGATTGCAAAAGTTTGTTTGATATACACGGACAAAAATTTGTTTCCATTTATTGTCTCCTATGCTTGTAAATGATAAATAATACCATTAACAAATGAAATATACCAGGATCAAACTTTCTTTTCTAACTGAACTCATAAACCTTCTTTTAAATATGCATTGGTAATGATTAGTGATTTAGCATCAAGCCTTTACTGCTTGCTTTTTGTACTTGTAAAATCTATGATAAACATTAAGTATAAATAATTAAAACAAGAATCAACTGCTTCACCAGAGTGGAAAACATTTAACAAGCCTTTCTATTAAAACTGTATCTATTACTGACATGTCAGTAATTATCAGTCCCCTTTGCTATGCCATCTCCCATTGTACTCATAAAATTAGTGACACACACACACGGTGTATAAATAATTTCAATAAGAATCAATAGCCTTGCAAAGTAGAAGGCATTTTACCAGCCATTTTTTGCTATCAACGTACACATGTCTCTTTCACTTACATGGTAGTAACTATGGATTTGACACTTTGCATACACTGTATATGCAACTGTATTCATATTGATAATAATGCACTGTCTTTGTTTTTGCTTTCTTTCTCCAGTGTTTTGTTTTCCATTTGTGCCAATGCATGTTTCACTGAAGACAACACAAAAGCATTTTTGTAGAGAGCCTAAATGGCCAGCGTCTATGTCTTTTGGTCTAAATCAAGCATGAAGGGCAGCACTTAATGACATGTTATTTATAAGATAAAAGCCCCAGGCTTGCATGTTGACTCAACCCGTTATAATTGTCAAACAGTATTAATTGGGTTTCGTTGGCAAAGGTGCAGTCAGCGAAAAATCTATGATTGATGTTCTTTACGAGATTTCAATAGCTGGACATCATTATAGTAGTCATCAATGCCTTGGCCCATCTGATTTGACATTCTTACATTTTTTTCATCACTGCTCTTCTTTTTATGATTCCTTCTTGCTAACACTTCTTACTCTCCACTTTATTCTTCCTCTTGTTGGCTATGTTCTTCTCTGTTTGATTTTTTTTTATCTTTTGTAAGTTTTCTTTTACTTTGTCTCTGCTTACACTTTCACACATCAGCTTCCTATCTTGCTTTTCTTCTCAACTCCCTTTTCTCTCTCTAACAATTTGTAGTGATTTGCTTACTGCCAAGTTGTAAGCTAATGATGTGAGAGAATTCACTCAGCATAAACCAAAATGGGAAAAAAATACAATTTTTTTTACATTATTTTTTACTCATGTTTTTTTTTTTTATTCTTTTTCAAACTCATATTTTTTCATTAATCATGATGGACACATACACTTCAAAAACACACATAGATATGGCCTTTATCTATTTATACTCTTGATCACTCAAAGCCATTCTCCCTTTTTGGTGGTCCCCTGTGATGTGCCCTATTTTCCATTCTTAAACCCATATCCATATTTTCACTCTCTCTTTGTGTGAGTGTTATATATATATATATTTTCTGTAGGGGACAGTATATTGAAGTGTGTTTAAAAAAACACGCACACACACAGAAAAATTTCAGTTTGACCATTTATATGACATCACCATGAGTGACTTGAAAATAGTTCCATCAAACATGAGAATGCTGGAAATAAAAAAAAACAGTTGTGTAACTATACACAGAACAATCTTTGAAAACGAATATGGCCACATTTGAAAGTACTCAAGAAGAAAATAATATAAAATACAGAATAAATACACACTTTGGCAAATTTAACAATAACACTAAACTAATTTGGAAATTTGAAAAATTTAATAAAAATTCATACCTAGAACTTGTCCACATTATTTAATTCAACATGATTAAGAAAATTATTGCTGCTAAAATACATACACACACACACACATATATATATATATATATATATATATCAATTTCTAAATAATTAAGAGATTTATTTTTAATCTGACATTTTTATTACTTTAAATGTTATTATAGTGGATACTTATTTGAAATAGATGCCCCATTTTTATTTATTAAACACATTTGATAAATCTAAGTAATGAATATGATCCTCCAGCAGGGATTAAACTTTTTACTGTGATTTCGCAATGTGCTGTCTGTTTAGTAAATGAAAATGGTTCACCTATTTCAAAGAAGTGTCCTCTATAATAACATTTGAAGTAATATATATACATATATATATACATATATATATATATACATACATACATACACACATTACATTATTATGTTAATGGCTGGCCACTCGCATTCAAGGATAACCATCAGTTATGCCGTTTAGCTAATCCCTGTTGTAGACACTTGCTCTGGTGCATTTTGTATTTGTTCAACACCCATAAAGGCCACCTGTGGTTTATACTGCAATTATGCTGAGCAGAACTTACAGAAGAATGTTATCTAGCATGATCAACAATCTGAACAAGTTCAAACCCTTGATCACAATGACTTGTGCTGTCTACCCAGTTTCACTCACAAGGCTTGTGTCAACTTGTGGTATGGTTTTCCAAATGCCAGGATCGCCTGCTCCAGACCAGTCACCTTCCAGACAAATTAACTATGGGGAGATTCAAACATGGGTCTCATGATCAGAAAGCAAATTTTCTAACCACTCAGCCATGTGCCTATATATATATATATATTTATACACACACACACACACACAGGGCGCAATGTGAAATTGTTGCCATGTTATATTTTTAATTTTGCATGTGCGCATAGTTTGTTTTTGATTTTGTCAGCTGCATAGTATAATAGGGTCACAGTTGGGCACTATCTGTGAGAAAAAGAGCAACATGACACAATTCACTCAGGCAAGAAGTTGGAAATGGCATGATGTACTGCTTGGAATTTTGGCCCAAAACTCCAATATGAACATTTCAATTGTTTGGGTGTCAATCTGAGGACTGTGCAGAGGACTTAGAAAGAGTCGGATGAGTCTAATTGTGATTACAAAAGTGTTTGGAAATATCTCTAGTGATGGTGATGTTATACCTCGATTCATCTTCCAGAGGCTTACAACAAGTGCCTTGGGGGAGGTAGTGGGGTCAAGAGGCTGGAAGACCCTATGTCTGTGAAATGAACTCTGCACCATGCCACACAAGCAGGAGAACCCAGTCATGGTTGTCTGTCAGTTTCTGTGAACACATTACCTCATACATCTGGCCACCTAACTCCCTAGACTGCAAAGCCCTTGATTATTATATGTGAGCAAGAGACCAACAAAACTCCTTGTAACATCAAAGATGAACTGAAGGCAAGGATTATAGCAGCATTCACCAGAAGATTTGCAGGAGATTCTGAAGTAATCTAGAGGCCATGGTTGAAGCCAATGGTGATTTTCTTGAATAAATTTACTATTTTGCATTTCAAGATATTTTCTGTAATTTTGGTAAATATATCTATTACAATAAGATGTTAGCATTATTTTTCTTTTTGCATAATTTAGATGACAATTTATCCATCGCATCCTGTATAGGTGAAATGACTCTAACAGCAATTTCATTGGGAGTTCTAAACATCTGGTAGGGCCAGCCTTGGCAATAAAGTCAAAGACAAGAATCCAAACTAAGCGTAAACAACCCCAAAGACCATAACAGTGGAACAAGTGGATAACAATTACAACAGATCTCAATGGTTGAACCAGCAGATGAAGTGGGCTATGCATTATGGACATGGTACAGAAGGTGCCACTCAAAATTATAACAGAGTCAGTGGCAGTTCGTTGCAGTTTCATAAATGAATTGTGTATGTCTCCAGATGTGCTACAGAGGAAGGTCATGAAATCAAGTTTGGGTCACTTTCTGGCAAGTTGAGGTTCACCTTAAACAAATTAACACCATCAGCACTTTCTTCTACTCTGATTTTCTTTCACCTCCAACCAACTTTTGTAAAGCTAAATGGTGATAGGGTATGGATGATGGAAGCAGGTTTTCATCAAACTGGAAGCTTCTTGTCCTGAACCTGCACGTTGACAGTGAATGTAGTCATCAATGCCATCATCGCCATCATCTTGAAGGAAGCAATCAGCAAAGATGAAATTAAATTCTTGGATATGAGATAAAGCCACCACCAACGACTATATTTCTCTCTCACTCATTGTCTTTCAATATTTCTTTCCATACTCACATTTAAAAGAAATCACATTGTTTATCTTATTCCAATACAGAGACAACAAAATCTCTATCTTGAATGCAGTAATCTGTACTACTTATGTTAAGCCTGTAAACTTCTCTGTGGAGTTTCAGGCCACAGCTTCATCACATGTGGTGTTGCTGTTGTTATTTCTATAGCAAGTACATTTCCACAGGGTGGAGTTGCTAGTCTCATGCCAAACCAATTTTGAATTTAACATACGTATCTTATATTAACTCTGTAGACTTCCTTGAGGAGTATAGGGTACACAAACTCACCATGGATATTGTCGCTCATTATGATTTTTATATAGAAAGTAAGCAAGCTCTTGGTTTTGAATTCAAAGCTGTCCTCCTACACTGGTTGCCAACCAAGGCAAAGAGCCAAGACTTTCCTGCTATTAAGACATAAGTGGAGAGAGAAGATTTATTTGTGTGAAAGTGAATGTAATGGTTGGAATATGAACTTAACACACCAATCCCATTTTTCAAATCAATAACAGCTACACTACATATATATATATATATATATATATATATATATATATATATATATATATATATATATATAGTGAATGGTAATAGTCTATTTCATACTTGAACGCAATGAATGTTCAAGCATGAAACAGACTGATGTTCCTGGATGTTGACCTCAGTGTCCACTTTTATACTTACATACACTATCTCTGACAGTGAGTACTTTCACCCATAAATATAGCATACTAAAACTATATTTTTATCATATATATGGACATACAGGTTGAGTATCTTTACTGAAAATCTCCAGAATCTGAAAGTTTGTCAGGTGTTGACATAATTTGCCACAAATAGAGCATTTCAGAAAGTCCAGTCATGTAGCAATCATCACAGCGACACCTACATTAATGGATTACTTACCAGGTGATCCCTATTCCACTTTCATATTAGTATGATAGTTCCTTGTCTCGGCCAAAGAAAACCCAAATTTCCACTCTCCCCACACACAAAAATGCCATTGATATTTGCTGTCACTAACACCTTCAGTCAAGAATCCACCAAAAACTTTTCTGGTCTTAATGTCTGTGTTCGCCAATCTTTTTTTTTTTTATTCTTTTAAATGCCTTTTCATTTGTTTCATGTTACCATTTTTATTTCTTTATTTTACTTTAAATTTCTGTCTTAAGCCCTTGATTTGAGACAAATATGCATGCACACACACACACATATATTAAAAAAAATTCAAAAACAGGCAGCACATGAACAGCAGTAGAGAAGTCGAGATTCTCCAAGCATCTATCTATCTCTATCTCTCTTTTATATATACTGCTGTTCATGTACTGCCTGTTTTTTAAATTTTTTTTTCAGTCTTATGTCAAAATTTAAAAATGCTTTGTGCAACCAAGGATGCTTCCCCAAGCACTTCAATGTTAACCTGTTTAAGACTAGAGTCAACTGTTATCTTCCCCACATATACACATAAACTGTGCCTCTTACTCTAAAACCCTCTATTAAGAGTGGCTCTTGGACCTTGTACAAGGTGAAAATAATTTAAAAAAAAAGAAAAAAAGACAATTCATCATGGTCATGATTGCAGCCTGTTAAGTTCAACCTCCCCTCTCACCAATTCAGTTTGGGTAATTTTGGACTGAATTCCAAACCAGTTCTGTAGGATTTGGAATTATATTCGCTGCAATTATAATTTTACCATTTCTCTATAGCCTACAGATTTTGTCACACCTCAGATTGAGGAATCAAAGAGCCAAGTTCAAATTCCATTACATTTACTTATGTGCTAATACCCTTGGGAAAGGTATGAATCCTCTTCTTCTTCCCCCAGCTATGGGTAAATAACAGAACAGACCGAATTCTATAGCCTTGGATTGCAACCAGTCATGTATCGAAAGATATATGATTGCCTATGCGTGTATCACGTATGGCACATAACTGATGGATTATTGGCATTGCTTCTTGGGAAAAAGACAGTAGAAATGTTTTCTATTTTCATGAAAATGAAACAACTTTTATATTACATTCAATATCACCTCTTTCTTATTTAGGATGTGCCTGGATTATAGGGGAGGCATGGTGGAGTAATGGATAGCAGCCCAGATAGAGGAATCGGATAGCCAAGTTCAAATTCCAATCAAATCCATTATATTCACTTACATGCTAATGCCATTGGGAAATGTATGAATCCTCTTCTTTCCCCCCCAGCTATGGGTAAATATCAGGACAGATCGGATTTTTTCCTGTGGAATTCTATTTTGGTTTCTTGCTTAACTGCCACCTAAGAGCTTCACAAATTAAAATGCAACATCAATCACCATCTTCTGTCTTTCTGAACCCTGTTCTTTTATTGTCCTTTCTACTCACTAATGATTTTTCATTTACTTACACTCTCAGTAACCCCTTGCATCTTAATGGCTTTAGTGTACTGAAAGGCAAGGTAGAGTAATGCTTAGCAGCTCGAATTGAGGAATCGAGAAGCCGAGTTTGAATTCCAGTTGAAGCCATTACATTCACTTATGTGCTAATACCCTTAGGAAAGGTATGAATCCTCTTCTCTCCCCAGCTATGGGTAAATTACATGACAGACTTGGTTCTATAGCCTTGGATGGCAACTGGTCTACTGCAGAAAGAAATGGCGGGGGAAAAAAATCTGCCTTCGCATGTAATGTATCAAAAGATATATGATTGCGTAAGTGTACATCATGCATGGCACTTAACTGACTGAATATACAAAAAAATTTTTGGAAACAATTTAAAATGAAAAATAAAATGTTTGTCATCCTGTTAAGATATCCAAATAATTTTAGAAATTCTGTTGCCATTCATAAACTTGTGTACTACTGATATGTTTCTAGTAGAAAACATAGATAAATTTTTTACAAATAGATGTTTTTGAAATGATACCTGTTTCTATTGGAAGCAGACACTGAACAAATGTCTGCTGCTGGATGATTGACAGGAAAGACGTTGAGCTTTAAATAAATCTACCTTCTTCTCTTCAACCAATCATTTTCACTTGCAAGTAAACATTGGTTCTGCTTCAGTTAACATCTGGGAAACATGCTACTACTGGATTTTTCTTTTTTTTAAATGCTATTATTTAATCAGCCTATTTAGTGTTGCATTTTATTTTACTGTTTCATATTCAAGTTAATATTACAGCAATCTACTTTCAGTTAAGTGGATCTGAGACAGTTAAAAGTTATACAAATGAAGAGCTTACATTTTTAAAGAAGAGCAAAGAAGCCAATATATTTTATTTAAACAGAAAATACCTGACTATGCTGAAAATACAAATACAAAATTAGAAAACATTTTCATTGCACTTGCCTGATCATGACACTCATGAAGGAGACTTTGTAAGTTATTGACAATACAATTCCACAAGATACTCAGCTAAAGTAACATATTTTTCAATTTTTTTTATAGTTAAAATACTATTGAGTAGTGGTAAGTTAGTCACATGAGCCAATATTACTGAGTAGGAACCTCACTGAGTGCATTATCATTGTAGCACTTTGCTAAAATACTTCTCAATGTGAGGCAAAGACTAGCACATTAGTCCCATCAACCATTATTACTAAAGTGAGTGTGATCCACACTATGTGCACAACACATATAGCTCAATACCAACAGAAGCAAAAGAACTATTCACCATGGAGCAATGCTAGTCTTATTGAAATAGAGTGAATCTGATTCTTACTGATCACACAACATTTGTAGCTCAATGCCATCCTAAGCTAAAGAGTTCTCATTGTGGAGCAGTTGTTAGCATGCTAATCTCATTGACCATTATTACTGGAGTGAATGTGATCCTCATTGAGTTCAACACATTTCTAGCTCAGTGCCATCCAAGGCTAAAGTGTCCTCATTATGAAGCAATGGTTAGCAAGCTAGTCTCATTGACCATTATTATTGTAATGAATGTGATCCTCACTGGGTTCACTACATTTGATGCTCAATGCTATCCTAAGTTAGCAAGTTATTACTGGTGTATGTTTGTGAATGTGAGACCCTCACTAAGGGCATCAATGCTAAAAAATCAAAAAATTTCTAAAAAGAGCATCACACGATGAAAAACAGCCCCAAACTTCATGTTATTAAAAGGAAAGACCAAAGTATATTTCTATCATTTTATCAAATTTTTAAACCCTTTCTATCATGTTAAAAATTTTGTTGGGTCAAAGATTAGTATAGGGATTTTTAGTATCATTTTGGTGTTAAAAAACACATTATTTTGAAAATGCTTGCAAAAATCAAATTGTCAGAATTTAATGAAATTTCCAGGACTTATTGACAAATGAATTAAATTATTTTTTAAATTCTTTCTTTTTTTTTTTTTTGAAAATTTGGTAAAAAATTTTTTTTTACATAAAATTGTTAAATTTAATTGTTTTATTTTAAGTAGAATGCAAGTTGTTACTGTCCCTGTCAGTACATGACATGATATTAATGAAATATTGGCTATTCCAGAAAAAGAAATTTCTCACAGGATATTTTGTTAAACTGTTCCAAGTAGTTTATACATTTGTTTTTAATACCATGTCCCATCAGGGTGTAGGTGACATGACTCTCCACAAATTGCTCCTCCTTAACATCTGTGAATTGCTATTGCATCCTGGGAAAGACCATGGAGTAGTTTTTCATTGCCTTCTCAATTATTTAGAATACAGAGTTGTCCAAGGTTCAGTCTAAGAGTTTTCCTTCATTTAAACTGATTACCAACTCAAGGCTAGAGGATCCAAGCTACCCTACTAATTAAATCATACCTGAGGGAAAAAGAAATGGATTTATGCCTTTCCTAAGAGCATTAGTATGAAAGCAAACATTTTGTTAGGGTTTAGAAACTTTTTTAAATTATAGTAAGATAAACTTTTTATTTAGAAAAAAAATAAGAATTAATTTATCAGTAGCTGTTGATGACTTAATCAAATAATGTAGAAGAACAAGAGGTGAACACAATCAGAAATTAGTTTCAATATCTATTAAGTTTAGCTTTCATAACCAATTTATTATAAGAGAAAAGGAAATTTAACATAGAATAAACTGCGTCAGAAGTAGTTTCACCTCACACCACAAATTGCTACACAGCCAAAATATCAATCTGAAAACTCAAGTCATTTTCTTAATTAGACTCATCAAACAAAGACTTTCATATGGATGTCATGCATGGTGCCAAATCTGTTCAAAAATATCTAGATTGTCGGTTGTATACATCCATGGTTAAAAATGGCTTTGAATGAGTGGAGCTTGAAGGTCTTGGCAATGACCATATGTCTTTGAACATTGTCGACTAGTGCAAATAATAGAAACCACATCATTTGTGGACTATCAACAACAGCAACAACTAAAATGAATAGCACATTGTAACTCCAACTGAAAATAATGATATAATCAAGATGACATTCTATACTACAAATAAAAGGTTAGGAAAAAAAAACCCATCATTACTGGAAAAGGTGATAATAGTTATTGTACTTAATAAACCTATTTTGCTGAAAAATTGTTTTAATAGAAAAATTTTATAAATTTCAACTGAAAACAGTAGTGGCTGCTTGGACAAGGAATGCCAAATGCTTCTATCTAGGGAATTGGCATGACACAAGGTCAGATAGGAAAAATGGTGTTTGGAAGACTTTGTGTGCTAATCTTTGAAGTAGTGTGTGTCTGCTTCTCTCACCCACTCTTAAAAAAAACAAAAAAAAACATCAGCCTTCAAAAAAATCTCTGGTTCCAGAGAAAAATATATCATTATTTCAGCCATCTCAGAGACCACAATCATAAATTTTTGTCTTAAAGACACTAAATTTTTTTTCAAAAAAGTATAATTTTAATCATTAAATTTATTACACCTTTAGCTTTTATGACTTAAAAAATCATGGTGGGGGAGTGATGAAAAGGAATCTTTCCTAATAATTTTCTTCCTTTGATCGTTCATTTTATACAATATTTTATTCTTTTGAATTTTTTAAATTTATACTGTTCGTTTTGTTTTTTTTTTATTTGTTTTGTTTATATTTCTTATTTATATTTGACTTCTTTTGTTCTTATATTCACTCTTTTTATCTGCATTTTTCATTCTTTATTTCATTCATTCATTTTTTTTTTATGTGGGTGCTTTTTTTACTCATTCTTTCACTGTTTCTTTGTCTTTCACTATTTTGATAACTTTCTTATTGTTTTTCTTTCCATTTCTTCCTGTTTTTCTTTCCTTTCTTCCTGTATATTCTGTTTTCTCCTTTCTGACTTGAAAATAGTTTCACAATTTTTTCATTTTTCTTTATTTTTCAATTTTTTGAAATATTTTCTTTCCATTCCTTTTTCATTTTTTTTCTTTATTTTAATATCCCTTTTCTTTACTTTAAATTAATTTATTTTCCTGAGTTTCTTCTTTATTTTTCTTCCCTTCATTATTTTTACTTTTATGATGTCTTTTCTTACTTTCATAAATTTGGGATAATAAAAATGCTTTTCAATATTTGACTCATCTGAACTAAAGCCGTGTTTTATATCTGCTTTGATTGGTCAACACTTTCATTTTCTTACCCAATTATTTCCATTTATTTTCTTCACACCTTTTTTATTTCATCATTCACCCTCACATTATTTGGCCTTCTTTTTTCTATTATTCACTTTTTGGATATTCTTTTATTTTCTTCTATATTTTTCTATCGTTCATTTTTTGTATGCCTTCTTTTAGTTTCTTTTATTATCCTTCAATTTTGTATTTTCTTTTATTATCTAGCTTGCATTTTTTTCTTCCAATTTTTTTTTGTTGTATACATTTTTTATCATTCATTTTTGTCTATTGTTTTATTTTCTTTCTTACTTTTTTATTCTTCAATTTTGTATATTCCCTTATCTTTCTTCCTTAATTTTTTCACATAATTCAGTTATTGTACACATTTTATATTCCATCTTTCTTATTCATTTCTGTCCATTCTTTTTTTCTTTCATTTTCATCATTCATTTTCTGTCTCTTCTTTTCTTTCATTTCATTATTATTCATTTTTGTACATTTTCATTTATTTCCTTTTTATTTTTATTTTATTTATTTATCATTCATTTTTGTATATTTTCTTTTCTTTTCTTTTATTTTTTATCATTCATTTTTTTACATTTTCTTTATTTAATTTTTATTTTTTATTTTATTTTTATTTTTTTTCATTTTTTTACATTTTATTTTCTTTCTTTCTTTCTATTTTTCTTTCATTTATTTATTCATTTTTGGACATTTTATTTTCTTTCTTTCTTTTTATTTTTCTTTCATTTTTTTTATCATTCATTTTTGCATATTTTCTTCCCTTTTCTTTTTCTTTTTCTTTTATTTTTCTTTCATTTTTTTTTCATTCATTTTTGTACATTTTATTTTCCCTTTCTTCACTCTTTTTTTCCTATCATTAATTTATTCACACATTTTTTCTTTCCTTTTCTTTTTCATTATTCCATTTTATCCATTATCTTCTTTGTTCTTTCTATTTTTGTTCCTTTTTTATCTTTTCTTTGCATCTTCCCTTTTCATCATTCATTTTTGTACATTCTATTTTCTTTTTTTTTTACTATCATTAATTTTATACCCTCCTTTATTTTCTTTATCATTCATTTGCTTTTACACAACCTTTTATTTGCTTTCAGTTTTCCTTTTTTTGTTATTCATTTTTTTCATACCTTCTTTTTTTCTTTCTTTCTCTACTTTTCTAATTCCTCACATTATTTCATTTTATTTCCTTTTTCTCTCTTTATCATTCTTTATCCTTCTTTCCCTTATTCTCCACCTGACCCAGTGTCATTTTTTCCTTTTTTCTTTTGCTTTTACTTTTTATTTTTATTCACTTTATAAACATTATCATTCATTTATTATTTTATTTATTCTCTTCTTTTCAGTTATTTTCTTTAATTTCTTACTGTTTTCTTTGTCTTTCTTGCTTCCTTTCTTAGCCTCTAATAAAAATCCACATGTGAATATCTCACCTAAAACTTTCCCCTAACCCTTTTTCCCTTTTTTTCTTTAACCTGTTCTTTTGGTCAATAACTTAAATGCTAATTCCTCTTTTTGTGAGCCTGATCTAAGAAGCAACCTTAGTTTGCAATCAAGTCATTCTAAAACTTTGCTTGAATAAAAGCCAGGCATTATCTTCTGAGAAACTAAAACTGCGTAAATAAATACTTCTAAGATAATACCTTTCAAAAAGCTGGAATTTCAGAGAAGATAAAGAAAACAAAACAAAAAAAAAAAATGAAAGTCATATGACCAGTAAATCAGTGACAGCAAAATAAAAAATGCCAGACTTGAACTGACATCACTTGTGAATGGTGAGTGGGGAGGATCAAAGAACTGTGGAACACACACTGATAAGAGATCAAAAAAACAGATCAGTCACCTCACTGTGATAGCAGGCCAAGGCTCAAATATCATCACTGTTCATCTGATCAGAGCAGATCAACTCAGATCTGCTATATTGATACTCCACTGGGACTAAAAGATAAAAAGCTATACACTCTGCTGGATCAATTTCTCTCATCTTTGGTTTATTTAGTTTTAAAGCAGAAATGTTTCTTTTCCATAGTTTTTTTTTTTTTTTTTTTTTTAAATCAGAAGTGAGATGTGATCCCCCTTTTTCTTATATATTTTTTAACTTGCTTATATATTTATCTTTTGATGAAATATTTTATTTATTTTTTTTCTTAAAGACTATCCTCTCTTTTTTTTTTTGCCTTTTTGTATCTCTGCTTTAGTGTGGGCGAATGCCATCTGAACATGCTTTTGGAAAAATTCCAGTATTTAAGGATAATTATACAGTGTCATTGCCAAGGTAAGTGCAATCTTTACTGAAATTCAGTGCTGAACAGAAGTTCTTGCAGGAGACCTTTTTAGAATCTAAGTGGAATAAACAGTATAGCAATCACATGTGTTTAGAAAAGATATTATTTAGAATTCACATCAAAATTGAATGAAACAGTCAAATTTGATGACAAAGTTTTTTTACTTTTGTTTACAATGATGTTCACCCTGTATAAGGCTGGAGGGCCACTCAAATTAGAAGGTTACAGAGTAGGAGCCATAGCTTATATAGATATGTGAGGAAGATATTAGTTAACCCGGGACTTGAGCAGGTTAAAATTATATGGATTGGGGAAGTATCCTCTTGGGAGCCAGTTCCACAAGGGAAAATGTTGCTTGAGTGGAATGTATCTCAACAAAGGGATGCAAAAGGAATGAGGGTAGTTTGCTACAGTATGCATGACATGGTGGGTTGTAGCTGTCAAGTTTAGATCAGGGGGAATGAAGGAGTGGAGTTCATCTGAACACTCTCTATGGAAATGGCGATAGAGGAGTGAAAGGCTTGCAGCATGTCATCTGTGAGGGAGGGGTTATAGGGCAGAAAATAATTTGTCACCTACGAGGATGCAGAGAGGCTTTTGGAAAGTGAAGACGAGGTAGCTCATATGCCCATATATGGCAGCAATCCTGAACAACATAGTTTCTTGCTCAGCTTAGCAAAGATAATCTAAAAAACTGACTGAGTTATTAGCATAGGTAATACATATATATAATATAATACATATTAAAATGATCAAAGCTATTACTAATAATGCTCATAAGAGATACCTATGAAGTCAATATTTAGTTTAGAATTTTAATACCTATTCTGTATATCAGACAAAATAGAAAAAAAAACAAATTTATTCAATAATTCCTGCTGATAAATATTTTATTACTCTAAAATTTTGCATGTGTTCTTTTAAATGAAAACAAAATTAAGATCTATTGTGATTCATTCCTTGCAAATATGTTTAATTTTGTTAATATTTGTAAATGTTTATTTGGGGGTTTTGAATTTGTCCAAAATGTCATGCTAATCAAGTGCTTTTGATTTCATTGTATGTTATCACTAATATCAGAAAAGGTGATATTTTGTAAAAAACAGGAGAGTTCTCTTCGGTCTAAAGCATTAATTCTGAACCATTGTGCAGTAGCACACTACTGTGCCACACAATCATCTTAAGTGTGCTGAAGAGTCTGCTTATCACACATTCAACCAAACATTGAAGAAATCGCAACAAAAAAACACCAGGAACATGTTTCACACTAAATAAACTGCAGAAATAATTGAATAGAAATATTGAAATAAAATAAGTTCATAGTTTAATTAAAAGAAAAAAACTTGTAATTCCAACAAATTTAAAGCATCCTAACTTTAAGTTCATAGTTGTATATATATTTTTAAATCTATGATTTTATTTCATAACATTTAAATGTATAAACTTTAAAAAATTTTGCTGAGTGTGCCATGATATTTTCATTTGCTATTAGGTGTGCTGTTGCTTAAAAAGTTTGAGAAACACTGGTCTAAGGATAAAATGGCTCAAACATAATGGCAAAAGGTATCAACCAAGCAAAAGAGAAAGGATGTCTAATTCAAAAACAGCCACTCACTTAAGTCCATATATGTACATCTTTTCGAATTATTTTCAGAAGCATCAAAAATTGTTATCATGACAAAAGAAACAGGATTTCCTATGCCCACTTCAAGAAGAACTCTGAGTAGACAGGATGTATGCTTGTCCAAAAAAAAAAGATCTGTTAGCATAAAATTGATGGCTACATTGAGCCAGCTCAACTGTAAATTGATGAGATCTTGATGCTAGTCTAGTACTGCACTTAAATTCAAAAACTCTAGCTACCATAGTGAAGGGCTCATCTGAACAATTAACTGGAAAGTATTTATAGAGAGGAAACCTTATGGAGGTCGGAAAGTGACTGAAGCTGAGCTGTCAGATCAGGACCAATAATATTACTGATTCTTCTTTGGAATTTATCAAGGAACTCAAGGTAAATAGCAGAGCACTGGACAATATGTGGCAGAAATATTCTAAGCAAGAATTTCTGATACCATGAACTTAACATCTGAACCAACTATAAGGAAAACCTTATTATTTACTGTTTTATAAAGCTTGAATTGATTGATAATTAGCCAGTGTTTTGCCAACTATTCCAATAAATAATATAATAAATAGTGTAAACAAACAGCCTAATAAATAAATAATGTTTATTATTTTTGTTGCCAATTCTCAAGAATGAAGAAAATGGATAAATTCACTTTCATATGTTTAGGTTTCATAAAATTTTAATCATCACTTTTTAAAACAATAAACATTGTCAAAAAGTGAAGTTAGCTAAAATAATAGCAGTGTCAAGGGGAAATCTGTCCTTATAATACTTTATTTTTTATTTTTACAAGCATGAAGGTCCAAAATTGACAAAATTTCATTAGGAACAAAAGAAAAGAGTGATGAACAGTTATATCAGTCCTCTTGGCAATGGATACTGGAGAATTCATGATAAGGAAGAACCTTGAAGCAACAGAGATGTGGATTACAGATGGATCCTGAGAATACAAGTTGTTTAACTTGTTAATACCCATGACAAAACCTGATACCAATTATAAAATTGAAATAAAAATCCAGTATTAATTTAGGTTCCTACCTATAACCTATTATTGCACACAATCCCATTTTTAAGACACCAGTAATATCTTGAATTATTACCTAAGCTTTATTTATTGTTTCTAAATAGTACCATTTTTTTCAGATGACATTAGTTCCCATCATTTGCTGTTGGAACATTTTCTAAGACTGGTGAATCTGTAATTGCAACACAGAGAACTTTCAAGCTCTTTCTATGTTATGCCTGAATAATGCTTTTCTGGATAGAAAATTAATACTGCTATAAGTTAAAAATTTCAAGGCCACAGATTCAGTGCTTAAAAGAAAGCCACCTGGAAGTCCTTCAACTTGTGAGTGATAGAAAACTTGAGAAATCATTTGCAAAGTCTATGGTAAATAGAAGCCACCATTTCGAGAATGTCAGTTTTTAAAATCAAATCAATTAAAACTGTAAATTGGTCTTTTTATCAACTGTTAATATGTGGGAGATAGTTCTGCTATGCCATGTATAATATTTCCATCCAAACAGTATAATTAACCATACAGAGATCATTCTTTAGTACGCTAACTTTTGACAGCACAGGATATTGGGTGTAAGGGGAAGTGCAAAAGGAAATTTTACATACATGACAAGTAAGTAGATAGATGGAAATATATTAATATATAGATTTTCAACATAAACTTGCACTTACTCTGTCCAGTGACATCACAAAGTGAAGGTGGCTTCAAGTCAATAAGGATGCCTTTGAGCAAGCAGCCAACTCTCTTGCATTGTATCAAATGTAGTTATCATAGAAATGTGTTACTTTGAAATTGAAAGTGGTCACTACCTACATCCATGACAGGCAGTGGAAATATTGCCAGAATTCTGCTACAGATGGCATTGATATTTTGGGTTTGCCATTTTCAGCTTTGTTGTCTTTATCTGTCTTGAAAAGTTCTTCCACTGACCTTTCTGAACATTTTGTTCCCATCATCATCAACCCAGTGTAATCATAATTTTTCAGCCTCCTACAAGTGTACTGTGCTCAGCTAATTTTTTGTGTCATAAAAATGGCTGAATTGGAAAAATATAGAGAAATGAGAACATTGCTTAAGTCAATGAAGGATCTAAGAACTAAAAGTATGTGATCTAAATTATCTAAGACCATAATGCTGTAAAGTATTTTCTTTATCAGTTGAAAAATGGATTTTGAAAGATTTACAACATTTTCTGCAATATATTGTGCATTAATATTTAAAAAAATCAAAATGAAGTATGTTAGCATTTTTGTACTCTGTTGGAATTCCTATTCTTTAACCGAAATGGAAGTGCTCCCTATGTTATCCACAGCTCATTTGAGAAAAAAATAATAATTTCATCTGTCTTCAGGCACCCACTTTCAGAATGAATACTATCCAAAAATACCAGGATCATAAAACATTGTTTCTGATCAATCAAAAAAAGTCATGTGCTT
The DNA here is from genome assembly GCA_963932145.1 of Acanthosepion lycidas. NCBI lineage: Eukaryota > Metazoa > Mollusca > Cephalopoda > Sepiida > Sepiidae > Acanthosepion > Acanthosepion lycidas. The sequence continues at coordinate 55,360,081 of OZ010575.1, forward strand.
TTTGAAACCGCCATTTCTGAGCCACTACCTCACTGATGCTGATTTCACCTATGAGGGCAAATATGACCTAGATGGCATTAGTGATGGACTCCATGGCAGGTAGCTTAACCAAGTGATGCAGACTATACAACTGTCCAGGCCATCTGCAGCAACACTAATGCTTCCATCAACACTAATGCTTTTGGCTAACACTGAAAGCATCAAAGAAAATATTTTTCTTTGCAAAGAAGCAAATGCTTCTTGCTTTCCAGTCAGCTTTGATGTTCAAAAATTTAAATGCAGTGTCAATCACCATCTTCAATACAAAACTATAAAAAATACAAAGAATAATTTGCAATGTTATTGGTCCTGATCTGGCATCTTGGCTTCAGCCACTTTAACATAGGCAATGTCTCATCATTTTATATTTGAAATGAATAACTGTAAATTCTATGCTAACAGTTTCTTCTCATGCACTTGCAGAAGTCTTCTTTTCTCTTACTTTCCAATCAACTTTGATCTTCAAAAACTGAGATGAAATATCAATTTTTATCTTCTGTTTTCTTAATTCCTGTTCTTTTATTGTTCTCCCTTCATAATAATGATTTTTTTCTTGAATTTTATCATACTTAGTAAAATCCCTTGCATTTTAGAAGCTTCATTACTTTGCTTGGGGTGGAGTGATTAAAAAAAAAACACAAACAAAGACTAACTCTTGATTACAACAATGCAATAATTTGTACTGATTTTTTCCACATGTCTATCATGACTACTACTTTGTGTTATACCGCAAAAAAACTCTCATACCCCCAAAACTGATATACAATATAAGACAATAATCAGCAAACGATTGAACCTTGTAAATCATGACGTATAAAAATTCCTTCACGTATGAAACATTTAATCTTTTTTCTTAAAGTCTCCATTACAAAATTATCAGATAAAGATTTTATGACCAACAAGGAAACATTTTTAGATAAATAATGAGTAAAGAAGTCTTCGAGAATTTAACACTCACAAGGTGCATTAAAACTAAAAAAAAGTATAGAAAAACATAAAAAACCTGACAAGTTTGAGCAAATGGTTGAAAAAATGAATAGCACAAGGACAAACAGATTTCATAAATGAGTAAGTATTACTGAAACAAAAAAATGGCAGGAAGCTATGGAGAGCCATGATTATCTGTTTTATTGACTATGTATTTCGCCTTTGTTAGATACACTTCTTTAGGTCAGAATGGAAGAAATGTGTGTGCGTGTGTTTTAATATCAAATCATTAACATCTTCCAGTTATAATTTTAAAAAAAATCAACCAGTTTTGTTCTTTTTTTAGGTTAACAGTCACTGAAAATGCATGAATTTTAACCCATACAGAAAAAAAAATTACCTGTGTATAGTGCAACTAGTCACCAAAAATGCATGATTTTTAAACTCTTTATTCTTATCCTCAAGTATATATGTATATGTAACACTAATATTCTGGTATTCTGGTACCATTTGCAAATCTATACAAAATTATTAATAAGAAATTGAATTAAAAAAAAATTCCAGACTAAATCACAATTTGACTGCAGGTGATGATGCATATACTCTAAGTTTGTAACAGGTGACTAGGATGAAAGATGGTTATTAATGGGTCAGAGGTTTATTACTGAATTGTTATTACATGATTTTCTTTGTCCCAGTGAAACAGAACAAAGGATGCTGAAAATAGGTGGTCTATTCAGCTATATATATATATATATATATATATATATATATATATATATATTAAAAATATGGATAATACCCTACATTGATTACACAACTCAGAGTTTCATGCTTTTTACAATCATCAGGTGTGACTGTTTGGGTTAACATCCCTTGTTTTACTCATTATCATGAGTTATTTTATTGTTAGAGTGGATTATTATTGTTGCTAATTATTTAAATGAATTGTAGTTTAATTTTGGATTTGAATTTAGGCCCAGGTTAACATTTAACATTGAAAATAAGAATTATAAATTTTTAATATAAAAAAAAAATAACATTTGGAAATCAAGGTGGGGGTAACACTATTTTTTGTATGAAAATCAATAAAGAAATTAATAACATTAATAAAATTAATAATATTAATAGTAATAAAAATATGCAGTGATAAAAACTAACACTTTTATTCTCAAGGACACATGGCTCATTGGAAAAAAGGATTGGTTGGATCCAGTCACTTGACCCAAAGAGTTGTGACTTCAGTTCCTGGCTATGGCAGTGCTAAACAAAAACTTGGAGAGTTGAGTTAAAGGGAGATAACAGAGATGAAATTCCAATCACCTGAAGAAGGCTGGAGTGTACAACAGCTGAAACGTCATGAACATGACAATAAAGATGAGGACAACAGTCTGAATAATGCAAGTAATATCTATTATCCTATTAATATATAGAATGTATCCCTCTTGAAGACACATTTCATTGAAAATAACAAATAAGGTTCTTTTGTTCAGTATTTTATCTGTCTATGAGATGAGGTATTGTAACTATATACATTGTTTGGATTGTTGTCCTCATCTTTATTGTCATATTCATGATGTTTCAGCTGTTGTACACTTTGGCCTTCTTCAGGTGATATATGTTGGAATTTCAAACTGAACACTTTATTTCGTCCACTAGGGTAGATCGTTCGCGTTCTATGTGCCATACCTCTTCTGGATATCTCCGTTTCAGTTACCTTTTAGTAACTCAACTCTCCAGGTTTTTTATTCACCTCTGCTGTGGTCACATATTGAACTCACAATTCTTTGGATTACTTCACTGGATTACTTCAACCAATGTTATGTGGAACTAGAAAAATCTACCCCAGTGGATGAAATAAAATGTTCAACTCAAAATTCCAAAGGATGTCACCTGAAGAAGACTGAAGCATACAATAGCCAAAACATTGTGAAGATGACAATAAAGATAAGGACAAAAGTCTGAACAGTGTAAATATTCATTTTTTTTTTTTTTTGTAGTATATTTTTCTAGTATGCAAACAAGTCATTTCATTTTAGGACAAAGAGTATGTATAAAGTGTTCAAATGCTTCTTCTCTTAGACTGGTTGGCAATCACAGCTAGAAAGCCCGGTCTGCACTTCTATTTAATCCATAGCTGTTGGGAGAAGATATGAAAGTGGATTTTACGAATTTGAAATCAACTCACTGATTTTTCTTTTCACCGATACCAAAATCAAACAAGTACAAAAATTTAAATATCTGGGAAGTGTTTAAGAGAGATCGGAAAGTGCAACACTGATAGCTAAAGATGCATTCCAAAAGCTAAGCTAAAAATTAAGAAACAGAAAAAAATTGTTGTAAACAAAGAAAAGAGTACTGAACTGTTGTGGTGTCTATCCAATATAGCAGTGAATACTGGACAATCTCCTCAAAGATGAAGAGACTTGAATCAACAGAAATGTGGTTCTACAGAAGGATGCTGAGGATACTGTGAACCAAATATATGAGCAACAACAAAATTTTAGAGAAAATGGAAACAAAAAGGAAACTAACATCAGAAAGAGACAGTTGAGGTTTCTAGGGCACATAATGAGGAAATAGGGCTTAGAAAATTTGATACTCACAGGACAGAGTGAAGACAAGAGGGATATGGGAAAATAATGCATAAAATACTTAGAGAGCTTCAGTAAATGGATAGCAGAACAGGATTTTAAAGAAATAACAAAAACAAACAAAATTTATAAAGAGCTGCAAATGACAGGAAGTTGTAGAGAGCCATGATTGCCTATTTTCTGAGGAGACACAGTGTATAAAGAAGTATAGGAGGTGATAATAAGAGGGTGTCATTTTAGAGGGAAAACAGGAGGGTATAGAAGGATTGTGTCTAAGAATGGTGATTATAAAATAAGAATCAAGACAGAGAAAGGGATTCAAGTGATGTGTATTGTTATTCTTGGATGTATAGACAGAAAATGAAGGAGGAAGTCAGGGGTGGAGCAAAGTAACTATGTATTAGGTTGGTGCAAAAATAATAACGTAATAATGTCGTTTTTTGACGTTAAAAAATACGTCAAAAAACGACATTATTATGTCATTATTTTTGCACCAACCTAATAGATTGAGATAGACAAAACAGAAATTTGTTTTGTTCCCACTGAGAATAAAGTTAAGAGAAACACAGGTGAGTCAATGCTTTAATCTTCCACTCTCAAATTACAGAAGAAATAGTGATAATCTTCTTGTTAGGTTATCATGAAAGAAATGGTTACTCTACTCTTTTTTTTCATTTTATTTTTTTTTTTTTTGAGAAATCTATTAAAATCTGATATTCATTCTTATTTTATATGAATTTATTTTTGTTGGAAAAGAAAAATTCTTGATCTGGCAGCCATATTGTTTGTAATATGGTGGGGAAACAGGAAAGGTTTCAACTCTCAGTACATAAGTGAAAATAAAGATGATCAGATAGTAACAACATTTATTCAACAAGTCTATTACTCCTCAATTCAAATTATTCTTAAACATTGAAAATCAATCAAAAATAGATAAAAGCACATCAGCTACTTTCCATTAATGAAGGACATTTACAACATAGAAAGATCTATTAACAATGATTTTCGTTCTCTTAAAAGTACAGAATAGACAATTCTTTGACTGGCAGCCATATTGTTTGCTATCTGAAAAAAAATGGAAAGCAAATGATACCCTTGATTTAATTATCTGTGTATAAATGAAAATAATAGTTAAAAAAAAGTCTATTGTACACTGCATGAAGATCAAAAATCATTGTCAATAGATCTTTCTACTATGCAAATGATTTCCATTGATGGAAAGGGGCTGACGTATTTTGATCTATTTTTGGTTGTTTTGAATGCTTACATGAAATTTGAATATGAGAAAAATGAAAACTGGCTCACAAACAATTTTTGTCTTGTAAGATTTAGTTTGACCTAGACATTTGGTCTATGGTATGATTTTTTTTAGAGAAAGCAAATCTAATAAAGAGTGGTAAAAAGGGAAAATTTGGATCAAGCATTAAAAAAATACAGGTAAAAAGATTTATGCATCATAATAAAAAAAATATAAGCTGTAAATAATGGATTACAAAAAACTTAAGTTGATATATGAGTTCCATTTACAAATCTCTTATATATATATATAATTTGTCAACAATCACTACTACTGCAGATAATGACAGACTCTCCAAGCCAATTGAGCTGTCTAAGTGACTGGTGTGTTTATGAAAAGTAAATATACAAAAATTCACCGTTCTCTCTTTCTGATACCAAATCAGTTGGGTTTTGATCCTGGCCTGAAGCAATTGGATGTCTTATCACACTGATGGGCTGTGATACAGTGAAACAGTTTGTTGATGACTGTATATAAATATATACATAAATTGAATAAAACAAAATCATAACAATATTGGTAATAAGATTGATGATATTTATTATATATTAGCCTGTTGACTAAACTGAAGCATGAAGAGAAAGTTTTTAAGCTGGAATTTTGTTATTGCCAATATTGTTATCATTTTGATAGCTTTATTCCTCAAATTTTATTAACTGGCTTTCATTTTAAATTATATGTATATATGTAAGCAAATATATGGATATAGATCCGACAGTATGAAGAAAAATATACGGAAAAAAAAACAAAAATCCTAATATGCAATTATGCTGTTTTAATGTTAAACAGACCATCTTCAGGACATATTCATAAAACATAATAAACATTAGACCATATTCAATTCAACATGAAAAAGATGATGGACATAAGAGCAAGACCAATCCAAATAGACAACTGAAGATCAGCGTTTAAATATGATCATGTCATTGTCACGTTGGAGATGTTGTGAAAAAAACATATTCCTAAAATTTGAGTATTTTGAATGATCATAGTTAAACGGAACGCTGATCTTATAAAAGATTTCAGTTATCTGTTTGGATTGGTCTTGCTCTTATGTCCATCATCTTTTTCATGTTAAATTGAGTATGGTCTAATGTTAATTATGTTTTATGAATATGTCCTGAAGATGGTCTATGTCCTGGGTATGACGTTAAACTGCATCCAAAAGCAAGGCATCTGATCAGGAGGTTTTGAGGAGCGTGGAACCACCTCTTAATTGCTGGCGTTCCCAGGTCCACCTTGAACCGGGGTGGCAGCACCTGTTAGGGTCCTAGCTATGGGCAAATAGTTTTTCCAGATCTTATCCACGTCCTAGGTATGACGTTAAACTACATCTGCGTCCTGGGTATGGCGATAAACTACATCCAACAGCAAGGCCTCAGATAATGTTTTCGGAAAAATAATGTTGCCAGCTATACGTTTTTTGTAAAAAATAATGTTGCCAGCTGTACGTTTTTGAAACAGTAATGTTGCCAGCTGTACATTTTTTGAAACAATAATGTTGCCAGCTATAGGTTTTTGAAACAATAATGTTGCCAGCTATACGTTTATTTTCTAAACCATAATGTTGCCAGCTCTATATTTTTGAAACAATAATGTTGCCAGCTATACGTTTTTGACTTTTAAAGTCACTCAAAATCATTTTCGGCATAAAGTGACCACTAAGTTTGAGATGCCGTTCAACAAAACAATTAATCAATCAATCAAGAACATGAAGAAATTATTTGCTGAACCAAAAATTATATTGGATTTTCTAAAAAGAATTGGTCTCTTATCAAAGATGTAGACTGATGTGTAAACAACATATCCTACCTTTTACCATTTTGCAAATAAAATGTCCTTATCAAATGGAAATTCTTGACTTAAACAAAAATACCTAGGATTATTTTGCAGTGTACAAGCAAATAAGCTCTAGCTTGCTAAAAATGTTCCATACAAAATAGGCATTTAAAGTTCATATATTTGGCATATATATATAAACTGGATTTGGCATTAAATAACCCACAGTGGTTGATATGCCATAAAACCCAAACAAACAAACAAACGAAGATGGTCTATCAGACTGAAACGTCCAATGTTGACATTATATTAACATTAAAACAGCATAATTGCATATTAGGATTTTTGTTTGTTTTTCCATATATTTTTCTTCATATATATATATATATATATATATATATATATATATATATATATATATTCTTTTTCTTTTTTATCTGTTGTTTTTGTTTATCATGCAGGAGCAGGAGCATCATCTAGATCAATGGGCCTCTTCCAGGTAACTGGCTAGCTGCATGTATGGCAATTCTCACTCCAGATCTCCAAATGCATCTATCATAAGGGTCGACTGCAAAGTGCTTCCACTACCTGTGTTCACATTCTGTCAGTTCCCTCCACGACATCTTGGGCCTCCCAATCACTCACTTTTCTTTCACCTGAAAGTCACAGGTACACTTGACAGAACTGCTAGAAGGCTCTACATGTTGATACTAGCAAAGCTTTTCTCTCTCTCTCTCTCTCTCTCTCTCAGAATGAGATTGAGATCCTCAAAGCCAAGCCATGCCAACAGCTCAATTGATCATGTAGTGGTTACATCCTTTGGCTTGACATTACAGATCTGTATGATCATGATCCTGTCATTATGCAGCAAGTGCTGAAGACTTAACCTGTTCATTATGCACCAAGCACAAGTATCGTAAATGCAGCTGCATGTCCTATGTGAGATATGTGTATGTGTGTGTGTGTGTGTGTGGCTAAATGGTTAGAATGTTGACATTCTGACCACGAAACCCAGGTTTGAATCTCATGTTCAATTTTCTCATTTTGTGCCTTAGAAATTTCAACAATTTCTTCTTGATGTTAAATATAAATTTTCTTTTGGTTTCCATTTTCTCTGAAACTTTGTTGTTGCTCACATGTTTGGTCCATGGTATTCTCAGGATCCTCCTGAGAAACCACATTTCTGTTGCTTCAAGTCTTTTCTTCATCTACATAGAAATTAGTCTATTAATCACTGCCATATAGGAGAACTTATATTATGTAACAATTGAGTAGTCTTTGTCTCTAATGAAATTTTCCTGTTTCTTAATACTTTACTTAGCTTTTGGAAGGCATTGTTCACTATTCAAATGTGACTTCAGATTTCAGTGTTGCACTTTCTGTCTTCTGTTAAAACACTTCACAGATACTTAAAGTGATATTTACACTATTTACATTGTTTGAACTGTTGTCCTCATCTTTGTTGCTGTATTCACAAATTTTTGGCCATTATGCTCTCCAGCTTTCTTCAACTGATTGGAATTTTGAACCAAACCCTTTATTTTGCCCACTGGAGTAGATTATTCTATTTCCACATATCACGCCTCTTCCGGATATCTCAATATAACATTCCTAGTTTTTGCTCACCTCTGCTGTAGCCAGGTATTGAACTCACAACTCTTGGGATGAAGTCATTAGATTACTGGGCCATGTGTTCTTGATATTGATTAAATGAGTCTAAATGATTGAAAAATTGTTTGATTTTGGTTCCAATTTGAAATTTGCATGTTGGAATGTTTCTTTGGCTAAGAACCATGCATTCCGTCTTCTTGCAATTGATGTTTAATCTTATCTTCTCACATTCCATCACTACCTTTAGGAGTTATTGTAGTTTCCGTTCTGATTCTGCTGTCAATTCTATGTCAAGTGGAATATACAGGGTGCGATGAGTAAATTGATGGCATTCTATATTTTTAATTTCGTGTCTGCGCGTTGTTTGTTTTTAATATTGTCAACTGCATAATATAGTAGAGCACCAACTGTTAGAAAAAGCGTAACATGACACAATTCACTCCATCAGAAATTTGGAAACGGCATGCTGTACTGCTTGGCATTCATGATGGAAGCTCCATAAAAAAAAAATTTCGGTGTGTTTGGGTGTCAATGAAGGACTACATCAAATGCTTTGAAGAGATAGTGCTGGCCTGTGTCAAGAGGGTGACTGCTAGAGACACACACACACACATATATATATATATATATATATACATACATACATAAGTGTGTACATTATATATATATATATATATATATATATATATATATATATATATACATACATATACAGTGTAACCCGGATATAAGAGAGTTGTCGGGACCGGAGAAGAAGTCTCTTATATCCGGGTTTGGTCTATTTTGTTTAGGTAAGAATGGCTCTAATTTGGGATCAGAGAAAATCTCTCTTATATCCGGGTTACACTGTATGTATATATATATATATATATATATATATATACATACACATACATAAGTGTGTACATTATATATATATATATATATATATATATATATATATATACATACACATACATAAGTGTGTACATTATATATATATATATATATATATATATATTAGAATATGTTTCTAAGGGTGATCATGCATAAGTGCATGGTGGGACAGAATGATGTCTGCTATCACATTTTTATTCACACACACACACACATATATTGAGAGGTATGATGGGTAAATTGTTGTCATTTTATACTTTTTATTTTGTATATGCCTGTTGTTTTTTAGTAATTTTGTCAACTGCACAATATAGTAGGCTCAGATGGGCATTGTCTGTGAGAAAAGTAGTACCATGACCAAATTCACTCTGCCAAAATTTTGGAAACGACATGCTGTACTGCTTGGCAGAGTGTTCGGGTGTCAATCTGAGGATAGTGTAGAGGATTCGGAATGAGTTGGATGAGTCTAATGGTGATTATGATGGTACGGCAGCTCAGAAAACTTACTTTGATCATTTTGATAAGGAAAGAACTTCTGAATTTGTTGGTGAGGTCTTCAGACTCAACATGCAGGCCTGCATCAAGTGCCCTGAGGAGGTAGTGCTGCCCTGGGTCAAGAGGGTGGCTTTTGAAAGTCCCTATGTCTGGGAACAGAACATTGCACCATGCCACACAAGCAGGAGAACGTTTCTGTGACCACATTACCCCTTAAATCTAGCCACCTAACTCCCCAGACTGCATCACCTTTGATTATTATGTGTGGGGCACAGTTGGGCAAGAGACCAACAAAGTCCTTGTGATACCAAAGATGAACTGAAGGCAAGGATTATGGCAGCATTCATCAGCATAAACGAGGAGACTGTACAGAAGAGTTGCAGGAGATTCTGAAGTTGTCTGGTGGCTGTGGCTGAATCCAGGGGCTATTTTATTGAATGTTTGCACTTTAGTATTTCAAGAAATTTTTGCGCAATTTTGAGATGCCAATGTTATTTTCATTTTTGCATAATTTAGACTACAATTTATCCATCATACCTTGCACCTGATTAATAATGTCAATAGATACACATTTGTTTTGATAAAGATGCATATTATAGGATGCTAAAAATATCTGAGGCCAGATTTTGCTAAGAGGGTCAGGCTAAAAACCTTTCATCACCACCTCATATATCTCTGTTTAACAATATATATATATATATATATATATATATATATATATAACATTCTCAGCTCATGTACATTAATTATTTCAAGCATATCTCTTTTATACAAATTACTCAGAATGCTAATAGATCTATAAAAATTTGATCACTCACAATTTTAATGTCAGAACGTTAATGATCAATTAATTTTCTTTCATCAACATGAAACCTCTATGGCTCATTCATTTTTATATGGTAATTAGGGTATAAATAATTAGTATATAATGACCTTTCTATACAAGCATCAACAATATCTCATCAATAAAAGGGGCAATAAAACAGATATTGATTAAACAATGCTAAATCGTTGAAAAATTTACAGAATTCCTTACATAATTTCTAATAGAAGCATCATTTCTTTTCATTGTCATTCATAGCTTTATATCACTCTCTTCTCTCTCTCTCACACACACACATTATATATATCAGTTCAATACTCTCCAGCAGAGGAGTATAGGGCCACAGCTTCAGTAAATTTGATTTCTAGTGTAAGTAGGTTTTTCAGGGCTAAAGAGACCAGTCTGCCTTAATATCTCACTTGAAGTTGGGGTGGAGGGAAGAGATGAATTCATACTCATGTCTTATTCATTGACACCACTCACGTATCCTTATATATATATAAAACTTTAAATATAATAAATAATAAATCAAATAAAATATTAAAAATATTATGATTTAATTAATAATACAAATACAACATAAAATATTATAATTTAATTAATAATACAAATTAACAAATATTACAATTTAATTAATAATATAGCATAACTTCAATATTATTCATAAAAAGAATTAATTTAATTTTTAAGAAAAATTTACGACTGGGAGAAAAATCTACAACTGAAAAAATGAAGATATAAAGAAAAGCAAAAATTCATGAACATGCATGTGTAAAAGAACGTTAATTTCTTGAATGTGCATGCGTACAAAATGGATGGAAAAAATGCGGAATAAATTGAAAAAATTGAAAATATCGTTTAAAAAACATTTGAAGAATGGACATTACAAAGAAACCTTGAATCAGGGAAAACAACAAAATATTGATATTTAAAGTTACATAATCTTTTCATATAATCTTATTAATGTTCTATTTTTAATATTGAGCTCTCTATATAAAAATATTTATTGTTTCTTAAACCTTAAATCATATATATATATATAAAGTACAGTGTATATGTGTGTGTTTGTGCATGTGTGTGTCCAAGAAACTCCTCTGCTCCCACTGGTTCAATTTCAATAATTCATGGCCCATTTAAAAGCTCTAGAAAAGTTAGGCACAGGGAACGATTTTTGTTGAGCTCAGATTTAGGGTTGCCAGATTATGCGAGGTTAAAAATATATATTAATATTTTATACTAGCCATTATCATTGCTTTCATGGTTTAAGGGGAGTAACTCTTATTTTCTTTTTGTATCCAAAATTGCAGTGCAAGTTTTATATAAACTAGCTTAAAAGCCGCCCTATCAGACAGCATTAAAGATAGCTCCTGTGGAGGACTCTTGGTTTGGCCATCATCGCAATACCTAGGGAGGAGTAGATCTGATAGGCATCAATAAATTACAGAAAAACTCAAAATTGATTGCTGCATTTAAGTATTGAATTAATGTTTATGCTTACCTTTTAAAAGTTCAATGATAATTCTTCTGCTGCCACTTAATTTAAAAACATGTTCATGTACATAGATCCTTATTTTCTGTACAAACAATTATTTTTATTTCATGGGTGACAGAACAGGGGACATTTATAAGATAAAATTAATGTAGTGTAAAAATGGGAATTAAAGAATTAGTTATATATTCAGCATTTGAAGAGTTAGTGAAACATAATAATAGTTAATTAACTAAAACATATATTATGGAATTTATATAAATAAATGCAAAATTGGAACTCAATTCTCCCATGAATTCTGAGATTAAATAGCCCCAGCTCTACTTTACAGTAATTTGGTATTTACTTGACCACCAACAGAGTTGCGTTGTGACACAAGGTCGGTTTAATGTGGAGAGCCTGAGTACATACACCCAGGCTAAGAAGAAAAATTCCCTGAACACCTGCAACCATCAGTTGTGTTGGCCTTGGTGCAAGCACTGATCTCTCTCTCTAGTGCAATGAGGGGTCACAGCCTCAGGCAGCTGTTCCCCAGTGCTGGGCCCCTCTCAGTATGATTTTCCTCAATTGTGACACTGTCCTTTGACAGAGCCGCCCCTGAACACACTCTACCCAAAGACAGAGATGCAACTAAGAGATGATAAATAAATGTGTTACAAACTACTTTATAGTAATTTGTATTTAATCACACACCCCCACGAGGTCAGGTTGTGACACAAGGTTGGTTTAATGTGGAGAGCCCAAGTGCATACACACGGGCTAGGGACAAAAATTGCCCAAGTCTCTGCAACCGTCAGTTGCACTGGCCTTGGCACAAGCACTGATTCCTCTCTCTGGTGCAATGAGAGGGCACGGCCTCAAGCAGCTGTTCCCCAGGGTTGGGCACCTCTGAGTATAGTTTTCTTCAGTTGTGACTCTGTCCTTTGACGGAGGTAGTGGGAGAGCTGATTTAGACAACAACCAACCATACATGCAACAGATTGTACTGAGATACATATAACCAGTAGCAGTACTGACCTGATCAGAAAATATCTATAATATTTACTAAGACATGTTTAGTAAAACATGAGGGTGAAAATGAAAAGTTAAGAAGATTGTGTTGTTCCAATTTACCAAGCAGGAAAGTCTTGTCTATGCCACTTGAAAATCAATTGGGTTTAACATGGGTTTGAATACCAGCTACTGGTGCTAGTTGGAAATATACAAATATCTCAATCATGGTATCACAGGTAATAACAAAGAACTATTCTCCATAAGACAGAAAGTATGGTGATCAACAAAAAAGACAACCCTAAATTTGATTTACATATTGGGGATGTCAAAAATGAAGCTGGTACAGAAATTAAATTATCTGTGTAGCGTAGTAACAAATAATAAAAAATGTAGTACAGAAATCCAAAAGTGCATTTGAATAGTGAAAGATGTCTTTCAGAAACTAAGCAAAATATTCAAACACAGGAAATTATTGTTAGAAATAAAGCAAAGTGTATTGATCTGCTATGTAATGTCCAATATGGCAGTGAAAACTGGACAATTTTCTCACATTGTCGTTCAACTGACAAATGCTAAGAATACCATGGACAGAACAGGTGAGTAAAAAAGAAATGTTAAGGAAACTAAGAACAACAAAGAAACTTATACATATATTCAGAAAAAGAGAATTGAAATTCATAGGATGTATAAATGGATCAGTCATAGGAGAAAAGGAAACTGAACATAGAGTAGGCTGTGTTAGAGGTAACTTTACCCAGCATTGCCAATTGATACAAAATATTAACCTGAAAACTCAAGTTATGATACTAAATAGCCTCATCAGATTGAGACTTTCATATGGGACCAAGCCTGTTTAGAAATATCTAAAGTGCCATCTGTATTCAATGGTTTTCTAAGATCAATAGTTAAAAATAGCTTTGAGTGAATGAAGCTTGGGCTGAAATTTGAACTTGGCATATCAATCTCACTTTTCATGTACATCCATATATATATATATATATATATATATATATATATATATATATATATATATATATACACTGGGTGTAACAGCAAAATTGTCCAAATTATGTAACAGCATAATTATCCATCCCACAAAATGTTTAATATCTAAAAAAAACGTTAAACTAATTGAATTTCTTCTTTTTCCAAGTTTTCAGATAAAATGTTTAGCCATCTTGACACCATTTTTTGTAAGAATTACTGAAAAACCCTTTGAGTAATTCAACTAGAAAGAGACCAGGTTAAAATTGTTTTGTGTCAGACAAACTGTTTTCCCAACTGAGCAATGGTGGGAGGAAAAAGATCATTCAGACCTTCAGTAATGGTACCAACATTTATACTCTGGCTTTCATCTTCATCCATTCAAGAACCATCAAGAGAATGTTTAAAAAAGAGGGATCAGTAGATCAGGAGGTCAAAACAGGAAGAGTGATCATCATTTCTACTTAGAGCTAAAGAGTTCAATTAGAAAAGATCTGACTCAATTCATAAGATGTATGGCATGTGAGAGAGGTGTTTCAGCTATGACAGTCTAAGAGCAGTGAAAAAAAAGTTAAAAATGAAATTGTACATGAAACCTGTGAGGTATCTTGCTACTCCAGGACAGAAAGTTAGAAGGTTAGAGAGGGCAAAGATCATCTTGAATAAGTTGGAAAATGATCCCGGAATAATATATATATATATATATATATATATATATATATTTGTACTTTATTTTAATCCTTCATGAGCTTCTGATCCTTAGCTATGATTAATTAATGATGAACATGTCACCTATGTTTATGAACGATTTCATCATGATTCTTCTGTTAAGCTTGGAGAGTAATTATACATTTTTATTGCTCAAAGTTGAGTCCAATAGTGTTATAAAAACTTCACAAAATTCCAATAAGATATATATTTAATAATTTCTATGATACAACAGTTCAGAGCTTAATCTGACAATTAGACGTTTTTGCTGTTACACCCAGTATATATATAAGGGATGCTTCCAAAATAATGCATCCCATTTATTTCCATAAAAACTACAAGAGATACAGGTATTGCAATAACACTACTGGATACAAATACAGTAGAAAGAAAGGACATATGGGAAGGTACTCTTACGCATAAACAGTTATTTTTCCCTTTGTCTGGAAGTGTCAACATTTTTGAATCAATTTTAGAACTCTCCTCTCATGAAAACAAGCAATAGCCTTTTGTTTGTAGAGGAACAAACCTGAAACCTTCTTCGTGCTAAAAAGCCAAAAGCTGACTGTTTTTATTTGTTTAAGAAAGTGTTTTATTGGCATTGTGTCAACTGACACTGCAACATTCAGGACAAAGTAAATGAAGCAAAACTGATAACACTCTCTTTGCAAACAACTCCTTCACTATTAATTCTCTTTATGTCCAAAGTTAATCTTAACAAAAAAGGAATTATGTCTATAATGTTAACTTAGTTATACCCTATATCAAAGTTTGTTATGATTGATTCCAAAGATGTTTACAAATGTATCAGCTTTTTCCATATCAGTGCCTTAACACTGTTTCAGTACCTTCAGAAAATAAGCAGTCATGCCTTTCAACAATTTTCTTTTTCCTTTAATACTGTAAACAGTGCATTATCCTGATCATCCTTCAGAAAGATTGTGGACTTAGTTTATGTTGTCTTTCATGTAATTTTGAATTAAAAATTATTTTCCTATATACAAAACATTAACCTGAAAACTCAAGTTATGTTAAGAAACTAATAAATAGAAATAGCCTCATGAAATTGAGACTTTCAGAAAGAGTTGAAAATCAGAGGACACATAAATGAATCAGTTATAGGAGAAAAGGAAAATATGCTGTGCTAGAGGTTGTTTCACTTTGTTGGTAACAAAGGCTAGAGAGTTCATTTGGCTCTGCTATTTAACAACTGGGAAGCAAGAACGATGAGACTGATTTATGTTTTCCCAAGAGCATTAAGACAAAAGTGAATGTAAACTGCCTCATCTAGAATTTGAACTCTGCTCATCAATTCCATTTTCTGTACAATAGTTCAAATTATAAACAAGATTCATTATATCTCTAAAGGTGCATTGAAATAGCAAAATATACCTTCCAAAAGCTAAACAAAGTATTAAGAAATAGAAAAAATACATTAGAAATAAAGAGTACTGAGTAGTACTAGTCATAGTAGAGTTTTAGAATTTAGTCTTAAGTTATCAAAGGCTGCCAACATGCTTAGCAGGAAGAACATTTAAAATTTTCAGTACCTCTTGATTGGCAGAAATCATTTTTGAAATAATAGAGAAATGTCTGTCTTACAAATGAATGAACTTTTCATCTTTTTTTTTGAATGTCTTCTGGGAATATACAGATTCATTAATGAAGGAAAAAAAATTCTTTTTTTTACTTACTTGTATTTTATTTAAATCTGAAAAAATAATACAAAAACATTTTTGCCAAAGTTATATTCTTGCTTGCTTTGATAGTTTCTTCTTTCTTGTATGTCTTTCTTTATTGTAGTTTCTTAAAATAAAACTCTGTAAAAATACTACAATTAGCAAAAATTTGCGGGGAGCCAATGAACCTCTCCCAGATGCTACAGCTCTGTGAACTTTTATATAATATCCTCTATGGTATTGAATGCTGGACAACCGCTACACATGAAGAAGAGACTTGAAGATACTGACAAGACCATGGACCCAACACGTGAGAAATGAGGAAACAAAAGTTTTAGAGGAAATGGAAACAAAAAATGATACTTATACTTAACATTGGGAATGGACAGCTGACGTTTCTGAGGCACAATGAGGAAAAAGATTTAGGAATGATAACATAAAGACAAAATTTATTAAGGAAAGAAAATTGTGAAGAGCCATAATTGCCAACATTCTAAAGGGACACCAGACATAGAAGAAAAACCAAAGTTCACCTCTACCTTCTGACATAACCAGTCTTTAAAATGTCTACTGTAAGAGCTGAAACAATTATATATATATATATATATATATATATATATATATTTTCAAATGTTAATATAATGGATATTACATATTTAAAATAGATGCCCTTTTTTATTTTTGTTGTAAACAGAGTGTAATACGTCTACTGATTGTCTGTCTTTTGTTTGTCCCCCCTGAGCATTATACTAATTATAAAACCCAGTTTGTGTGTGTGTGTGTCTGTTCATTTATATATTGGATTGGATTTCCTACATTTTTCAACCGATTTCAACAAAACTTCACAGGACTACATAAAATTAACTTGCAGTGGTTCTGGCTGCACCAAAAATTGGAAAAACACAATTGTTTTTGCACAAAGTCAATTTGAAAACACGATTAAGAATTATCACTGATGCAAGAATGAAAGGGGGACACTGATATTGAGTTATACTTATTATAAAACCCAGGTTGTTTGTGTGTGTGTGTGTGTGTTCGTTTACATATGGGATCAGATTTCCTACATTTTTCAACAAACTTCACTTTTTTTGGCAGGTAGTGTTTCTTATTGTCTTGCACACTTTTTTCTTTATTTTTACATTCAGAATTCTTTAAAAATTCCATTTACAAGATAATTGTTTATAATAAAATTCTATTCAATTGGTAGACTCATAACAATTGAAAACAATGCTTTTGTTTGAGTTTGGGTTTGACCAATTCGTAAAAAAAAACAAAACAAAAAAAAAACTAATTAAGATATGTGTGTCCATCAACCTTAAACAATAATCTTTGTCAATTTTCTTTTTCAGTCTTTATGATGGTCGATACTTGATCTATCTCTTACTGTTGCAACGCCGGGCTCTGCTGCTAGTCTTTATTAAGATTTCTTGAATTCTTAGGTGGATAGATGTAATATACACTGTTTAAAACAAAAAATAAAAATGTAGTGTCTATATCAAATATGTGTATGAACATTTGAAGTAATATAAATATCAGATTATTTTAAGCGCAAGTATCTACTAATAACATTTGAAGTATTAAAAATGTTGGATTAAAAAAACATCCATTAATTCTTTAGAAACTGCTTTGTGTTTCAGATACAAAACTGAGCAGATATGGGCTTTTGAGAAAAATAATCTGAATAAAGAAATGTGGTTTCCTTCAAATGAAAAATATAACATTTCTAGGCTGTTTACTCTCTGCTAGTGAGCATATTTTCTTTATTAAGGCTTCTCAAATACACAGATCGAAGTCTTTAAAATAAAAAAATAATCATGGTGCATCCATTTCAAATATGAGCATAACATTTGTTTCAATTATTCTTATTCAGTAACCTTTTCTAGGTTACAACAGCTTGATATCAAATAGCGTATTTTCAACCGGGCTGAATTTAAAATCCAGCAGACATTAATGACGTCAGTGCAAAAATCACCAAATATTTGGTTGTCACACCTGAAAAAGATTTATAATGTGTTTTTCACATTCTTTTTCCTGACACAGGTCTGTCTCCTACATTATATATATATATATATATATATATATATATATATATATATAATAAAAAGGTTTAAACACTAATATTCCATGGTCATAATTTATTCCATTGGAATTGTAAATACGATCCAATTCATCAGAGCAACAAATTCAAACCAGACCTAATAAAATTGTTCAAGGAACCGGGCCTTCTAGCATATCATAGACCTAAGAACCTAAATGAAATCATAGGTAGTAACCACATTTCAGGAGACAAAGTAATCCGTAATAAACCAACAGCAAAAACAACAGGATTTTCCCAACCATGTAACAACAAAAGAAGCTTATGCTGCAACCACATTAGATACACAAATTCATTCACTAACTCAGTCACTAAATCTACTTTGAAAATCTACCACGACTCTAACTGTAGAAGTCATAACATAATTTACCTCCTAGAATGCACACTATGCCAGAAACAATATGTAGGAAAATCTGAATGGCCCTTTCACTACAGAATTAATAATTACTGCAATCGAATTAAGTTGACTCCCCATGAAAGATTATTACCTGTAGAACATTTCCACCTGGAAAAACTTGAATTTAAAACCGATGCCAAATTCACTCTAATTGAAAGAATAGAAAAGTTCAGAGCAGATAACATTAGAAAGATTTTAGAGTTCCATGAAAATAAGTGGATACAATGTTTAAAAACGCACTATTCAGCCAGGCTTAACCATAAATTTAACAATATAGATAGTATTAATATATAACCCTACAAATCGAAACCTACCCCCATTTCTCACCCACACAAGAAAGACATGCTTTCGGAGGTGTTGAGGCCTCACACTTATGCACACACCCACACAGATATACACACTTGCACACATCATACTCACTCACTCCATTATGAGCCAAATGATAACACACCCATAGCAATATATACACTTACACACATCATACTCACTCACTTTCTAAGAACCAAATAATACACACACACACTTAACAGAGACACATCCCCTTTCCAGGAACCAATAAAACTCTCAAAATGAACAAGGGAATTCAGAGCAGCATGAATCCATCCAGTTCTTATCTTAAATAACAACTTAAAAGAGACTGTTTGACCAACACAAGGTCTGAGCAAAATTCATGTTAAAAAAAAAACAAAAAAAAAACAAATGAAAACTACAGACAAAAGTTCATTTTCTCCATCAAGACATTAATTTCTGTAGTTCGCTGCTACAAGCAAGCAGAAATTTTTTTCTCCTGATGATGGCCATGTTGGCCAAAACTAGTTGAGGAATGTAAATGAAATAAATAAAAATAAAATAATAAAAATCAAAGAATATTAATGTACAACCCCGTGTGTCTGAAGATTTAAATTTTTTTTATATTTTTTATTGTTCAATATATATATATATATATATATATATATACGAGAGGCTCTCCTGTCATCTTTGAAGTATGAGGGTCTGGCAGCTCAGTTCCTTGAACCAAACAGACAGATGATCCTCAACAAATATGATTTTATTATAATGGTGAAGGCTTGTGCAGAACCAAACAAACTTTTTGGAAGAACCGAACACAGGGAACTGGTGCATGTAGTGTGCCACAAGGTCTTCAAACGACTCTCCTCAGATTTTGAATTCAGAGTTCTCCTTCACCTAGGATGGTTGCCAATCAAGGAAAAAGAGTTCATTCTGCCCTATTATTTAACTCATAGCTAGGGGTTTTGAAGAAATGGATTCTTACCTTTCGCAAATGTACTTGCAACTAAGTGAATTTAAAGAATTTGACTGGAGTTTAAACAAGGCACTCCAAGTTTTCATTCCATGCCACTATCCATAACATCACCAACAGATCCACAATATATATATATATATGAAAGTTTAATCAAAAAAGACTAATATGATATTGTGCTTTACCTTCAATTTTTCTTGTTTTTATATGTGTTTTCTTTTCTGGATATAAAGTGTGTAAAAACTGTTCAAACGTTCTATATTCACTACAGTTTTTATACAGACAAGAAAACATTTATATGAACACCAGAAATATTGAATACAGAGCTTAATTGCAATTGCAGTACCTTGTCAGTTGTCTTTAATGAAACTTGTATAAAAGAAGAATTGCTGCCCAAATACACAATTATATATATTAAGGCATTAAAAATAAGAAATTTTATATTGTAGGCCATAACAGATTTAAAACAAAAACACACACCAGTCGACCAGTTTCGTCCCCTCTCATCAGAACTGTTAACGGGGAACTAAAATTATTTTGGACAGTTCTGATGAGAGGGTAGTAGGTATTAGGACAGAATGAGTGGATGTGCAGGTAAAGTAGTAGGTATTAGGACAGAACACCGGTCGACTGGTGTGTGTTTTTGTTTTAAATCTATCATGGCCTACAATATAAAATTTCTTGATTTTAATGCCTTAACACTGTTTCAAACATATTTAAATATATATATATATATATATATATATATATAATTATGAAAGTGGAAACTTTAGAAACCCATGGTAATATTTTATTTCACAAAACTGATATTTCAGTTTCATCTCATCAGACACAAATCAGTTTCAAAAGTAAATGGATCTCTCTGGTTTATATCCTCCTTGGAATTATCCATACGGATTACCAAATAATATTATCATATATATATATATATATACATATATCCTCAGATTGTTTTGATATATCGCTACATTAAAAGGCCACTCAGTGAGGAGTGAATTCACTATGTTAGTGAATTAGTCAGCAGAACAAACTTGCTTAAATACTATGCTATGTTTGGCACTCAGAAATTAAACCTTTTCTACATGCCTTGTGAGTTAGAGCCAAATTGATCAACTTGAACAAATATCTCCTTGAGAGTCATTTTTAATAATTGGCTCCATTTAGTTATATCAATAAAACCAATAACTCTGATTTGCAAATCACACATGCAAGCACGATTCTTAAAATTACTCTCATCCTGAACAATAGGGTGTTGACAGTGTTTCCAAGGCTGGGCATCCACAACTGCAGTGGATGTGCAGGTAATGTAGTAGATATTAGGACAGAATCTGATTGCAGATTTAATTGTGAAACAGACCAACATCTGCCTTCTTGACTCTAGTGTAAACAGGACTGATGTACGCATTTTTGGCTTTAGCACAAACCAGACCTGTGCATACCTTTTTGGCCTTGTGTAAACTGAACCATTGTATTTTGTTTGGCTCAAGTGAAACAAACCTGTGTCTACCTTTTGATATGAATGCAAATAGATACTGCTTAAACATCTTGGTAAAATTTTAATTCAAAATTTTAATTAAATTCTATACTTTCTTTAACTGTTCAATAATAAACTATGCTTTTTATTATAAGTATTCATAATTTTCTTTTGGTATATGAGATCTGATCAAAAAGTATCAGGACCAGTGATATATATAAAAGAAAACAAAAAAACAACACATATCAATTTAAGCTCCTTTGAAGTAGTCCCATTCTGAAGCCACACACTTTACTCAGTATTGTATCCAAATGATGAAAGCATTCCTGGAACTTGTTTTTTTTTTTTTTTAATAGTGAGCAGTTGTCTCATCGCATTCTCTTGGATTTCATTGTGGTCTTGAAACCTTGTTTTTTGCAAGTGGGATTGGAATTTGGGAGAGGAAAAAGTTGCAAGTGACAAGATCTTGGGAATATGGTAGTTTTCATACCTGTGGGATATTGTTCTTGGCCAAAAACTGCTGCATAAACAATGGTCACTGATGGAACCTCTGTGGTGTGGTGAGATGACCACACCCTATACACATTCCTTCCATGCACAACTATAAACAATGGAAGTGGGTGGGAATGTTATAACTTAGTTTGTATGCATGACAAAGTTCAAGGCCAACCTGTGCCAAGTGGCTTTGCTCTGTTACCATAGCAACAGTACCAATAATTTCTGATCAAACCTCAATATACTTTATTTTTCTTACCACAACTTTCATTCATTTTTATTTTCCTAAAACAAATCACCATTTTTACACTTTTCCAATGCACAATTGTTCATGGACATTTATTTTTAAATTTATTAATTGTTCAACTTGTTCAAATTAACCACATCATTTTTAAGTAGCTGGGTTGCCATGGTAAAAATGTTTTAGCTTGATTTAAAATTTGACAGGAAAATTTAAAAAAATCTAAACATTTAACTTGTTTTCAATTATTCCATCTTACATAATTTGTTCAGATATTTCATATCAGTAATGTATTATCTACTATTTTGCAATCAATCAATCTGTGAGGGGGTGCTGAAAACTTCTCAACTTGAATAAGAAAGGGTTAAAAAGAAAGCAATTTTGATATTTGGTCATCTATTCAGATTGATTAGTTCAATATATAATTTTATTTAAAGGTATTGTCTATAAATTTTATTTGAAACTAAAACATGTCTGACCTGCTATTTAACCCATAGCTTAGGAATGTTGGTAGTTTATGCCATCTTGATAAACATTAGCCTATCATATCCTTCAGCTTAGCATAAAAGTAATAGAAGATATTTTTAGCTATTTTGTAAGGAAAAACATAGTTGGTCTGATATTTTATCAAATATAATAGTGCAATAGTTTTATTTAAAGATACTGTATTGACTCAAGACTGAAAAATGATTATTTATATATATATAGAGAACTTTTAAAAGCTTTCAAGTCAAAAGTCATGCCTGATATTGTATAATATTTTTGGATACTTATCTTCTAAGACTTGTTTACATTTGCTTATAAATTTATGCAATATGACTATTATATTTACTATGACTAGATAATCTCCCAGGATGTAAGTCCAAATAAAATATATGCTGCTTATGTAATGATCATAGAAAGCTAAAAACAACCTCAGATTGCAGTAAAAAGCAACAAAAATAAAATCATAGATAAACTAGTTTGAAAATAATAATAATGTAACAGTTTCATCCAAGTAACTCAAGCATCTTAAGAATTCTACCTCAGTTCCATAAAAATGTAATCTTTCTGAGCTTGGTGTAAATGAACTGCCAAATTTTGTGGCAAAAAAACGCAATAGGTAATTGAGTAAAGAAAAAAAAAAAAAAAAAAAACGTTGACAAGTGTTCAACTGACACAGTATTTATCCAGAGATGTTTACCATTTCTTTAGAGCCAATACCGGGAATTAATCAAAATAATTTCATTATTGGTTTGATTGATTTTTCTCACTTCTGTTTATTTATTTTTTTTCCACAGCCAAGGAGATAATGTTTTTTGTCATTTATTTTTGTTAGCTTAATTTCCATTTATAATTCCATTCACCTCCTTTGCCCTAACTAGGTAAATAGATATGAAGAGAGAATGACAGGCAGATATATGAAGAGAGACAGACAAGCAGAAATATATGAAGAGAGAGTGGTAGATAAACAGATATGAAGAGAGAAATACAGACAGACAGATATGAAGAGAGAGAGACAGACAGACAGACATATATGAAGAAAGAGAGACAGACAGGCAGACAGATATGAAGAGAGAGGGACAGGCAGACAGATATGAAGAGAGAGGGACAGGCAGACAGACAGATATGAAGAGAGAGGGACAGGCAGACAGACAGATATGAAGAGAGTGTGACAGACAGACATATATGAAGAGAGTGTGAGAGACAGATATGAAGAGAGTGTGAGAGACAGATATGAAAAGAATGTCACAGATTTTAATTGTAAAGAAATCAACAGAAAATTGTTTATTCTTTTAATGTTCATTTTGTGTACACATTGACAAAAGTAAGTATTAGAATGTGAATATATGTGTAAGTCATTTCATACAGTTTTTGCCTTCTATACAAAATCAGCCAAGTTTTCATCTGATGATGACCTTGGGGTCAAACTTTGTTTCTTCCCTGAAACATCCTGACCACTAACTGAAGGCAACACACAATAACTTGTGATATTACTAGGTCTTGTTAATTTTTACGCACAGTATGAGAATGCTGCATCCATGGAGATTCAGCATTTGTCCATTTTAGAACGTTTTTATATATTACAGCTCCTCATTTTATGACAAATTTCTGTTCCACTGACCTAGCTGCTAATGGAGTTGATAACTCAATGAGATACTTTAACTGACTACTATTTCAGGCATATTATGCATATAATGGGCTTGTGCCAACCAGCTTCAGAGAGCTTTAAAGTCACCTTTGCACAATTTCTAATTTGTTTCTAAATGCTTATATTAGTTGTGTACAGAACAGTAAACCTAATAAGCAAATTTTAAAATTGGTAAAATATTCTGTACATTACTTTGGTTTGCATCATGTAAATCCTGTAAAAATAATTTTTTATTTATTTTTCAGTTTATTTATTTCCTTTATTGTAATGTTTAACCATCATGCTCACAAAAATAAAGGGTTTCAAAGGGAGAGTTATTACTGTTACACTGCTATTACTATATACACTTTTAACTCTCTCAGCAATGTTTAATACCAGATTATAAAAAATATGTGCACCAAGTACAATGTGATATTTATTATTTACCATTTTATAAAGAAATAAATTTGAAAAGAAATCTTATTCAAAAAATTTATTAAAAAATTATCAATAGATGGAAACCAACTACAATGCAATATTAATTTTTGCCATTTTATAAATAACTACGAAAACAAGGTTTTATTCAATTTAATAAATAAATAGTGTTTAATATCTTTGTTGTCCATTCTCAAGAATAAAGAAAATGTATAAATCCATTTTCATATGTTGGTGTTTTATTAAAATTCTAATAATAGTGGATGGTAAGTGCAACACTGAGACACGTAGATGTATTTGGATGACCAAGGACACATTCCAAATGCTGGGCAGAGTATTGCAAGCAAGACAGGTTGATTTCTTTGGTAACAAAGAAAAGAATACTGAGCTGTTCCGTGACTTCTGTCCTTCTTTATGGCAGTGAATGTTGGACGATTTCCTAAAAGATGAAGAAGAGATTTGAGGTGACAGAAGGATGCTAAGAATATCATGGACCGAGCGTGTGAGCAACGATGAAGTCTTAGAGAGAATGCAAACAAGGAGGAGGCTTATACTTAACATCAGGAAGAGGCAGCTGAAATTCCTGAGAAACATAAGGAGGAAGGAGGGCCTGGAGAATCTGATACTCACAGGTCGAATAGAGGGAAAGAGACACAAGGGAAAACAACACGTGACATACCTGGCGGGCTTAAGCAAGTGGATGACAGAATGTGGTCTGAGGTAGGTGGCAGATTGAAGGAACTTGTGAGAGCTGCAAGGTATAGAGGGAGGTGGAAGGCCATGATTGCCTATGTCCTGACAGGACACGGCATATAGAAACAAAGAAGAATCATTGTTTTTTAAGCATCCCTACAGACGATAATGGGTATGTCCCCATTCACATAAATACAGTAGTAAATACTGTATGTTGGTCTGCCGTTAGAGATTCATTGTGGAATTCACTTGGCTCAATTCTAGCAGTTGACTATTTCTTCTATGCACTGCTGGTGGAGCTTATATATGTTGTTCGTGTCCTAAGTATATCATTCATTACCAACGTTCATGTGATTATTCTATTCAGTAACCTTCCCTAGATTACAACAAATATAGACCGCATAAATGAGCCAAATAGTTCCACCAAAAGTTAAGGGATTTTTGAACAGACTGAACAAGTAGCTTATCAGTCAAGTTACCCAGCATCCCTTGCAAGATCTCTTACCCATTTCTCAAGGTCACTCACACATATGGAGATCTATCAACTGGATTGATTATAGTAAAGATACTAGAAAACATTATATTAACTAGGCTGTCACCATTCTATCCAAATCAACTTCTGAAGACCCAATTTAGCTTTTGCTATGGCAAAGGGGTGTAATGATAGTATGTATGTCATCAAAGAAAACTAAGAAATTGTTTACCTTTCAAATAGAAAATTGTGCACCTACTATGTAGACCTCACAGCAGCATACAACCAAATTGATATAGACTTCTTCATATCCATTAGAAATTGTCTTTCAAGCTCAAAATACACCGAATGTCTAGACCTGATGGAAGAATTATATTAGTCCACAAAGTCCACCTGTCAGGTGATGACTCTCAATACTAAAATATTCCAAACCTCATCTGGAATAAGAGGAGGAGGAAATGAGAACATCAATCTCTTCCCAGACTTTGTTTCGATGCATATACAAACACAGATATAGAGATATGGACACTGATCAGTTAAGCATTCCTTATCATATCTCAAATGAATCTATGAATTGAAAACAGTGTCCCTATTTTCCCACCTAAGGGCAATATATAGAGGATGACAGGAACTATGCTGAGGACATAGGTATTTATAGTTGGGGAAGAATGATCTTGAACAAAAAACAGAATCCTCTCTCTCAGTATTCCAAGAAGTAGGACTCAAGATAAACCTTTCCAAAGCAGAAATTATGATCTGAAACAGGAATGAAAGCAGGGATAATGCATATCATGGATCC
The DNA here is from genome assembly GCA_963932145.1 of Acanthosepion lycidas. Lineage (NCBI taxonomy): Eukaryota > Metazoa > Mollusca > Cephalopoda > Sepiida > Sepiidae > Acanthosepion > Acanthosepion lycidas. The sequence goes on from OZ010575.1 coordinate 55,386,847, forward strand.
TTTCTTAAAAATCTAGTATGCAGAATTAGTAAATATTAGTTACTGAACATATAATAGGTTGTGCTTGGGGTAGTTTTCTCCAATATTACAAGCTACTAAAAACCAAAATATTAACTTAAAATTGAAACATGACTGAGGCTTTTATATGGATCATGCATTGTACCAAACAAATTCAGAAATATCTAAATGTTTAGCTATATAAAACCAATTTTAAGATCAATGGTCAAATAGCTTGAAGCAAGTGAAGCATGTAGGTCCCAGTGAATGCCATCCTTCATGGAACCTAATGGACAGACACTATAGAATTACAAACAAAAAATAACCAAATAACAGAAACCACATCACTTGAGGATTTTAACAGCAGCCACAACTAAAATGGGTAGCACATGTAACTTGAAGATAGAAAAATGACATTGCCAAGATGCTGACATTCCACTCTAACCCAAACAAAAAGCAAGGAAGGAAGTTCCCTTCATTACTGGAAACAGCATTAGCAACGACTGCAGTGAAAAACCTGTTTTTCCAAAAATCTTTTTAACTGAAAAATTTTATAAATTTCAACTGTAAGAAGCTAGTCTAAATGTTGGGGCAATGAATACTACTGAATGTTTAATTATAAAAAAAGAGCTATTATTACTATATATATATATATATATATATATATATATATATATATATGTGTGTGTGTGTGTGTGTGCATGTATATATATATATATATATATATATATATATATACACAGATATATAATTTATTTTAGGATATTAAAACAAAATCCTAAAATAAATAATATTTAGCTCTACTCTGTATTGTGCCCTCTTTTAAATTAAATGTTATGGACAATGGAATTATACTCAATTTGTTCTCATTTTACCTGGATATATATATATATCTGTGTGTATGTATGTATGTATGTGTATATATATATATATATATATATATGCATATAATATATATATATATATGTGTGTGTGTGTGTGTGTATATACAATATATGTGTGTGTGTGGGAAGAGGTTATATTTGTTCCAGCAAGAGAAAAGGAGATAGTTAGCACAAACGTTTTTATTGCAATGCAGAGTTTTTAAAAAATATATTATGCTTTATTTTCCATAATTTTGCTACATACGTTTCTGGTCTTGCAACTGTCATCAGATTGTTAAAAGGAATTAATTTTTCTCATGTTTTTTGATGTTAAACATTCTCTTTTTGCATGTTAGTGACACAAATGTCTTCCTTGAACTGCCAGTGAGAAAGTTCTTCTACGTGAAGGGTAATAAAACAATTAAGATTATTCTCTGAAAGGGTAAGGAAATATATCTGTATTCTTATCTTTTATTGACCCCTGTGTGTTCTTAGATGTATTTCCATTTTTTGTTTTGCATGTGTTTTTGTCAGCATGTGTATGTATATGTATATTCCCTCTCCATACATACATACTGTCTTATTATAAGGAATTAGTACACATATATCCACACATACACACACTTCCAATGTTGTGTAGGGTTCATGTGTGTCCCTTGTAGCAGTTTTGTTCTTGCCAATATGTACATATATACACTAGTATGCATATGTATACATGCATTCCCTCTCCATACATACACAGTGTTTATTATAAATAATAATATACATGCATACACACATACATACACACACTTCCTATGTTGTGTAGGGTTTGTGCGCGTGCATGTGAGTAGGCTATTGTTTTTGCCAATATGCCTATACATATTTGTGTGTGAACGTGTGCACATGCTTGTGAGTGGTTTGACCACTGTATTTGGTCATTTTGTGTGCATGCTGTGTGTTTTTGCATGTGGGGTTATGTTCTATTTAGTGATGGTTTAAATTTGTTTATGAAGTTTTTTCTTGTATTTTTAAGTCTGTTTGATATATTAGCATAATTTTAAATTCACCCTGGTTACATTTATAGATGTGTTGTGATACAAAGAGTCTTCTGTTATCTGGTAATTTTATGTTGCTTTTGTGGAGAGAAACCCTGTTGTTTAGTTGCTGGCAGATACCTATATATAACTTTCTGCATTTTGTGCATTTGAGTGTATAAATCACATTTTTGGCATTGCAGTTTAAATTTTTATGTTATGAATGTCATTTTGGGGTTTTCAAAAGTGTAGAAGTATCCTTCTCTAATGATGTCACAAACCTCACATCTTTTTTTGATGCATTTTGTGACTCCCTGTATTTGTATGTGTTGGTTAAATTTGGGTGGTACCACTCACTAGCCACATACTCCAGAGCCTGCCTAGCTAAACCTATCTCTAGGGAATCACTCCCCAACAGCCTCCACCCAGGACAGACTATCCTTGAAAGTCTTCACATTTTTAGCCTTATCTAGAGTGAGTCATTGGCTATATTCAGTTGTAAAAGACCTAATACTATCCTTAAGTCTCTCCCACCATTTATTCCTAATAATTGCCCACACTAGTTCACACTGCACTAATCTAGTTAGCTGTTCCCCGAAGTCCCACCTGTCCAGTAAGTACAGATTGAACTTCCAGTGTTCTGCCATTCTAGGCCTAGCTCCTAGCGCTATCCAGGCACAGACAATTGTATGGTTCAAATAGCCTAACAAGTCGGATGTCGGACAATCTAGCAAACCTAGACTGACCCTTCTCATTAATATTCTATCCAGGCTACCTGGGAAGACAGACACTTAAGAGAACATGTCCACATCTCCTGCCCTGGATGATCAACCAAGTAGCTATTTAAGAAGCCAAATTCACTGATCAGATCAACCTAACTACTATCCCACATCCTCTCTCTAGCTCCTTGTCCCTGTCTATTTTTGGGGTCCAGGTTGGCATTCAAGTTCCCCATCAAGACTAAGCGCAATGAATCCCCAACCAATGGAAAATGGAAACAGGTTTCATCTGGTTACTAGGTGCATAAATTGCAACAATCTGAAACAAAGTACTGTTTACGGCAATATCAGCTACAACGAGCAACCCTCTCCCACCTGCATCAAAATGGACATGGTCTACCTGCAGGGTACATTTAATCAGCAAGGAAACACCTCTGGCCATCTAGTCTCCATATGCTGAATAGACAACAAAGGTGCTAGACAGTACATGAGCATCAATACTGCAAACAAATGTCCCCTGGATCACAGCCATATCTACACTGAAGAACAAGAGATCCTGAAGCAGGTGGGCTGCCTTACTCTGATACCTTGTCCCTTGCATTCAAACTGGCTAGCTTGATAGATATTTTAAAGTTTATCCCTTTAGACATAAACCAGATGGAAATCAGTAGGGGGAAAGGATCTTGATGGATTGTTCTAAGCTCCCTGTGCCCATCTCCAACAATCTTGATAGGAATGACTGCAGAACACTTACCCTTTTATAGGAAAAAGCATACAAATACATACTTGAATTTTTTTTACTTAGCCAATAAAATAGGCTGGTCTGGAATTTGATATGAATCAGTCCCTGTCTGCCTTGTCTAGAAGTCAGAATGCTATATTCGTTTGATTGAACTTGCCTTTGTGTGTCAATACTAAAACTTAATTTGTGAAATTTTGTCTTATTGTTAATTTGCCTTGCATATATTGTTTGCTAGTTTGATATTATTTTATTTTGCTCTGTTCCTTTTTCTTTTTATTGAAAATTGTTATATACCTTACCTATGAACACTGATAGGTATGTACCAATCCTTATAAATACATTGGACACTATTGTAAGTGGGGGTAATATGCTGTCTAAGTAGTCCACCACTAGCAGTGGTTTACCTACTTCACACCACTGACAAGTATTGTACTTTGTTGATGTTATAAAGATTACAATTTCATTTCCTACCTCCATTTTGGTTATTCCTCATTCAGTAACCTTTTCTAGGTTACTACACAAACTTTGGTAATTCTGTTTGTTGGATAATTCTGTTATTTTGCATTTGACCATGGCTAAACACTCCACATTGATCATTTCATCCCAAGAAGGCAATAAAATCACTAAGATGCAAAGGTTTACTGAGTGTGAATAAATATGAGAAAAAATTACAGTGTAACCCGGATATAAGAGAGTTGTCTGGACCGGATAAGAAGTCTCTTATATCCGGGTTTGGTCTAATTTATATACATTAACACAGGCTCTAATTTGGGACCAGAGAAAATCTCTCTTATATCCGGGTTACACTGTATTAAGGAGAGAGAACAAGAACAAGAATTAGGAAAGTAGAGGGTAACAATTTTTAAAGATCAAAGCAAGAAGCTGGATGAGAGTTCCACAAGTGGGAGGTGGGATAGAGGGAGCGGTTGGCATAAAACTTAGAGTTGCATCTGGTTATTTCAGCTCTAAAATGATGAAACATCGCTGTCAATCTAATGCAATTACCATAAGAGTGATTAAAGCCGGGATGCCAAGTTCGAGAAAAAGAATCAGCAATATCATTGGTTCTGACCTCAGCTTGTCATTTTCCTACCCCCATTTCTTTTCAATAAATATTTTCATGGAAATTGTTCAGATGAGCTCTTTGCTATGTTACCTCGACTTTAAGCACAGTTCTAGACTGGCAAAGGGGTCTCATCAATTTACAGTTGAGTTGGCTAGATGTAACAAGAAGTTCTATGACAACAGTTTCTTTTTTACATTACCCACTTGTAGAATTCCCTCCTGGCTCCTTCCTTTTGAAAACAGAAAAGAAAAAGAGAGAAACCAAAAAAAGAAAAGAGAGAAAACGAAAAGGGAAAAGAGGAAAAGAGAAAAGAGGAAAAACAAAAAAGAAAAGAGAGAGAGAAATAAACGGAAAAGAAGAGAGAGAGAAAAAAATGAGAAAAAGAGAAAGAGAGAAAAATCCAGAAAAGGAAACAGAAAAATCGAGAAAAGGAGAGAGAGAAAAAACGAGAGAGGGGGAGAGAAAAACGAGAAAAGGAGAGAGAGAGAGAAAATGAGAAAAGAGAGAGAGAGCGAAAATGAAAAGAGAGAGAGAGAGAAAATGACAAGAAAGAGAAAACGAGAAAAATATATAGAGAGAAAACGAGGAAAGTAGCCAGAGAGAGTAAAAAACGAGAAAAGGAGCAAGAGAGAGAGAGAAAAATGAGAAAAGAAAAGACAAAGAAAGAAAAAAATGAGAAAAGATGACAGTGAGAAAAAAAAAAAAAAAAAAAAAAACGAGTAAGAGAAAGAAATAGAGAGAAAACAAGAAAAGACCAAAACAAAGAAAGAAAGAACTTTTTTGCTTGTAGATAGAGTTTTATTGTCTAATACTAGTTTTTGTTTTGTTCAACTCTTGCTGGATTTTGTGAGTCAGAGTCAACAAAAGCAGAAAATAAATTAAAATTATTTCCAATAAATTTTAAACCTAGGAAATGGCTAAATCAAATTCTCAAAAAAAAATTATCTAACGCAAGTTCTTCCATTAAAAAAAAATAGTTTCATAATAGTCAAAAGAATTTTATCTTATATAGATGGCACGATTTTAAAGTAAAAAAAAATGTAATTTATTTTGTATGATAGAGGTGGCAGATCTCTTTGTGACAGTTTCTTAGTTCATTTTGGTTCTAATTTCACTTATTTTTTTTTCCATAATAGTGCTTTTTCCTTCCTGATTTCCCATTATATAAGATTCAATGGAATTTTCACTTGAGTGTGGCATGCAGTGTAGCAAATCTCATTTCAAAATATTTTCTCTTGAATGTTATTATTGATTTAAAAAGATGGAAAAATCATACATACTATTTAAAAGTGTCTTTGTTTTCCCTTTGATGCCTGAACATTTTTGAATATGAATAAACCAAATATTTTAGAAAATCTTTATAAAGAATAGTTTAATGAATAAGAACAGAAAATGGATAAAAAAATAAAAATGATTCAAGCAAAAATATGCAATAAAGATAAACTGATGATCATTTATATTATGCCTATTATTATGAAAAAGCATATTGAAAATATTTCACAAAGACAGTTTTTATTTTTACAGTATGGAAGTCACAAAAAAAATGTAAAAAAAAAACTAGTTTGCTGAAGAAGATAAAGATGTCAGGACATACAGTACTGTTTCCGTAAAGTATTCTCTTGATTGTAAATAGTAGCTTTTATTATTTTACAATAAAGAATTCTAAAATAACATAGCAAATTATAAATATAAATAAATTATAAAAGTTCAAACAAATTTATTGACAAATAGACAAAATAAAAAAAAAATAAGTCAAGGTTTTCTTAAATATTTAGGAAAGCAAAGATTAAAAAATGAAAATCAACAATCACAAAAATAAAATGAAGGATTTTAAAAATTTTAGCAAAAATGGTAATAATTCAAAAAATAGTAAAAATATAAAATGTTTAAAGAAAATAATATAAAAGGTACAAAATTTTAACAATGATTCATAGTGAGAAATAAAGAAAATAAAAACACTAAAACCCAAAATGTTGAAATAAAAAACAACAATAATTAGATGGAATGAAACTAGTAATAAAAATTATGATAGAAAAAAATTATCAATTTAAAAACATGTCAAAATAACTAGCTTGGTAGCGAAACTGAATTGTGATTTTTCATTTTTTTTTTTACAATGATGTTCATCCTGTGCAATTCCCAAAAGCCACTTGAGGTAGACGGCTATAGAACATGGACAAATGCTTATACATTACATCTATGAATGCAAAGTCACATGCAGACAGTGTGTTACAGACACAGTACCAGCTCTTCTTTTATAATATAATATAGTATAATTATTATGATGATGATGATGATTATGGATGTGCACTTGGTGTAGTCGATAGCAACTGAGAATGGGAAATTGGAGAGCCAAGTTCAAATGTCAGTCAGGTTTGTTATATTCACTTATGTACAAATATCCTTGGGAAAAGTATGAATCCATTTCTTCTCCCCCAGCTATGAGTTAAATAGTAGAAAAATCATTCTTTATCATAAAAAAAAATATTAATACAATATTCATTAGCAAAAATGTGTGTATTAATTGTTCTTACAATCCCAATATATTTCAGCTTTAAAAAACCCACTAAGGTTGATAAACTATAAAAACAAATCAATAAATTATTATTATTACTACTACTACTGCTGGAAAAAGAATTACTGTACCAAAGTACCAGTGATGTTTGCCAGTACTAGTTGATATATTCTATCTATAATATGCTTCAACATATAAAAATGAAACAGCCTATCATTGCACAAATGTGTAAGTAGATGAAAAAATTTCGGGAAAACATTAGTAACTGAAGACAGTGCATTATTTGAAGACAGCAATGGCACCAGTAACACAGTAGCAGTGACAATGAATTTTAGCCTTTAATGATGAAGGTTCTTCTGGCTTTGAAGATGATGAAGGTTTGTGGCAGAACATTAAATTACCCCTCAATTCCCCACCAAAGTTACATTTCCTGTTTAAAGAAAATACAACATTGATTGAGTAAATATAACTATGGGAATTTTGCTGTCATATACAGACATAAAAAAAAAAAAAAAAAATATCAAAGAAAGAAAAAAAGTGCATTACCTCTAAAATCAGTATTTACCTCCTTTCTTTATCTCTCTTCCCGAGTTTATCTCAGGTACAAAAAAAAAAAAAAAAAAAAAAATTACCCAGCAGGGAGTAAATTTTGATTTTGTCTCAGGTAGCAAGTATTGCATTGCATAACAAGCTGACATTTTTAAGACTTGCAGAGATTTATAGTATTATTATCCCATCATAGCATGAAACACATTGAACAATCTATGACTGTCAATTGTATCTTGTTTCCCTCTTTCCATCATTTTTCTTACTTCCTTTTCTCCCTTACTCTGTCTATTGATCTTGTGTGATTTTTTTTTTTTTATTATAAAACCCAAATTGTTGTCTGTTTGCCGGTCTTGGGCAAGTTCAGTTGACAAAAGAGTCACACAAAGCTGAATTGAAATATAACAACAAAAAAAAAATGTATTACTCTAGGAAAGGGCTTCTAAGCTAGGACAATTTTCTATCATCAGATTTTTAAAAATGGAACAATGATTTACTTGTTGAATCATGGATTAATGTAATCTCCCTGTTGGCAATCATAGCTCTCTTATCCTTTGTAGTGCTTAGCAATGTTTGTCTTTTCACTATCCCTACCAATCTCTGTTCTGCTATCTCATCAGGTAGGTTACTCACTGTTTTCCTTAGTCTCTCTTACTTTCAATATGCCCTGTAAGTGTCAAAATTTCCAAGCCTTCTTTCCTCATTATATGTCCTAGAAAATTCAATTTTCTGTTTCTGATTCTAAGTATAAGCATCCTTTTTGTTTCCATTATCCTTAAAACTGCCTTATTAGTCACATGTTCAGCCCACGGTATTCTTTTTTTTTAATCATTTCCCCCCAAGCAAGATGGGAATGTTATTAATGTATAGTGGGTTAGTGGAAATGAAAGAGAAAACTGACAGTAGAAAGGACAAAAGATGAATGCAATCCAAGAAGACAGAAGATGCCAATTGATGTTGCAATTATATTTTTGAAAATTATAGTTATCACGGAAGCACAAGGAAACAGAAAGGAGTTCCATATATGAGAAGTGTGAGAAAAGAAACTGTTGAAGTGGTTGAGGCATTTAGCCATTTCATCAATAAAAGGGATGCCAATCTAGTAGAACACTTAAATTCATGTATTTGAGGCATGAGGGAAAAAAGTTTGTCAGAGCAGTTTCCATGAAAATATTTGAAGAAAAGACATAGGGAAGCCACATCACATCATTAAAAAAGTGACTGATGTTAAGATACATGGTTACGATCGATTACATAATAAATCCTTCTTTGGATTTTGTCAAGAATTCTTCTGTGGAACTACATTTCTGTTGCCTCAAGTATCAACTTCATCTCTGAGTAAAATATCCAGTCTTCATCGCTGTATAGAAAGATTGATATTACATAGTAATTCAGGGCTCTTTTCTTTGTTTCCAATGAAATTTTATGCAAGCATTCATGACTGTTTGATGAGAGATTTTTTTTCTGTTTTACTTGTCCATCTATCTCTGTATTGTTCATGCATACACATTTGACAAATGAAAGTTGAAGACTGAGTGAAATTCTGAAGCATAGAAATCAAATTCTATTCCAAGGTAATAGACGGAAGCACCTAAACACAATACACTCACAGAATTAACAAATACTTTCTCAACTGAGTTTTTACCAAATTGTTGCATGACTGTGCTGGTCCACTACCCCCCCCCACAAAAAAAAACCCCCAGAAAATTATAATTATTATTCACACCTAGGACCTGGACCTTCTCTATCATCATGTATATATTCCATTTATATTCCATTAGTAAGAAGGAAGTTCCTTTCAGACAGCTTCTTCCCCAGAACTGCTACTTAGTGAAACAGGCTTCCAAGAGGATGCTTCCATGATTGCTACCATCTTAACCACTTCAAGTCTAGGTTCAACAGTTATTTACTTTCAACAACCTCATTCAGTGACTCTTCCTTGAGTGGCTCTTGGCTCTTGTATTAAATTAACAGTAAAAATCAACTTTTGCTGCTACCTTTTGTAAGCAGTGTGATTTAGTTTGCAAACATCTGATAAGAAGGCTACTTCAAAAGGGACAGTATCAATTTAATGTTAAGGTAAGGACATTTTTATGGTTAACTGGACAGCATCTTATATGATACAAAATCTGTGCAACCTAAGTATTATAAATAAGTAATTTTACAAATAAATACTGTCCTGTCCACAGAGCTGAGAACACATGAACAGGATTGCCAGCAGATAGGTAAGATCTCCACATGTCCAATGGTCAAATTCTTGACATATGCTTGCTGATACAAGAATATATATGACCAATATTTACCTACAGACTCAAATATAAGCCTGACCAGTGTTTATTTACAGACACAAGTACAAGCCTGACCAATGTTTACCTATAGACTTAAGTATTAGGACCTCGAATAAGTTCTCTTTGTTTTCCAACAGATGGTGTTCCCAGAATTGTGTGCATGTAGTTTCAGATGGTAATGCATCTACAAGGAAGTACAATAAGCAAGCTTGAAATTCATTGTATATCATTTTACCAAAGTGAAAACAACTTTGTTTTTCATAGTGTTAAACATGTTAGATTTTGTGCCAAAGAAAGTGTATTTGCAGGGTATTTTACTGCACTACTTTATTCACAAGAAATCGGCAGCTGAAGCACACAGAATTTTTGTTGAGACTTATGGCGACCAAATAATGTCAGAAACAACATGCAGAGATTAGTTTAGACACTTCAAAAATAATGATTTTAATGTTGAAGATAAAGAATGCTCTGGCACACCGAAAAAGTTGGAAGATGAAGAATTGAAGGCATTACTTCATGAAGACTCATGTCAGGTGCAAGCTGAACTGGCAGAATCATTAAGAGTTGATCACACAACAGTTTCGAAATGTTTGAAAGCATTAGGAATTACTCAAAAGCCAGGACATTGGGTGCCATACGAGTTGAAGCTGAAAGATGTCGAATGGTGTCTTGTCATGTGTGAACAGCTGCTTCAACAGTAGACAAGGAAAGCTTTTTTACATCATATTATATCTTCTGATCTGCATTTGGTGGGATCACTGGGTGTAGTTTATCATGAGCTGCTCAAACCGACTGAAGCTATCAAGAGAGATTGCTATTGACTACAATTGATGCATTTTAGCTAATCATTGAAAAAGAAATGGCTGCTATAAGAGCAGAGACAGGACAAAGTAATTTTGCAACATGACCATGCTAGGCCACATGTTTCAAAATGAGTGAAAACCTACTTGGAAACAATTAAATGAAAAGTACTACCCAACCCACCATATTTACCAGACATTACCCTATCCAATTATCACTTGATCCGATCGATGGCACATAGCCTAGCTGAGCAGCACTTTCATTCTTATGAAGATGCCAAACAATGGGTTGACTTATGGTTAGCCTCAAAAGACATTGTTTTTCCAACATGGAATTTAAATGCTGCCAGAAAGATGTGAAAAAGTTGTGGCTAGTGACATGTTTCTTACTAATTTTTGTAAATAAAGCATTTCTTTTCATGAAAAATCACTGATAATTTATTCAAGGTTGTAATATAAACATGACTAATGTTTACTTATTGACTCAAGTATAATAAAAAACAGATCTTGACATTAGATAACCCAAAAAACATTAACATATCCTAAAATCCATGAATCCTACCCAACTAAAACTGATAAAGATAAGGGAAAATATAAATAACTGAAATCATTTTCACATCTTCAATTCTTTTTTTTAATCTTAGACAAAGACAGTTGTCATTTTAGAGACATTTAATGAGGAAAGATGAATTAGAAAATTTCATTCTCATAAAGCATATGGAAGCTAAGTCACAAGCAGCCTATTTGATACATTTGAGCAAATGGATGGAGGAACATGTACCAAAAACACCAAGAGGGGTTATAAAGGGGTAAGTATTGCTGAGAGCACCAGAAGATAGCAATCAGCGGATAACTATGGTCACTCATGCCTTGAAGTGACATGGCACATCAAGAGACAAAGAGAGATTCTGACATTAAGATAAGCTCAGAATGGTTAACAAAAGAATGAACACTAATCTGACACATGCTCCCCAAATCTCTCTTGGCAAATATTACTCTATCATTCTATATTCTAAGTGTGGCATTATACTGAAATAGAAATTATATTCACATTTCACATGAGGCTATCAAAGGAAGCCAGTTGCAGCCACCAAATGCTGAAGTACAGGACCTCTGCATCCGTTATTGCAAGTATTATAATAAGTAGGTTGGACAGATTGATATATAAGCAACACTCCCAAAGATGATTGGAGCAGTCACTCACACATTGCTGGATTCATATATTTGGCAGGTGTGTGTTTATGTGTAGGGGTGGTGGTGAAGGAGCTTGAATCACAGACTGCTCAAGAGTAACTGATGAAATATTGGAATGAAAATAATGTTAATTAATGAAGTTTCAATTTTTGTGATATCATTTAATTAGCAACATAATCACTTAATCAATTCCATAGCTTAAGAGATATAAAAATTAGTTTATGACATGAAAGTGTTTCTTACAGATGCTCTCCCTTGAAGTAGTGTTCACATGTTTTGTCTCTATGGATCAAACAGTAACTTCAAGGTGCCAAGTTGGAAAGATTAACCCCAAAGCTATCACCCTCAGGCTACAATTCAGGCTATCTGTAAGTTTTTTTTTTTTTTTAAATCATTTTATCTGCCTGTCAGACAGATGCTTCTTTAAACCCAATCCTGTCCCCAATCAAAAGATTGACTGTCAAGAGTAGACAAAATATCAGTCAGGACGTTGGTAATGGAGACAAAAGGTGATGGGATCAGGGATGAGATACAGATCTGTGGATCACTCGTCAGAGTCATTGCAAAATCAAAATGGAAGGGCAAAATGTGACTCATGAAACAAGGGCTTGGAGATGAGCAAAAAAATAGAAAAGAAAAGAAAAAAAATACCCCCCACTTTCCAAAAGGAAAAAGCAACAATGATAAAAATAACAATATTTGCATACATTCTGTAAGTGATGCATTAATTTTCCGCTTTGATAAAATAGAGTCTGTGCTCATGTGCACATCGTGCGATAATCTGTTTGGAAGAGGAGGTCATCATTTATTAAAAGCAGTTAGCAAATCATTCTGTTTCATGTAGGGAGTCCATAAATGTCCCGAGATCGAGAATGGGATGCAGAGGTTACTATAAAATTCTTGGGTGCCAAAACTATTTCATAATCGTGAATAAATAAGAAAGATTGTTATTTATATGCAAATAAAAGGGTTACACTGCATTATTCAGGTTATTATTATTTTATTTATTTTGCTCTCTTTTAATATATTTGAGTAATGCTTAGATAAACAAAATATAGAAAGGTTTAGAAAAGAATGAAAATATGAAAACATTTAGTAAAGAACAAGTGTTTGAAAATCTGGAAGTGTTAAGAGATGAATGAAAATCTGGAAGTGTTTAGAAATTAATGCAAATATAGAAGTGTTCAGAAAAGAATAAAAATATGGGGGATATTTACAAAAACTGAATGAACACATGAAAGTATTTATAGAAGAATGAACTAAAATATTTAAGTCTTTAGAAAAGAGAAAATATTGAACTGTTTAGAAAAAGAATGTATAAAAAAATATGTGTTCAGGGAAGAATGAATAGAAATAGAAAATGTGCTTTAAAGAAAATGAATGGCTATAAAAATACATTTCATTCATTTTATTCAGTGAGCATATTTTGCATCACTGTGGCCAACACTTCTCTCTATCTCACAGTTCATGGTGACATTCAAAGTAGAATAGTTCTTTTTGCACCAGGGATGTTAAAGTTACCCAGTCCCTCCTCTTAGAGGTGGATTTATATTTGGAAATTACCTTCTTCTAGCCTTTGCCTAATGAGGAAAAACCGACAAGGCAGCAGGTGGTTTGAATTCAGAGATTCCTTTTCCTAGACTGGTTGCTACCAAATTTATAGGACTTGGTCTGTCCTACTATTTTACCCATAGCTGGGGTTGAAGAGATGGAATCATACCTTTCCCTGTGGTATTAGTACATAAGTGGACATAATGGACATGATTGGAATCTGAACTTGGCTCTCCAAGCTGCTAACCATTACTCCACTCTGCCTCTACATATTTAGGAAAGAACAATTTTTTAATATTAATATTCACCTAATACAAATCCCAAGATCCATTCAATATATCTCTTGTACACATGACCTAGTGTATTAACAGATTAAAGCATATATGGCTCCCTGGCAGTGAATGAGTTCAATCCTTGTGTCTGGTAGTGCTAAAAAAATCTCATACTCTTGTTCAGTGGAAGAAACAGACAAGTGACACAGATGTATAAAACTGGTGTTTCTTAAATAATAAGAAATATCCCTTAAGCATGAAAAGTCGAGTGAGAGCAATCAAGCCCCCTTGAATTAAATAAAGAGCTGTTTGAAATTCCAAAATGGTTACCAAATACAACCGGTACAATGTCCAAAATATGCCGGTCAGAATACCAATGCATATAAGAATGAAGTTCAGACAAAATTATACTTCAAATTTGAAAATGTTATAAATTTAAACCATGTTTAATACATGTTGCATAGGGAACACAGAAATGAACATCCTCGAAAACAAATCTCCGTCATGTGCCATTTTTCAAGGAAAAAGTAAAATGTGTAAAAACCAAACAGAAAAGGAATACAACAAGAAATGCTTACCCGAGTAAGCAATGTTCCATATGTTGGTCTGTCCAAAAGAAAAATGATACACATGGCCTGCATAAACTCAGTGTCAGTCTCAAAGGATATGTAAATTCTGAACAAGATTCTCATTGCACTATACAAATAAGGTTCTATAAAATGCGTATCTTGATTGCAGTTGGGGAGTTTGTCTATGAGTTGTTAGGTTGCTTGAAGAATTAGTACTTGAGACATGTGACTGCTGGATTGAATTTTATCCTCATATAAAATTCTGCTACATGTTGATAGTAAACAATAAATTTAAGACTGTTCATAATATCATGTCAGCTAAGCTTGTGTGTTTCTTAATTACTGAATATATTTAACATTTCTTCCTAGAAGATGGGATATTCTATTTAAATATAGATTTTATTTTGTTTTTATGATTGTAACTTCAAGGAATTAGATGCGTTTTTATAAATTAATGTTGTATAATATCATTTTGTTATCTTCTATTCTCTGTCTCAAATTGGTAATAATATGGTGGCCTCATGTGAGACGTTGTATAAACTTTTACATTGAATGATTATATGTGTATTAAGAGTGTAATGCGTCTTTCTGCTCTCAAGTATTTGTCTTTGTGGTGCCCCCGTTATTCAGCTAAGCAGTAAATTCTAATATACCCAAATTCATTTTTTTTTTAATTCTCTATATAAGTAAAAGCATCAAACATATCAATCTTATAACAAGGACAAGCAAATAGATAATATTAGATTATTCTGATTCCATGCACCATGGCTTTTTTTTAATATGTCAGTTTCAGTCAATTCCATTTAGTAATGAAACTCTCCAAGACATGGTACATGGAATTAGAACAATCTAGCCCCAAAGACTAAATGAAAGTTTCAGTTTAAAATTCTGATGTATATCATTTGAAGAAGGCCAGAGCGTGCAATGGTTAAAATCTTGTGAATAGGGCAATAATGATAAGAACAACAATTTTATGTGTGTGTGTATGTATAAAATGACATTTCCTTAAGTCCTTACTATTATAAGGATTTTACCTGAGAATCTTTAAGTATATTTTTTCAAATTATTATTGTTGTTCTCTGGTCTGACATACAATTGTTCTTTTCACTTCCCAGCTTATCTGACAAAAAATGCCACTTGACATTGCCAGTGATTTGATTTGATTTGATTTGTTTGTTTAATGGTATAACGGTTTAATGGGAGTTTTGAAGTAATAAAATATATGTTGTTCTACTTTCACAACTGAATATATGGTAGATGACACTCAGCTTTTGTGCATATACATGTTTGTGTGGATATGATTACCAGAGGTGGTATATATATATATCTTTTATGTTGTAGTTTTGTTGAAGCAATATTTTGGAATACAGTTTGATTTCTTAAAGAAATTGTAGGATATTATATGAAATAATGTCACATTAGTAATTTTACTATAAATATGTATTGTTAGTAATTTGTTTTTTATACATATTTTAAATGTAAAAAAATTTTTTTATACTTTCATAGAGTCTTGTTTTTTGTTTGGGAGTTCACTATTTGCCCATAACTGGGGCCCTAACAGCTGCTACCACCTTGGTTCAGGGTGGACCTGGGAACAACAGTGATTAAGAGGTGGTTGCACGCTCCTCAAAACCACTGATGTCCTCATCAGAGGTCTCGCTGCTGGATGTAGTTTATTGTCATATCCAGGACAAGGCATTGCTAGTGCAGTAAAAAAAAAATTACATAACAGATGAAAATATACAAATACACATGGTGTGTGTGTGTGTGTATATATATATATATATATATATATATATATATATATATAGAGAGAGAGAGAGAGAGAGAGACAGAGAGAGAGAGAGATAATGTTATACAAATAGAAGTGAGTGCTGAAAAGTTCGATGGCCTACAAAAAAGCTCTTCTCCTTTAACAATGATGTTTGATCCTTTGGAGAAACTTGGGGAATTGAATTATTTTTGGTTCTGTTTCTATAATAAAAATGAGAATGGTTCCCAATATCACTGAATAAAAGTGATTAATATCATAATCCCAAATAAAAATAGAAAACACGGCTTGTCATGACATCTTGCCCTTAGAGCTTACTTAATTTTAATTAAAAACGAAACAGTCTGTAGAAATCAAAATAGATTTGCCAATACTTTTGCAAAAAATTGTAAGAATGAAGAATGTTTTTCCAGAATTTTATTTCTCTATCCTACAAAATAAAAACTTCAATTAATGTAAGAGTAAAATTTTATATTTTTAATATCATCATTGAGCTTTCCTTGAGGTCTTCATTTCATTCAGAAAACACTAATATCACTCTGGTATTAGCTAAAACCTGAGATTAAGGAGTTTCATGATATTTCTGTTTCAGTACAAGTGTTGGTATAGTCTAAAGAACCATTTCCAAGCCATGAATTACAATATTTCCCAGGGTCCGAGACACATCCTATTTCTGAATTGTAAAGTGCTAACAATATAAAAATAAGAAAAAAAAAATCAACTTCAAGCTGTTATCATGCAGTGTAAATTTTCAACAGTTGTTTCAGGTAAAATATAGTCTCTTCTTCAACACTATAAAAATACAGTAGGCTGCTTTGAGATTTGTTCTGAAGAATGATAATTGTTTTTTTCACTAATGTTCACTCAATACAAGGCCCAAGAACCACTCAAGGTAAGTTACTGTGTGATAAGAAAAGTAAGAAGTACAGTTTATGAGGTTATATAGGATATACGATTAACCCTAGACTTGAATAAGTCAACAATGTTGTGATCGGAAAAACACTGCCATGAGTTTTTTAAAGCAACTTGAGTAACGACATCTCCATCATGAACAGAATTATCATCATCTTTGGCAGCAATGCCCATATTTTTCTTCTATAAGCTGAGTTCCTTCAGGACATGGGCAATCATGGCACTCCACAAATTCCTGTCCTCTGTAGTTCTTAGTAAGCGTTGTCTTTTTGCCATCATTCCTAATCCATTTTGTCAACCATTTACACAAGCTCATTAGGTAGGCCATGCACTGCATTCCTGTTTCTCTGGCCTTAAGTAGGTTCTGGGGTTGTCAAATTCTCCAAACTCTCTTTCCTCATTATGTGCTCTAATAATTTCAACTGCCTCTTTCTCATTCTAAGTAATAAGGGTCCTTTTTGTTTTCATATTCTCTCAGACTTTGTCTTTAATCATATGTTCAGTCTATGGCATTCTCAGTATCTTTCTGTAGAACCACATTTCTGTTGCTTTAAGTCTCTTCTTCATCTGTGAAGAGATTGTCCAGACAATGCTAAACATTGTAAATTCATTGAAATTTCAGATATCTCCTTCATATTCTAAGTATATGTCCTTTTTGTTTCCATTTCCTCTAAAACTTTGTTCTTGATCATATGTTCAATCCATGGTATTCTCAGCATTCTTCTGTAGAACCACATTTCTCTTGCCAAAAGTCTCTTCTTCATCTGTGAAGAGATTGTCCAGACTATACTAAACATTGTAAATTCATTGAAATTTCAGATATCTCCTTCATATTCTAAGTATTTGTCCTTTTTGTTTCCATTTCCTCTAAAACTTTGTTCTTGATCATATGTTCAATCCATGGTATTCTCAGCATTCTTCTGTAGAACCACATTTCTCTTGCCAAAAGTCTCTTCTTCATTTGTGAGGAGATTGTACAGACTATGCTAAACATTGTAAATTCATTGAAATTTCAGATATCTCCTTCATATTCTAAGTATGTGTCCTTTTTGTTTCCATTTCCTCTAAAATTTTGTTCTTGATCATATGTTCAATCAATGGTATTCTCAGCATTCTTCTGTAGAACCACATTTCTCTTGCCAAAAGTCTCTTCTTCATTTGTGAGGAGATTGTCCAGCACTCACTGCCATATGGGAGGAATTATATTATATAACAGTTCAGTATTCTTCTTTGGTTCTAATGAATATTTTTTCTGTTATTTAATACATTTCTTAGCTTTTGAAAGGCAATGTGTCTTCAAATTTTAGGATCACACTTTTCCTCTTTTGTTAAAATATTTAAACTTTTGGTACTTGGTTGATTTTGGCATCACCAATCCATAGTTCCCATGTTGGGATGTTCCATGTTAAATGTTTTTTATTTACTGATAATTTCAAGTATGTTCTATTAAAAACTTTTTGGTACATGGTATGATGAAATATCAGGTTTTAGTGAGAGAAAAAAAAACTGATAAAATGAATTTGATAAACCATAAGGGCATAACCAGTTCAGTTTTATTTTAATATGCACTATGACTCCACTCCCACCAAACTAAATGTCGACAATATGAATCTTGCAACATTTTATATGAATGAAAATTAAGAGTAACTGAAAACAAATCTCAAGTTCAAGCCTACAGTCATATTTTGACAACATAATAATCATTTAAGTTTAAAAAGCAAAACAAAAAGAACATTTGAATTCTTTAAAATTAAAATCATCAAATATACAAACAAACTTTTTGACAAGTACTGATATATCTAAATCTGTTCATATCTCTGCCCATACCTATCTCTGTTCATATCTATCTATCTCTGTTCATGCCTATCTATCTATCTATCTATCTATCTATCTATCTATCTCTGTTCATATCTATCTCTGTTCATATCAATCTATCTATCTATCTCTGTTCATATCAATCTATCTATCTATCTATCTATCTCTGTTCATATCTATCTCTGTTCATATCAATCTATCTATCTATCTCTGTTCATATCAATCTATCTATCTATCTATCTATCTCTGTTCATATCTATCTCTGTTCATATCAATCTATCTATCTATCTATCTCTGTTCATATCAATCTATCTATCTATGTTCATATCAATCTATCTATGTTCATATCAATCTATCTATCTATGTTCATATCAATCTATCTATCTATCTATGTTCATATCAATCTATCTATCTATCTATGTTCATATCAATCTATCTATCTATCTATGTTCATATCAATCTATCTATCTATCTATCTATCTCTGTTCATATCAATCGATCTATCTATCTCTGTTCATATCAATCTATCTATCTATCTATCTATCTCTGTTCATATCAATCTATCTATCTATCTATCTATCTCTGTTCATATCATCCTAGCTTTCTAATTCTGTTTATAGATATATATCTATTTCATAAAAACAAAATTACTCTCAAAGGCGTGGTAGGAGTTTATGCAGAAAACAATGCTCTATAAATAATGGCAGAGCTCAAATATTCTTTTTTTTAATAACATGGTGCTGTCATGATGGTTTCATACATGGTAGCTGTGTAATCATCAGGCTGCTGGAGACAGCCTCTATCCTGGGCATTTATTTCCCCTCAGCTAACCCAAAATGGCTGCCATAAGCATGTTGTGCATACACCAACATGAATCACAGAGGAGTAAAACACCCACATGGTAAATGATGTTAGTCATTCCTTCAAAGCTAACAAAGATGTTAAGGCCAGATTTAAATGGAAAGAGAAGAATAAAAATGATGATAGTAGCTCAGAAAGAAAAATTGACAAGCCAAGTTCAAATTCTGTCCAAGACTGTAACATTGATTTTCACACAAATACTCTTGGGAAAGATATATATCCCTATTTTTGCTGATTGGTTAAATAACAGAGCAGACTGGGCTTTATAGCTTTGGGTGGGAATCAGTCTACAAGAAGGACAACTCTGAACTCAAACCTGCAGTGGGCTATTTGTAAGTCATTCAGGAGTCCTGATTCAGTTGCAGGAAACTTTTAATCAGCTGTACTTATAGAGAGGTGTGGATGGTGTAATGAACTTCAGGTCAGAATTAGAAACCAGAATGAGAAGCCAAGTTCAAATTCTAGTTAAGTTCCCCACATTCACTTATGTACAAATACACTTAGGAAAGGTACGAACTCATCTCCTGCCACCAGCTATGGGTTAAATAGAAGGAATTTTATCTAGAAAAATCATTGTTATTCTAAAAAAAAAATCATTAATGCAATATTTACTCACAAAACAAAACAAAATAAACAAATAATTAATCTTATGATCCAAAATATATTTCAGCTTTAATAATAACAAAGTCAGCCACTAGAAACTTTAAAAGGTAGTTAGACATGAGGTGCACTTACTACGTCTCCAAAACAAAGACACTATAGAATGCTGTTGACATCAATGGGCATTAAGCTAAAGGAAAAATAAGGTAATGTAAGGTAAGGTAAAGAGTTGGATACCACAGGAGACAATGGTCCTTTTTAGGGAATCAATACATTTCCCTCTTGTCATACATTAATGTCTATATGTGAAACAGGAAGACTGAGACAGATTAAACTAAGTTTGGTTTAAGGACATATTAGCTGAGCAAATTTTTAGGGAGCAAATTTTTTCTTCATTTTTTGACATTTTTAATGTCTGTCTATTTTTCATGTTTTTATGTTCAATTTTTTTCAACATATATCTTTTTATCTGTTTCCCTGCATTGATTTGTTCCTCCTTCTCCAGTGTATATTCTCTTTCTCTTGTTTTTTTTTTTTATTTCTTTCACCATTTCTACTTACCCATGATTTTTTTCTGTTGAACTTGATTCAATTTTTTTTTTTTTTTGGTGGTGGTGGGGGTGTGGGGGGTATTTCTTACTTTCAGTGATTTTTCCTTTCACATTCTTCTCTTTTTGTTTCCTCTCTATACTTACCTTTTTCCTTTTATTCTCTGCTTCCTTGTTTTATTTTTCCTTTTCTTCTTTTTCTGTTAATTTGCTCATATTTTTTATTTCCACTCTTTTTAGCATAGTTCTCTGTCTTCTGCATTCTTCTTGAACTCCGATAGTTTTTCTTTCTTTTCTCCACTTCTTTTTTTCCTACCCTTTGCACTTTTGACCTTCCCTTCTCTTTCTTTTCTCTACTTTTTTTATCATTTCCTTATGTCTCTCTTTCTCTTCTAACTTTCTTTTCCTCCTCCCCTTCCCTCTTTCTTTTTGTCTTCCTTTCCTTCTTTCTTTCTCCATTTTTTTCTCCTTCCCTTCCATCTTGTCTTTCTTGTACTTTTCCCCCCTTCTTTTTTTCCCTTCCCTTATCTTTTTTATTCACTTCTTTTTTTCTCACCTTTCCTTTCTTTTGACCTTCCCTTCCTTCTCTCTTCCTATTTGCCTTCCTTTTCTTCCCTCTTTCTTTGTTTTTCTTTCCTTTCTTCACTTTTTTCTTTCTCTTCCATCTTCCCTTATTTGTACTTTCCCCCACTTCTTTTTCTCCTTCCCTTATCTCTTTCTATCCACTTCTTTTTTTCTCACCTTCCCTTCCCTCTCTCTTCTCTTACCCTTCCTTCTTTTTTTCTCCACGTTTCTCGTTCCCTTCCTTTCCCTCTTTCTCTTTTCTCCTTCACTTCCCTCTTTCTCTTCTCCACTTCTTTCTTCTCCTTCACTTCCCTCTTTCTCTTCTCCTTCACTTCCCTCTTTCTCTTCTCCTTCACTTCCCTCTTTCTCTTCTCCTTCACTTCCCTCTTTCTCTTCTTTTTCTCCTTCACTTCCCTCTTTCTCTTCTTCACTTCTTTTTTCTCCTTCAATTCCCTCTTTCTTTTCTTCACTTCTTTTCTATCCTTCTCTTATGATTTTCTTTTCCTTTCATGTCATCCTTTTTATTTTATCTCCTTCTCCTTCGTAAACTTACTTTTTTATTTGCTAACTGCTTTTTCTATCACCAAGGTCCATTTGCAGCATGACTGATTTAATTTGTCCACTTGCTCCAATGCCTCCCACCTCCACAATATCACAGCAGCTGTGCAGAAGACAGACTCCAATAATGTCTCCCTTAAGCAGGCCATTCTCCCTCCACAATGCCAGTTTTTCTTCTTAACCTTTTCTTTATTTTTCTCCTTTAAATTCCTTTCTGGACGTATCCGCCTCTTCAGAGCAATAGAATAGTGCTGGCTGTGACACAGGCTTTTAAAACTGAAAACGTAATTATGTGTTCAGTCAAAACAGGACAATAAAAATCTCTAAAAGTTTCTGCTTTTATTTTTATCTTTCATTTAAGTTAAGTTCTGTGCAATTCTTCAAATATCCAATTTTGACTTTTTGATGAAGGTACCACTAAAAATGTACATTTGTAAGGAACTCCAAATGATTGCTCCATTAAATATTTCTGGTGCTACAACTACATACAGTGTATGATTTAAGGTTTGTAGCAATCATTAAAAATAATGACAATCCCTGAAAATTACTTACACATCAAAATCTAAAGTCGACTTAATCTTTTTATTCAGTCTTCTCTTAATATATGGGTAATCATAGCTCTCTACATCACATATTTTGTTGACCTGAGTAATTTTTTACTTTTTTATGGATTTAATAAATACCAAACACTTCCACTAACTTTTGGAATGGATCATTGATAACAAATTTAGTGTAGATGAGGACATTAAATATAGAATAAGCTGTGTTTGGGGTACTTTCACAAAACACTACAAATTGCTACAAAACACTACAAATTGCTACAAAACCCAGATATTTACCTAAACCTCAAGTTATGTTCTTAAATAAGCTCATCAAAACTTCAATATGGATATCATACATGGTGCCAAACCCATTCAGAAATAACTAAAGTATTATCTGAAACCATTTTCTTAAATCAGTGCTTAAAAATGGCTTTGAGTAAATGAATCCTGGAAGTCTCAGATAGAATCTTGTGAACTGGTATTACATAATCACAAACAAAGAACTGTACCAAATAACAGCAGCTCCAACTGAAATGGATATCACAAAAAGAAAATAATAACATAATCAAGATTTTGATATTCCACACCTCTTCAAGCAAAAGGTTAGGGAGGAAACTCCCATGAATACTGAAAAGAGCGATATCAGCCACTTTCTGAAAAACTGCTTTAAGGGAAAGATTTTATAAATCAACCCAAAGTAGTACTACTCATTGGTCAATGAATGTCAGATGTTTCCTTATAAAGAAATGGCTAATATAACCATTACCCATTTGTTCTGATTCTGACATCTGTTATCACAAACTCATTCAGTAGTTTCTACTGGGTCCAAGTACAACTCGTCATCCCAGAAATTCAGACAAGGATTTCAACAAATACATTTATAAAAATTATGAACGAGTTATTTAAAAAAAAAAAAAAGTAACAAAATAACTATTCAATACACATTCAATAATAATAATACCACTGAAGAATGGTTGGTTATAGAAAAATGTAGATTATTCTTGAAACTTCTAAATAGTAATTAGCATTCTTGGGATGATAGTATAATGAATTAGTCACAACCACAATGCTTAAAACTAAATAACATTCAACAAACTTCAGAGATACCAGAATTAGTCTTTATTGTACATGTAAACTTACTGAGCCATGGGTAAATAGCTACAGTTAATTTGCATTATAACCCCCAAAATCCAATTGTAACAAAGATTTTCCATTATGGTGTGAAATTGCATTATTATTTTGAAAATATCAATAAATGTTTGTGCTCAAATACCATTTAGGAGTTATTGACAATCTTAGCTCGGCCTTATTCACGTTGCATCTACAACCAAACTGCCATTACTGGTATTGTTTGCATATGTTTGCCTCAAGTAGTAATGCACAGAAGCTTACTTAGTTAACAGCCTTTTTACTGATCTTACTCGTCTTGATTACTGCGTAATTTTTACAAATTTTAATTTAAAATGCACATGCTTTGCTTCATGTGCAAATTTTTTTTATAAAACTGAAGCTTTAAATGAATTGTTTTTTTTAAAAATTGGTATAAATTCCTTTTTCAAATTAAATTTTGATTAAATTGGTTAACGAAACAGTTTTCTTTTTTTGTAAAAGTGAAGCTTTAATAAGTAATAAATTCTTTTTTTAAATTGGCTTAAATTATTTATAAAACAGTTGAAAGCTTTTCTAAATAAATATGTCATAGGTCAACACTTTTTTCAAAAAAAAAAAAAAAAAAAGAAATAATGATAGTGTCATAAGAATTCTTTTGGTTTAAATTTTGAATAACTTAAGACATTTAAAGCAATGGAAAAAAATATTCTTAAGACAATATTCTTAATAAATCTGCTTATAACAAATGAAACAAAATTTCATCCTAAAATGTAATTTCTCAATAATTCATGAAATTAAGTGATTTTCAAAAAAAAAAAAAAAAAAAAATAATAATAATTTTATCCTTTCAGGCACATAATTTTTCATTTTCTCATTTTTACTGCTATATTTGGAATAGTGATTTTTTTTTTCTGTTGGGTTACTTTCAAAATTTTGCACATTCATTTTAAACTTTGTGCAATAATGAAGACAAGTGAAGCATCTGCTGATTACTACTTCAGGCAAATGTATGTAAACAAAGCCAATAATGGCACCCATTCTGCTGCTGCAATGCAAATGAGGTTGAATTTATTGTTGATAACTTCTAAATAGTATTCAAGCACAAAGTTTTATTGTTATTTTCAAAATACTCAGGCAATTTCACACCATAATGGAAAATATAAAATTGGTTTATGGGGATTATAATGCAAATTAACCATAGCTACAACTTGATCCATGCACTGTTGGTTTGATAGTTTGCTAGTAGAAGGAATCAAGTGAACTGTCCCTGATCTCATGCTTCTTGAAAGATTTGCAAGCAGGATTGTAAGAATAGTACAGAAATAGCTAAAGATTATTCAAAAAGATTTATAGAAGTCAGTTACACATCAAGCTGTCAGGAACAAACTGTCAGTAAAGCTTTTAATCTTGTAGAGCAACTGATAGAAAACTACCAATTCATGGAGGTATGCCTGAAATTTGCTAAGGGACATTTATGTAAGACAGATACCTACTGGAATAATATATTTTGCTTTGTAGGAAGATAGAATTAATTGGACGTTGTAGATCATGAAAAGATAAGAACGTATTCAATATCGATTTATAAAAAAAGTAGACAAATACTGAAGAACATAAATTGCTAGATGCTTAGTTCTAAACATCTGTAGGATATTTTAGAACATTCTAAGTAGTTATTCATGTTCTTTGGATGATAGTATATTCTGATGTAGCAGCCATAATACAGAAAAATTAAGTAACATTCTATAGATTGTAATGTATAGAATGTTATAATTAGTCTTTATAGGAGAGATAAAAGTTACTGAGTCATTAGTCAAGAGATACAACTGTTTTGCAGATTTTAAATAAATGTATTGATTAAAATTGTTCCCCATATATCGAAAATGTTATTGATATATCAGGTAATTGTGAGGTAAACAAATACGATGTATGTCAGTAACTAATGAAAAAATCTGCTTTTTGTGATGTGCATTGAATACTATCACTCTCTTTCATTCTCTCTCTTTCTCTGTATATATATATATGTGTGTGTGTGTGTATGTGTTTAGTTTGTTTTACAGCATATCAACCTGAATGGGTTATTTAATGCCGACAAAATTTTTATTGCTGGTAATATCTTTTTTTTCAAAATTGTGTTGCTGTTAATAATGTATTGCTGGTAATAATTTTTACAAAGTATTCTGGTATCAAAACATATTTTTACATTTTCATAGTGTTTTGACACCAGTTTGGGGGTTAACTATTTACCCATATCTGGGAACAAACAGGTGCTACCACCTCAGGTCAGGATGGACCTGGGAACACCAGCAATTAAGAGTTGGTTCTCTGCTCCTCAAAACCTCCTGATCAGAGGCCTTGCTGTTAGATGTAGGACGTGGATGTAGTTTATCGTCATACCCAGGATGGGTGTGGTTGTGTATACAATAATAGTAGAACTAATGTAAAAAGAACATTGAACAGACTCATCTGCTAGTTGAAGGTACACAGACTCGGATTTGTAATGGCAAAATGAATAGAGTTTTTATGGGTTTTGCAGGTTATTTAAAGCCAGAAAATATCTTTAGATTGTAAGAATTTTTTGAATTTAATGATGATTTACTGATACATAACTTACAAATTAACCCATAGGTGGGAGGAGAAAAGGTGAATCCATACCTTTTTCAAGGGTATTTGCACATAAGTGAATATAATAAACAAAACTAGAATTGTAACTTGTCTCTCCAATTTCAAATTCTGAGCCATTATCCATCTTGCCACATGCATATCCAAGCTTACAGAAACTGGTATTCTCAAGCGGTCATCCATCTAGGCACAGACCAGGTTCGATGTAGCTTAACTTTAGTGAGCATACGAGAACAGGTGCTTCAATATGATATGGCCATAAGCCATAGCATGCACACATCCAAGCTTACAGCACCTAATATTCTAATGAGGTCAACCATCTAGGTACTGACCAGGCTCAGTGTTGCTTAGTTTCACTAATTGTTCAAGAACCAGTGTTTCAATATGGCATGACTGTCAGACATATCACCTGCACATCCAAGCTTACAGCACCTGGTATTCCCAAGCAGTTACCCAGTCTCAGTTTTAAAAGAACATAAAAGAACGCACAAGTTAAAGTGTTAATGTATAACTAGATTTGTAATTTGCGTTGCCATGTCTGACAATCTTTCAAATACTGTAATTTTTGGCATGAAAATTGCTCAACCATAGAGAATGATCAAATCAAAAAATTGTCTGATTTAACCATTTGCTGATTGGCTAGTTGCATTCTGTTTCATTACTGGTCAAAAAAGATTAATGATGAAAATCAAATTACACAGGAGCTGTCATCAGAAAATCTTTAATAAATGGTTCGATAATTTTAAAAATCTTAGGTTGAAAACTATCAAAACTTAATCTGGAACTTAGCTGGGTAAGTAAACATATACCTTCTTTTTTATGCTTTTTTAAACCTTATTACACAAAATAAAAACATTGTTTTATGGTAGTTCATAGAAAATACAAGAACAATGTGTCTGCAAATGTTTTGCTTCTGTTTTTGAATAGAAAAATTAATATATGCTCAAAAAATCTGAGAATAAGCAGTTTTTTACTTGTGTACTAACAATCATTGAAAAATATGCATGAAAATATAGGAACTAATCACTAAAGGAAAGCAACAGAAACCAATTATCATATTTTCTGGCCTATTAGACACAAATTTTTTCCAAAAAGTTACACTGCATCCAGTACAGCAGTGTAATTTATGAGAGGGACATGATGACCACAAAAAAAGTTTGGTTACTAGGAACTGGTGCATGTATGGAGTTTAGTTCTGAAACTGGGACTCAATAAAAATATTCCTGAAAAATTCAACTATGAAAAGGAAATTTATGGAATTGCACAATATTTTGTTGCTTGTTTGTAGAACTAACAATTTTGCAGATAATATTTGCTTTGAATGGTATACTGCTGCTTGTGTTGTGTGTGTTCTTGTTGATATATAGATACTGGAATTTGCTTTTCTGCAGGCACTGTATTGGGTGAGACAATTTTTCTCTCCAGAATCTATCTTACATATCTATAAGTCTTCCATTCGTCCATACTTAGAATATTGCCACTACATATGATCCAGTGCACATGCTATTTACCTAGAGCTTCTTGATAAGATCCAAAGAAGAATCAGCAATATTATTGATCTTGAGCTGATGTCTTGGGTTCAGTTATTTTCTCACCACTGTAAAGTTGCCTCTCTATGTCTTTACCATAAATACTTTCATGGTAATTGTTCAGATGAGATTTCTTTGAAGCTATTATGAATTTACTGTATGCTCCCTGAAAAAGAACCCAAATAATTTTCAATAAATGCATGATGAAATGTATTAAAATTCTTCTTTTTCAAAATATGTCCTAGTAATTAAACCTTACCTCACTTCTATTAAAAAAAATAAGTACCAGTATTATAATTTGTGCTAATACTTTAAGTGATTCTTCATGGTTAGGGAGAATAAATGTTAGTCACATGAAGTGTAGAGTTAGGTAATAGCAACAGACAGTACTCAACTGTAATAGGCAAATTGGTTGGTGGTTTATATAACAGTCTGGGAGATTCCATTCTGTTATCCAGGCCAGCCTACTCTGTAAGTTCTGATTGGCTGATGATTCCAGTATGGATACTGTGCTCAATAAATATCCAGCATACAATGACTGTTCAAAAGAGGTAAATGTATTGAGATACAACCCTGCTTATTTTTGTCAGCCAGCTGGATGCTAGTTGGAAACCTCCTTGTGAAGGTGATTCTCACACACTTGATTGTTCAATGAAGGTAAGGTTATAATTTTGACTTTTTTTGCTTGGGATGCATTTTTTTCCTAAACATTTCATGCAAAAAGTCTGGGTGCATCTAATGTGTGGGTGTGTCCAATAGGCTGGCAAATAGAGTATATCCTCCAAGTGCAAGGCAAAATCTACCTGCACTCAAACCTGTTTGCTTAGACTTCTTTAACAAGGAATGATATTTTCAAGATAAATAAAACATGCAAGATGAATAATAGATTTATCTATATTTCTGAGATGAGGTATTGTAATCATTTAGACTATTTAACATATTCAGACATCGTCATCTTTGTTGCCATATTCACAATGTTTCAGCCACTGTATGCTCCAGCCTACTTCAGGTGATTGAAGGATTCAGTTCAAAATTCTTATCAATAGCCAAAACATCATGAATATGGCAACAAAAACAGACCAAACATTGTAAATAGTGTAAATAAATAAATGATATAATTTACTATATTTTTATTTGCAGTTTTCTTATATTCTTTGGCCCCAAATACAAGTGCAGTTTTGACTAGTCATGGAGGTGGGAATTTTTCAACTTATAAAATGAACATGCTAATCCAATCAAATATGCCAGCAGGAATTTTTATATAAGTTATTTCTTGGAAGATATTTAAAAAGAATGGAAAACATCTGAACATGCATTGGGATAGTGAATGATTCCTTTCAAAAGTTAAGAAAAGTATTAAGAAACAAGAAAATTTCATTAGAAACAAAGAAAAGAGGACTTGAATGTTATCTAATATTAGTCCTTCTATATGGCAGTAAATTCTGGATAATCTCTTCACAGATGAAAAAGAGATTGAGGCAACAAAAATTTATACTTAACATCAAGAAGAGATAGAGGGAATGTTTTCTTTAGTAAGTATTCTTAAGTATAAATTCTGGTAGAATTGAGTGTCTACTCAAATATGAGTATCCACTAAAAATGATGTTTAAAGAAATAAAAGCATGTCAGATTAAAAGATAAAATTGCTTTACTTATGTTTATGATATAAAACTGAATTTATATATATATATATTTTTTGAGAAAATCTGAATGAGTGAGAACTTTGTTTGAATATGAAGTTCTTCCATAGCTGAGCGGTTAAAGCCTGCTGGACAGTGGTTTTTCCTGAATAGAGGGATGCAGGTTTGTGTCCAGCTGGAGGGCACATTTTCTTTAATAAGTTTTCTCAAGTACTCAGACCAGTAAAAAAAAAAAAAACTATTTAAAACAAAGTGGAGTATTTACTCAAATACAGATATCCACTAAAGATAACATTTGAAGTAATAAAAATGTTTAAAAAATTAAAAACATTAACACTTTAGAAATGACTTTGTTTACATTTCAGATATGAAATAAGCAGATGTACACTTTGAGAAAATCTGACTGCGTGAGTGTGCATTAAAGGCAATGAGAACTTTGCTTGATTGTGAAGTTCTTTGTAGCTGAGTGTCTAAAGCTCACTGGATCAAATGGGGATTTCTCCTGCAAAGAGAGATTCAGATTCATGTCCTGCTAAGGTCACATTTTCTTTATAAAATTTTCTCAAGTGTGCAAGCTGGTAGATGAATTAAAATACTGTTTAAAATAAAATTAAGTTTTCACAACTGCTAAAATAACATTTGAAGTAATAAAAATATGTCAGATTAAAAACTAAAATCCATTAATTCTTAAGAAACTGCTTTGTTTACATTTCGAATGAGTGTGCTTTAAAAGCAAAGTGAACCTTGCTTGAAAAGCAAAGAGAACCTTGCATGATTGTGATGCTTTTTGTAGATGAGCAGATAAATCACACTGGATCTGGTTTCTCCTGCAAAGGTGGATACATGTCCTGTTGGAGGGCACATTTTAAGTAATCTCAAGTGTGCAGGCTAGTTAACAAAATAAATACTGTTTAAAATAAATTGTTTACTGAAATATGGGTATTCATTAAATATAATGTTTGAAGTATTTTGTGACTCAATGAATACTCGTTGCTACATTTGTGATGCCAACAAATACTTGTCGCCACTTTTGTGATGCTAACAATTACTTGTTGCCACTTTTGAGACAACAACGAATACTCATTGTCACTTTTGTGATGCTCATTGTAGTAGAGACTTTGTAATCGTATGCCATTGAACACTAGGTGCCATACGCCTTAGAATAACACTTGCAGTAATAGTACTTGCTTGATAATACTTGTTTGAATAGTGACCACCAAATAGTGATCCATGTAATAATCAGTATATGAATAGTATAGTGAAGAGAATAGTGATCCATATAATAATAAAGTATAGTGGAGGAATAGCGTAGATTTATTTTGTAAAAATTTACAATTTTCGCACAAGGCTGAAAAAAAGGGAAATAGGCTGAGGCTGGTCTTCACTGACTATCTTATACCTAACTAATCTGATTCACAACCCATTCACTCATTCCAATTTGTACATTCATAACAAGAACTCATCTGTCACCAATCCTCCATGTACCATAATACCACATACTCTCGGTGAATCTAGAAAATGCAGCCCATGAAAAAAAGAAGGAATAACGATCATTTAAATGTCATGCAACTTCCTACTTATACATTTCCTCTATGGTCATGTGTTCTACTTAATTCAATAATGGGGTCACATGTGTTTGCTCACTGGGTGATCTATGTTCAAATTCAAGTGTCAGTAGTGACACTTTATTCCTATATAACAAAGTAATAAAAGTATGTCGGATTAAGAATAAAATCCATTAATTCTCTACAAATATCTTACACTGATGGGTAAAACAATGTCTGTGAAATTTCTAGTTCGATGATAAATCTTTTTAACTTGTAACTATTTTGCACAATTTTTTAATATCAAGTACTTTACTTGCAAAATCTGCTCACTTTGAATGAATAAGAGTTTGTGGCTTCATGGGCTTTCTCCAAACATGGATCCTCTTCATGCAATGAGCTCGGCTATTTCATGTTGAAATGCTATATCTCAGAAGATCACCAAAGTTAAGCAACAGCAACTCTGATGAGTAACTAGATGGGTGACTGCTTGCAAATACCAGGTGTTGTATGCTTGGATAGGCAGATGGTATGATAGATAATGGCTTGGAATTGGAAGGAAATCATAGAGCCGAGTTCCAATTCCAGTTGGGTTCATTATATTCACTTACACACAAATACCCCTGGGAAAAAGAATGAATCCAACTCTTCTCCTCCAGTTATAGGTTAATTAGCAGGACTTTTATCAGTATATCATTATTATTTTCAAAAAATTATTGCTGTCTAAAAATATTTTCTGGATTTAAATAACCTGCAAAAGGTTGATAAGCAGTAAAAATCAAATCAATCAATTTATCTTCATGCAAGGATTTGAGAGCCCCACTGCATTTTTTCTTAATATTGGGAGTGCTTTTCTATCTTCCAGTCATCTAATGTATGCTTATCTTAAACACAGCTGGATCATCCACTTGTTTACATGTCAGGATTAGGGCAGCCACTGCCAACCTGTGATGTATGAATCTACATCTGCTGGCTCTCAAGCTACCTTCCATGTCAACCCTCTGGTGTGACACAGAGTCCAAAGCTTACTTTGATATCTCTTACAGTGAGCCCAGTATACACTGGTGTCACCACAGATCAACTCCTTTTAGACCACCTGGCATTTCCTGGTGTAAATCATATTCTACAGACATATTCAGCAAGAGAAGAGCCTGCATGAACCTGGCTCGGATGAGGTCCAAATAATAGAAAACATTTTCTGGAAACTAAGAGAACAGAAGATATCAGCATTCATATAAAAATGAATTGTTACCATTATAGAAGAGTTGTAAATAAATTGACCACTTACAGTTGTAGGGTTTATGTATCACAGTAACCTAAATAGCCACACCAGAGGGATTATTACCCCTGGCAGGTCCATCCAAGCCAGTCAGGTCAGAGGGCAAAGATCAGAATAGATGTGAATTGCAATGAAGCCATGTGGGACAACATAGTGACTGTGCTGATTGTTTGGAAGAGTCAATTTCAGTCTCAAATTATGACCAATCGGTGAATCACACACAATGCTGGAAATGAGAAAATTTCTACACTCAAATAGTTCTCAAACCAAATTACTGCTATGATTATAATATATAGTTAGATTTGCCACTGAAAGATATAATCTGAGCAATAAATAAAAGAAAAAAAATTATTTTTAAACAAATTCTGTCTCCATTTCTTGATTTGTACCAACTATAGATTTTGCAAGTTTATTTTATTTTTTTAAAGTTTATTTTGAAAAATAGCATCATTTAATCAGTATTTTTGTGTATTTAAAATCAGTAAAAAAAAAAAAAAGGAGGTATTGTCGGGGGTCAGGAATTAAGGTAACTGTTCCTGACAAAATATATATTATATAAAAATATACATTGCTTAATGAATTTACTATAAAAATACATCAGAAATCAGGAAAAAAAAAATTTGTCAGGAATTAAAGCAAGTGACACTAACAGAGTAAGACCCTTTTTTTTCTTTTTTTAATCGGCTTCACCCCATGTAAGGTTGTAAAGCTACTAAGACACAAGGACTTACTGGGTATGGAAGAATTAGGAAATAAAGCATTAATAATGAGTGGAAAGTGTGATCAGGAGGACAGTAGATAGCGACAAGTATTGCATTTAAATTTTGCAGATTAAAGTTGGCTGGACAGCATGGAGCCAAAATGGACTTCAACAATTGAGAAGTGTGAAAAAAAGAAACTGTTAGCATAGAATTTACGGCTACATCTAGCCAGCTTGTAAAATATAATTATCATAATATATAATTTTTCCTGTATAATTTTTGACCTACAGGGGGGAATAAAAAACTATTTATTTCATGATTTTATCTAAAATGACACTGCACATAGATTTCCTTTTTATAATAGCTAATGTGTGCAAAAATGTAAACAAATACATCTATATAAAATATATTTAAAGAAAGATGGAAGTATCGAGTACCCAGCACAAAGCAGAATCAAACAGAATCTAATACTTAGAGGAATAACCTTTGTTTACAATGACAGCCTCCAGTCACTTCCTATCAGTAACTGTTAGCTGCAAACACTGTTCTGCTCATATTCTGAACTACTCTTTTAGGTCAGAGGATAGTGTGGATCCCTTTAATGGGCTTCTTTCAATCATGTTACCCTAAGCAAGGTGATAATGATGTAAAGAGTTACTGAGAATGTTAAAGAGAATGAGAAGATTTTAGTAAGGAGAATATAATATAAGAACTGGTTGTTTCAAGAGTAACACGATGAAGCCTAATAGCCAATCTAGTAGCATGCTCAAATTCATCAAAGTAGAGGGGACATTAGAACAAGTGCCATGAAAATATTTATAAGAATCCATGTCAACATGGTGGGAAAGTGTCTGAAGTTGAAATGCCAGGTGAGGACATTGCAGACCGTTCTTTGGATTTTGTCAAGAATCTAGAGTACCAGACAAGATATGGTTGCAATATTCAATGCAAGGGCAAATGGTAGATTTATAAACGTACTAATTGAATTCTGACAAGAACAATTTTATCTAACTTGACACAGTGAACCAGCCTTCTTAGGAGCAGACCTAGCAATTAATTCAATATAATTGCTCCAATTCATTTTCAAACTACACCTTTGTTGCAGTAGCTGTATGTTTAGGATCATCCTCCTGTTGAATCATGCAATTGCACTTCATTTTTAAAGTCTTGACTGATGTTTGTTTAATTTAATGCTGAAATCTAATTTTCCTAGGAGCATTAGTAATTTCATTCACAAAAATGTATTTCTGGTAATTTTTTCCTTTAACAAAAAATTTATTTATGGCAATTTTTTCTTTTAACAGAAAATGTATTTTTGATAATATTATTTTTTCTTTCTTCAAATGTGTATTGCTGGTATTTTTACTATGAAAATATATTTTCATTCTTTCATAGTGTTTTGAGTCCAGTTTTGGGGTTAACTATTTGCCAATAGCTGGGACCCTAACAGGTGCTACCACCCTGAGTTAGGTTAGATCTGGGAACAACAGAAATTAAGAGGTCATTCCACACTCCTCAAAACCTTCCAATCAGAGGCCTTGTTACCGGATGTAGTTTATCATCATACTCAGGATGATTTGACTGATGTAAGGAGGTTCCTGTTTAATATATCTTAGTACATAGCTTTATTCTTTCTCCTTTTCATTATGTGAAATTATCCTCTATCATATGATGAAAAATAGTCCTATACTATAGTCATCTCCATGTTTCATAGTGGGGATTGTGTTCTAGATCTTGTGTTCCTAATTCTTCTTCATCCAAACTTGAACATATGAACTAAGGTCAAATAACTATCCGTTTCTCATCAGCTCAAAGACAGTCCTGGGTATGATGATAAACTACATCCTGCACTAAGGTCTCTGGAGATTGGAGGTTTTGAGGAGCCTGTAAGTACTTCTTAATTGTTGTTGTTCCCAGGTCCACCCTGATCTGAGTTGGTAGAATCTGTTAGGGTCCCAGCAAGAGCAAATAATGAACTCCCCCAACCAAACAAAAACACTATGAAAGTATAAAATTACATTTTAATAGTAAAATTATCTCTAGTTGAAGGCATGCAATAGTGTTCAAAATATACTTAGTTGGAGCCATAAAATTGTGTTCAAATTATTTAGATTTCAACACTAAATGACCCACTGAGATGTTGATATGCCACTAAACAAAATCAACCAAATCAGCCCAAAGAATAATATCCTAGCAGCTATCAGGACATTTAAGGTATAAACATTTCTTAGTAAACTTCAAATGCAACTCTACATGTTATTTCTTCAGCGGCAATATATCAAATCAGGAGCAAGATGAGGCCAAAAATGGAGTATTGCTGACATATCTGGGATTATGCTGCCCACTCCTCACTTTCCAGTCTTGATAGAATTCCGTAGGGTCTACACAGCCTTATGGATGATGAATTATTTTTCAACCTGCGACCCCATTTTCCACAGATGAAACATTGCAAGC